>BPTQ01000006.1:143721059-143922686 GCA_019973895.1 Chrysanthemum seticuspe
ACCATATCGGGTTGAGACGACTAGAGACATACTTGATACTAATGAAGATGGTACTCCTGTCTACGGAATGGACAGACCTAAGATGTACAATGAGCTTGATAATGAGGAGAAAAAGAGATTCGATGCAGATATCAGGGCTTCAAACATTGTTCTTCAAGGTCTTCCTAAAGACATCTACAAGCTGATCAATCATAACACTGATGCTAAGGCAGTTTGGGATAACGTTAAGATGCTTCTCTCAGGTTCAGAATTAACTATGGAAGACAGAGAATCCCAACTTTATGACGAATTTGAGCACTTCAAGATGAAACCAGATGAGAGTGTTTATGAGTACTATGTGAGATTTCATAAGTTAGTGAATGACATGAGAAACATCAGAATGACTATGCCTAATATTCAGCTGAACTCAAAGTTTGTGAACAACATGAATCCCGAATGGCACAAGTTTGTCACATCTGTGAAAATCACTAAAGGATTGAAGCATACTAACTATGAGCAACTCTATGCCTTCCTCCTTCAGAATGAGAGACATGCCATGTTTGAAAAGTTGATTCTCAATCAGTTCAAAACCAACCAGGGTGAGACAAGTTCGTCTAATGACTCAACAGCTTTCTACTCAAACATTGGAATCACAACCAAAGCATCACAAGTCATACCCTTGGGTAATGGTAATCAAAAACTCATCCCTGATCCTCAGTTCAAGCAAGCTGATGCTGATGCACACGTGGGTAACATCATTAATCAACTTGCTCTTCTCATTAGTCAAAACATGAATTCTCTCCCACAAACCAACAACAACCTCAGAACTGCATCTAACCCACATAATCAAGCCACTGTTAAAGATGGAAGGATCGTGGTGCAACCAGTTCAGGAAAGACAGTATGATCAGGGAAGGGGTGGTGCTGGTAGAGGATATGTAGGCAACCAGAATCGAGGAAGAAATGGTAACCAAGGTCAAGCCAAGACAATCAAATGCTATAACTGTGGTGGTGAAGGACACATTGCAAGGAACTGCACATCTCCAAAGTGCCCACAGAATGCTGATTACTTCAGAGATAAGATGTTGCTGGCACAAGCTCAGGACAATGGTGCTGCGTTGGATGAAGAGGAATTGCTGTTTCTTGCTGAGGGCAATGCCAAGACCTATGATGCAGATGTGGATGAGCAGCCTGTTCAGGAGATAGGTCACAATCATCAGAACGCCTTTCAAGTCGCTGACTGTGATGCATACGATTCTGATGTAGATGATGGACCTACGGCACACACAATCTTTATGGCTAGCATCTCTCCAATGGTTTCTCCCAAGATCTCTTCTTCACCACAAGCTGGGCCATCCAAAGACAAACTCATCTCAGAGGTATTAAAGCTTTATGATGATGGTGAGGTGCAACAGATGCATGACAAAGTACAACCAACTGAAACTATTGAATCAAATATTGAAAATATGGGTAATATCAATATTGTCCCATACGATCAATACGTGAAACAAAGGGAAAGTGAAGTTGTACCAAGTGATGCATCTTCTGCAATCAACAATGACTATGTCCTTGATGAATATACTGCATGTGTTCCTGATGATTCTGTAATTTCTGAACTAAATGCCTATAAGGAACGTGTTGCTATTTATGAACAACGCGCTAAATTTGAGTTGACCACTCGTGAGCAGGAAATGGATGACCAAGTGCGTACAGTAATTAGAAAAAGTAATTTTAGAGAAGAAGTATTTAAACAAGAATTAAATTCTTTGCAAGAAAAACTTTCTAAAACAACTAAGCAAAAACAAGAACTTCAAGAAAATGTGAAAATGCTTAAGCAAGAATTTAATGCAAAAGAATCAAAGCTCTTGAGAGATTTTTCTAATCTGAAAACTTTGAAAAACAAACTTGAAAACAAGTTGTACATGCAAGGAAACACCATTCAGACTGCTCACATGATCACTAAGCATAGAGTTCTAAGCGATAAGCATAGTGTTCCCATTATAGATAAACCCAACCCTGAGTATGGAAAGATAGCAAAAGCAGCTCAAAGTGTTATCTATGATGGAAATGAGATTCTTAAACCTAGACAAAAACCTAGTTGCGTTGAGTGCACTGAGGATGACAAGAAATTAGATGAAGTAACTAGGGAGAAGATGAATAAGAAACTAAATGACCCTAAGTGCAAAGAGAAGAAAGTAATTATCACTCCCCATGACTACAAGAAGGAAAACTGGATTTCCTTGAACAAGTTTAAGACTCAGACATTGTTGACTCCCGAACAAGTCTTTTGGAAAATGGATTTAGATAAGCAGAAAGCTGAAAATATTGCAGTAACAAACCC
This sequence comes from Chrysanthemum seticuspe, assembly GCA_019973895.1. Lineage (NCBI taxonomy): Eukaryota > Viridiplantae > Streptophyta > Magnoliopsida > Asterales > Asteraceae > Chrysanthemum > Chrysanthemum seticuspe. Next base: position 143,723,379 of record BPTQ01000006.1, read on the forward strand.
TCCCCTTTGGAAAATGCCTAAAGCTACTGTGTATCCTCCTAACACACCAATGCATCTTGTTCCTAGAACAATTGCCACTAAAAGCAAGATCTTAATTAGCCAATACGTTATTTTCCAACTATTTGTTGATTTTGAGAAAACTTGCAAGAAAAGGATCACACCCACTGGCATAACTGAAGGAGAAAGGGGTTTTGAACAAATGAAAGAATGTTATTTAACTGAGGTCATGCCCTTCTTTAAACTTTTAAAGGATCACTTTGAGAGTCTTAAAAAGGGGATAGAAACAGATATTAAGGGAATGGAAAAGGAATTTGATGCAATAATAGTTGAAATTAGTGATTATGAGCGTGCACTAAAATATAATGAGATTGAGAGGAAGAACCTGCATACATTGAATGAGAATCTTATTACTGAATGTGTTGCTCAAGATGTCTTTTTCACTGCTTCAAATTGCTCTATTAATGCTTCCAAATTTCATGAACTATCTGTGGCCCTGAAAGTCTCCCATGATCGTGTCATTGAGCTTGAAAAAACTAATTCTAAACTTAATGAGAAAATTGAACTGGATGATCATGACAATTTGGTTAAACATTTTTCTAAACTAGAAGTTGAGTATTTTAATCTACAACTAAAATATCAACATCTCAAAGAAAATGTCAAAACTTCAAATTTCAAGACATCTTCAGATGCTCCAGAGTTTGATGCAGTTTTTCAAATTAACAAACGAGATGAACAGATTCATGCTCAGTGTAACACGATCAGAAAGTTGAAAGCCCAAATCTCTCAATTAAAGGGTCAAACGAACAATATGACAGGCTCCCAAATGCCTCCTTCTTTAGATTCTCAGAATTCTCAAACGTTTCATCTTCAAAACCTAGTAAATGCTTTACAAAAGGAAAACGAAAGTTTCCTAGAAGAAAATGAAAAGGTTAAACGTCATTTCAATGAGTTGTTTGAATCAATTAAAGTCACTCGTAACAAAAACAACGAACAAATAACTTCATTGCAAAAGGAAATTGAGAATCTGAAGAGTCAGGTAAAAGGGAAAATGCTAATGATCAATGCGGAGAATGTTGTATCTAAGGTTCACTCTGGTAATAAATCTGCTTTATCTGTGACATATGTCCCCCCTCACCTAAGGAACAACAAACTTGCCATTCAAACATATTTCTCATCCCTTAAGGACTGCTTAGAATGCCTGCGTGAGATTGTTGAAGAGGATAAGCTAGAGAAACCTCATGATAATGCAATTGGACATGCATGCCTATATGCCAAACGATCTCAAGAAATCTTAGAATGTTTGATCACAATATGCCCAAAGACATTAGGTGAGAGAGTTAACCCCTTGATTCCATGCTCAATGCCTAAGGCCAAACATGACTTGCACTCGACTCCCAATGTTTTGAATGAGAGCCGAAGTATACCTTTGAGTAGTTCAGATTCTAGATCTGTCAATGATAGGAAAGAGAACTCGAATGTGCCCTCTAGGAGTACTAATTTCAGTAAAGCTAGCTTTATGAAAGTGAACCATAGTGCTCCTGCATGTAGTTCAGATCCCAGCACATCTAAACAGGTGGTGCAAAGAGTAGTAAAACAAACTAATGTTCCCATTCCCTCTACAGGAGTAATCAGTGACATTAAAGGGAGCAGGTCAAAGTCTCAAGACAATACAAGGAATGATAGGACCTCTCAAGCTAAGAATGTGCACTGGAAGAGAGTAGAAGAACAATCTAGGAACCTTAAGTTTGAATCGAATAAAACGAATCGTGTTGATTCTAGTATTAGCCATAGGCGTACTGTAATTAATTCGAATTCTGATACTATTTGCAAACCTTGTACTGATGATTGCTTGAATTCTGTTTCTAATCATGAATGTGATGTTAATGTTCTGCCTAATGATGTTAATTGTCCAGTTAATGTTGTTAATGCTAAAATTCATGCTAAAAAGGCAAAAAGGCAAAAGCGAAAGAGAGTTAGAAAACAATGGAAACCCACAGGAAGAACATTCAGCAGAATAGGTTTTTATTGGATACCTGTTGGTCATAAGACTAATCAGATAATGCCCACTAGAAAATGGATGCCTACTGGTAGAACTATTCCCTTAAGAAGTGGTCACACTGTAAATAGGGCTAATACAGACACTAGTATTGCATCTATTCACAATGATTCCATTACTTCACTGTCTGATATGAATGCTTCTATTTCTGATATGGGTGGTCCAACTGTTGCTACTAACCAAATGGAACCCATTCTTGCATGGGGATCCCAAATATCCAGTTATCCATTCTTGTCTGTGTTCAACTGCAGATCGTTCAAATCGTTCTGTGGTACCTGGACTCAGGCTGTTCCAAGCATATGACTGGAGACCGGTCACGGCTCATGAACTTCGTGAGCAAATTCATCGGGACTGTTAGATTTGGTAATGATCATTTCGGTGCTATTATGGGTTATGGAGATTATGTTGTTGGTGATAGTGTCATCTCTAGAGTGTATTATGTGGAAGGTTTAGGTCATAATCTGTTTTCTGTTGGTCAATTCTGTGATTCTGACATAGAAGTAGCCTTCAGAAAACATACCTGCTTTGTTAGAGATCTTAATGGAAAGGAACTGTTGAAAGGGACTCGTGGCTCAAACCTTTACACTATCTCTATCGATGACATGATGAGAGCTTCACCAATCTGCTTGTTATCAAAGGCTTCTAAAACAAAGTCATGGTTATGGCATCGTCGTCTCAATCACTTGAACTTCGGCACCATCAACGATCTTTCCAGAAAGGACTTAGTTGTAGGTCTACCTAGACTAAAGTATGAAAAGGATCATCTTTGTTCAGCATGTCAATTGGGAAAAAGCAAGAAGTATGCCCATAAACCCAAACCTACTAACTCTGTCACAGAAGTTCTTCATATGATTCATATGGATTTATGTGGACCAATGAGGGTGCAGAATATCTTTGGAAAGAAATATGTGTTAGTTGTGGTTGATGATTATTCTAGATTCACCTGGGTCAAGTTCTTAAGGACAAAGGATGAAACTCCTGATATCATCATCAAACTCATCAAACAGCTGCAGGTTAGACTAAACAAAACTGTCAGAATCATCAGAACAGACAATGGAACTGAGTTTGTCAACAAACAACTTAGTGAATTCTATGAAAGCATTGGAATCAGCCATCAAAGAAGTGTTCCACGAACCCCTCAACAGAACGGTGTAGTTGAAAGACGAAATCGTTCTCTTGTTGAAGCTGCTAGAACAATGCTGATCTATTCAAAGGTTCCAATGTTTCTCTGGGCTGAAGCAATTGCCACTGCATGCTACACACAAAATCGTTCCCTGATTCACACTAGTCATGGAAAAACTCCATATGAACTTGTTCACAACAGAAAACCTAATCTATCTTTCCTTCGTGTGTTTGGTGCCTTGTGCTATCCAACTAATGAGGGTCAAGACTTGGGCAAACTTAGGGCTAAAGCTGACATTGGAGTTTTTGTAGGATATGCACCAAACAAAAAGGAATACCGAATCTACAACAAAAGAACCCGAAATATCATGGAAACAATTCACGTTACGTTTGATGAGCTGACCGGTCAAATGGCTCCTGGACACTCCAGCTCAGGACCCGCACTTCAAAACAGTCCTATTGGTTCATCTCTTGTTCCAAACTCCTCTCAAGAAACTCCATATGTACCTCCATCTGAAGATGATGTAAAGAAACTGTTTGATCCCATGTTTGATGAACTGTATGAGTCTACTACTAATGAGGTGCTGATCCCTACAACAGAGGATGCTCATATTCCAGTGAATGAAGTCAATTCATCAGTCTCAATATCTGTAAGTCAAGAAGCACCTGCTGCTGATCCTTCAGTCTCATCAACAAATCATCTCTCTTCAAATGTACATCATGGAAATGTTTCTGGCACCAATGATGAAGTTAATCCCTTTGCAACTCCTGAAGATGCTCCATTTGAAAACATATTTGCTACTCCTGAATCATCATCAGAACCATCTTCTTCAGGAGACATCGACTCAGCTACTTCAGTTCCTCAACAAATGCCACATGAACACCTCAGAAAATGGACTCACGATCATCCATTAGACAACATCATTGGAAATCCCTCTCGTCCTGTATCAACCCGGAAGCAACTCGCAACCGATGCCTTATGGTGCTTCTTCAACTCCGTACTATCTAAGATCGAACCAAAAGACGTTAAAACTGCCATGAATGAAGATAGCTGGTTCAATGCTATGCAAGATGAAATTCATGAGTTTGATCGTCTTGATGTATGGGAGTTAGTACCTGCTCCAGACTGTGCTATGATTATAGCTCTAAAATGGATCTTCAAAGTAAAACTTGATGAGCATGGTGATGTGTTGAAGAACAAGGTTAGATTAGTTGCTAAAGGATATCGTCAAGAGGAGGGTATAGACTTTGAAGAATCTTTTGCTCCAGTTGCTCGAATCGAGGCCATCAGAATCTTTCTGGCTAATGCTGCTAGCAAGAACATGGTGGTTTATCAGATGGATGTAAAGACGGCATTTCTAAACGGAGATCTTAAAGAAGTCATCTACGTCAGCCAACCTGAAGGTTTTGTGAATCAAGAGCATCCTACTCACGTTTATCGTTTGAAGAAGGCTCTTTACGGTTTAAAGCAAGCTTCAAGGGCATGGTATGATACACTGTCAAAGTTTCTTCTATCAACCGGATTCATCAAAGGAGCAGTTGATCCTACATTGTTCACCAGGAAGTCAGGCAAACATTTGATTCATGTTCAAATTTATGTTGATGATATTATCTTTGCCTCGACTGACCCAATGGAATGTGATCGTTTTTCAAATGAAATGAGTTCAAAGTTTCAAATGTCAATGATGGGACAAATGTCATTTTTCTTGGGATTACAAATTTCACAAAGTCCCGGAGGCATTTTCATAAATCAATCTAAATATGCAACAGAGATTTTAAAGAAATTTGGATTTGATTCAAGTGACCCTGTTGACACCCCCATGATTGACCGAACCAAACTAGATGAGGACCTCTCAGGGATCATGATTGACCAAACAAAATATAGGAGTATGATTGGATCCCTGATGTATCTCACTTCTAGTAGACCAGACATCTTATTCTCTGTGTGCATGTGTGCTAGATACCAGGCTAAGCCTACTAAAAAGCACCTTGAAGCAGTTAAACGGGTCTTTCGGTATCTCCAAGGAACCATCAATATGGGACTATGGTACCCGAAGGACACCGGTATGTCACTAACGGCCTATGCAGATGCCGATCATGCAGGTTGTCAAGATACTCGTCGAAGTACGTCTGGAGGTGCTCAGTTTTTGGGTGATAAGCTTGTGAGCTGGTCTTCAAAGAAGCAAATGAGTACTTCTATTTCCTCTACAGAGGCTGAATACATAGCCATGTCATCTTGTTGTGCTCAAATCTTATGGATGAGATCTCAATTATCTGACTATGGCTTTGAATTCAACAAAATCCCTCTATACTGTGATAATAAAAGTGCTATTGCTCTCTCATGCAACAACGTTCAACACTCAAGAGCAAAGCATATCGACATTCGACATCATTTCATCAGGGAACAGGTGGAAAAAGGTGTGGTGGAACTATATTTTGTGAGGTCTGAATATCAGTTAGCAGACATCTTCACCAAAGCTCTTCCAAGAGAACGTTTTGAGTTTATTCTTCCACGACTTGGTTTGAAAAGCCTTCAACCAGAAACTCTCAAACGTCTTCAGGAGGAAGACGAGGAGTAAAGGTCTATCTTCATCTATCTCTTGTAAATATTTTTTTCAAAAATCAAATAGAAAATTATAAAACTTTCAAAATCCATAAAAATCTGAAAAATCCGAAAAATCTTCAAAAAATATTGTCATTTTTGTCATGTTTTTTTTTCTCGATTCGATAATATCTACGGTCTTTGTGCTGTCATTCAAAGAATGACACGGGACTTTAGATGTTGTTCGAATTCTTAAAAAAAAAAAAAAAAAAAAAAAAAAAAAAAAAAATATATATATTTTTGGGAGAAAGAGAAAATGGTTTATTGTCAATTTCAGGCAATAACCCGCTTTTAAAGAAAGAACAGAGCAATGTTTTACCATGTTTTCAAATCCTATGCTCTGATTCTATAAACTCCCATCTGCTGAAAACTAAATGCTTTAAAAATTAACTCAATCTCTATTTTTGATAATCATCAGGACTTATTTGTCAAAATCTCTATCTCTCAATCAACAACCTACGTCATTGATTGAGGGGGAGAATGATTTCAATTAAATTAAAAAGTTATTTGGCATTAAATTGTTTTCAAAAGATATACATGCATGTTTTATAAATGGAGTGTAAAGTCTTAAAACCCAATCCACATCAGTTAAAACACTTTCACAATCAAGTCACAATTCTCCTCAAAAGCTTTCAAAATCAATTTAAATCTATACGAGATCACAAATCTCAAATGATTTGATAATTGTGATCGGGGGAGAATGTGTGATTTAAATTGGATTTAAACTGATAATCAGGTAACATGTGACAAACGATTTCAATTTTTCAATGCACATGTTGAGGGGGAGCATCTATCTTAAAACCTTTGATTTAAAACGTGATCATTCATCCTAATGTGCAGGTTCCCTCTAGTATGTGCAAAACTCTTTTCAACCTCGAGGCACATATTGAGGGGGAGCAAAATTCATGGAAACCTCATCCTTCCCGGAAATGCTATTCCAACTTGATCTTTTGAGGGAAGTGATGTTGATATCTTTTAGAAAATGGTAATTAAAAGAAGTAAATTCTTTCTCTTGCCTCCGTGTGCAAAACATTCTCAATACTTGATGCACATGTTGAGGGGGAGTTCTCGTTCTAAAAATATCAAAAACAATTCAGGTACAAAAAGCTTTGATAATATATCACAAGTATCTGAATTGATTTTCAAATGGTTTTCAATTGGATCCAATGGCAAATGAACAATACCAAATTGACCGACCAACTTTACTTTATGTACGGTGATATAAGGATGATAAGGTTAGGTATTGGTTCCCATGATCCGCCAGAACCGGAGGGATCTACCCAGGGACAATCCACTAGTTAGTGTAGAAGTCCTTAGGTATGATGATAAAAGGAGAAAAATGAGATAAGGGAAGAGTGCGGACTAAGACTGAGCTAGTACTGGAATAAACCCAACAAGGTTCTAGCTATGAAGTCTCGGTAAGCACTGAAGGGGTTGAAGAATTAAAAAGAATTGAATGAAAATAGGGTGAAAACAAATAGCCCTCCATTAATTCAACCTTAGGGCAGAAACCGGGTTCAATTCATATACTACTGATGGTAACATCGGTATTGAAGACAAGACGTCATGGACCCAGTGACGCACTGCACTTCAACTTTCCAAACCACTCAAGTTCCTCTTAAAAGGACTTGTTTCATTCTCACGGGGAACCGACATTATCTATCGACTTTCTCTTAGAGATGGTTGATATTGAAGAAGGAGACCCTCTCCCTAGTCTCCGGCACCGGATCCAAATATGCACATATTGAGTCTAGAGCCACGAGATCATCAATAAATCTCATTAGGACACTTTCAAAGAAGACTCTCTGTTTCACACAATGTGGAAAGAGATATTATATCTTGAGTCCTACGCATTATCCTTGTGGTATTGCCAAAACATCTGAGTGATGTGTTTACACATTCACAATGAAGATGGAAAGCCTTCTGGAGCCAACATCAAACAAGCTCCTGGTAGGTGGCATGTGAGATCTACTATATGGATCAACCATGTGACAACTGAACAGAAACAATGGGGCGATTCAATTTCTTGAATCAATCCTGGTTCAGGTTAGGGATTGACGAATACCTTTGAAAAACCAGTCTTTGTGCTTAAAAACTCTTTTCTTTAGCACATCGGCTGTGTACTCATTTTTCAAACCAAAAGGTATTTTTATGATTGATAATTGATTTTCAATAAAACCTTCGTTGTATTGCAAAAACAATTTCTATTGAGCAATACACGATTGTTTTTCAAATCTCTTTTCATCAATCAGTGGACTTAAAATTCGCTGGTTCACTCACTCCGTGTTGTCTTCTTTGAGACGTTCCGGTTTGAGAACAGCTAGAATAGCTGCGAAACCCTGTCAAGGAGATTCTTAGGAATCCTACCTGATCACAGGCAGTACATGTACTGATCAACGGGGAACCGTGGGCCGTGTACCTCAATTCATCGAAAGTGATCAAAGACACTTTCGTGCGATTTGTTGCTAACTGTTGTATGCAGGTACGCCCGACGTTTGCAGCTGATCAGAATGAAGCGGTCAATCCACAGCCGCATGCTCACTTAACACATTCATCTCAAAAGATATCATGATTAGTGCATCAATGACTCTGATATTTTCACACCAAGCTTCTGCTACGCTGCTGCCAATATCGTGATTCAACAAATGCTTCCGCTACTCTGATGAGAAGATATCATGATCCAGAATGTGAGCATGTCGGTCCCAAAGTCACAACATCACAAAATACCAACATCACAAAGGATGTGTCAGAGATTGTTGATTGCTGATGATCTCCAAAGATGGCTCAAACTTATCATCACGTGGATCAGTAAAAGACCTCCACTTGGAATGACCAAACATGCAATGTGAAGAATCAATGACTACGAGCTTATGAGCAAAGGACTACATCAAGAATGCAAGATCAACTGTTAATGTAATATCTATTTGTATTCAATGTAATTTTTGATGTATAATTGAGGTGACCTCCCTTAGGGGGAGATTGTTAGGAATTAGAAATTCCCAGTATTAAAGAGTCGGTCACCTCAAGTATATGTAATCGTTAGAAAGCTCGTAGTCGTAGTTCTTTTAAGTTAAGTAGTAATTTAGTCAAGTAACACCGTGGAGGACGGACGGGTCTTTACCCACTGTATGCCTGATCCACAGCCCGATGTGTGGCGATTTATGTAAGACTATAAATACTCTCTACCTTCCAAGGTAGAGAGTTGGAGCTCATAATAATATCTTTCACTTTCTCTCACTAAGTTCCCTAAACCTCTAACTTTCTCTCTCTAGAATTCCATCTATATGCTACTTTGTGTTATGGTTTGATGTGTATGTGAAAAGTAATATCTTACAAAAACATATGGAACAAACGACATAAGCTTAGAAAAGCACTCTAAAGAGACTAGGAAAGCTGAAACCACTTCTCTAGATAAGATTGTGAATCCTAATGAGTGTGCCTTACCTTCTACAGGACTAGGAAGCACCTCTAGGAGCAGCAGACTAAAGCCTAAGAGAAACTCAAGGAACAATAGAGTTTCGCTTGCCTCTAAGAGTAGTCGCTTGAATAAAAAGAAGAAAGTAGAAGAACACCCTAGGAATTTACCGCTTTGTAATAAGAAATACATTTCATCTGAATGTAATGAACCTATGAAATCTATTAAGTTTAATGAATCTGTTGAATCTGTTTGTTTAACTGGCAAGAAATCTTTCACTAATGTTCATGATGATTGTGTTTCTAAGAATGAGATTGTTAAGCCTGTTAAGAAGAATGTTCCCAAAAGAACTTATGCTAAAAGAATAGGAAGACTAGTCGCGAGACTTAGGCTTTACACTACTGATAGGGAGCATAATGTTTACTTTAGGGATGACATTTGGAAACCCACGGGTAGAACTTTCACACTCGAGAATGGTAGAATGAGTGATGCACCTGTCTTACCAATAGATAACTTCTATGAGTGTGATCAGGATTTTACCTCTAACCCAAAGGAACCAAAATCAAAACGGTTTCCAAAATCTTCTTCTTCTGTTATTGGCAGGTTATCAAAATATGTCTTTGGATCGTCGACTCGGGTTGCTCCAAGCACATGACCGGGAATCTGAAGCTGCTGATCAATTTCGTCTGGCAATTCATGGGAACTGTACGTTTCGGAAATGATCATGTAGCAGCTATCATGGGTTATGGAGATCTACCTTTTGGAAAATATTTGATCACTCGGGTTTACTATGTTCAAGGGTTGGGACACAATTTGTGTTCAGTCGGGCAGTTCTGTGATGCAGATTTAGAGGTTGCTTTTAGGAAAAATGCTTGCTTCGTTAGAAACTTGGATGGCACTGATCTCTTAACTGGGTATCGTGATACAAAATTGTATGCTATCGACATCAATCAAATGGCCTCTTCATCACCAATATGCCTTATGACACGAGCATCAGGAACACAGTCCTGGTTGTGGCACAGACGGTTATCCCATCTCAATTTCGACACCATCAACAATCTTGCCAAAGACAACATCGTCAATGGACTTCCAAATTTCAAATACACCAAGGATCACCTATGTCCATCATGCGAACAAGGAAAAAGCAAAAGAGCATCATATAAACCCAAAACCGTACCTAGTTCGGAAGCAAGGTTGCATATGTTGCACATGGACTTGTGTGGCCCAATGACAGTTGAAAGCATTAATGGGAAAAAGTATATTCTTGTTATCGTCGATGATTATTCAAGATATACATGGGTTAAGTTTCTGAGATCAAAAGACGAAGCACCAGGCATCATCATCACCTTTCTGAAACGAATTCAAGTACTTCTTCAAACTCCAGTAAGGGTTGTAAGAACAGACAACGACACAGAATTCACTAATCAGGAGTTAAGAACTTATTTTGAAGATGTTGGAATTACACATCAGACATCAGTTGTTAGAACTCCACAGCAGAATGGTAATAGAACTCTTGTGGAAGCTGCTCGCACAATGTTAATTTATTCTAGTGCACCGTTATTTCTATGGGCTGATGCTGTTGCCACTTCTTGTTTCACTCAGAACCAATCCCTAATCCATCCTAGATTCAATAAAACCCCGTATGAGCTTGTGAACAACAGAAAACCTGATATCTCTTACTTTCACGTGTTTGGCGCTTTGTGCTATCCGACAAATGACAGAGAAGATCTAGGGAAATTGAAAGCTAAAGGTGATATTGGAATCTTCATTGGATATTCAGATAACTCGGGGGCATTCAGGGTGTATAACAGAAGAACTAGGAGGATCATGGAGACGATGAATGTGAAATTTGATGAACTTTCACACATGGCTTCTGAGAGACTCGCTCTAGAACCCGCACTAAACCGACAAACTTCAGGACACATCAGTTCAGGACTCGTACCTCAAAGAGCTCAATCAACTTCGTTTGACAATCCTAAAGAACAAGAATGGGAGAATTTCTTCGAGTTAATGTTCGATGAATACTATGGTGGAACTTCGACAAATGCATCAAACCATCATTCCGCTGCACCCGCTCAAAATCATCCTCCACCACCAACAGAAGATGCATCTACAACGGTCGAAACCAATGCACCAACTCCATCTACATCATCTACATATACTACAGTTATTGCACCCGTTCTACCAGCAGTTGATGAGCAAAACCAAAACCAGAACGATGCAACGTTAGATGAAGACTTATTTGAAAACCCGTTTGCTACGGAATCAGCTGAATCTTCTTCATGCTTACGAGAACTATCTAACTCGCATACGTTTAACCAACAGTATCCTTCTACTCTGAAGTGGACAAAAGACCACCCAATTGAACAAGTTATTGGTGAACCTTCAAGGCCAATTCAGACGAGACGCCAAATTTCCACCGATTGCGACTTATGCATTTACCTTTGCTCAATTAGCAATATCGAGCCAAAGAACATTCGTGAGGCAATGGCAGATCCCGCATGGATAGAAGCAATGCAAGAGGAACTTCTCCAATACCGTCTTCATGACTCTTGGGAAATGGTTCCAAGACCAATTGACATTCGCGTCATTGATCTCAAATGGTTATGGAAGAACAAAAGGGATGAAGAAATGACTGTAATTCGCAACAAATCTCGTCTTGTGGCCAAAGGATACAGACAAGAGGAAGGGATAGACTTTGAAGAGTCATTCGCGCCGGTAGCTAGACTTGAAGCAGTCAGGATATTCTTAGCCTATGCAGCTCACAAAAACATCATGGTTTATCAGATGGACATTAAGACCGCGTTCTTGAATGGAACTCTGAAAGAAGAAGTGTACGTGAGTCAGCCATAAGGCTTCATCGACTTGGAACATCCAGACTACGTCTACAAACTCAAAAAGGCAATATATTGTTTGAAACAAGCTCCGAGAGCGTGGTATGACGAACTGTCCTCTTTCCTTATCCAAAACAATTTCACCAAAGGAATAGTTGATCCTACCTTGTTTACACAAAAATGCAAAACCGACATTTTGATTGTTCAGATTTATGTGGACGACATCATCTTTGGGTCCACTAATCCGAATCTTTCAAAACATTTTGAAAATCTCATGAAAAGTAAATTTGAAATGTCCATGATGGGGGAACTAAAATTCTTTCTTGGTTTACAAATACATCAGTCCCCTCGTGGAATTTTTATAAATCAAGCTAAATACACAACCGAGATTTTGAAAAATCATGGTATGGACAATTGTGATTCGGTCGGAACACCAATGGTAACTTCACCAAAAATTGGAGCCGGTTTGTTTGGGAAACCTATTGATCCGAAGAAATATCGGAGCATGATTGGTTCTCTCATGTACCTTACTGCTAGTCGACCAGATATTCATTTTGCTGTTTGCTTATTAGCACGGTTTCAGGCAAAGCCTACCGAACTGCACCTCAAAGAGGTTAAACGGATCTTTCGGTACCTGAAGACATCCATTCACATGGGACTTTGGTATCCAAAGGAATCCGGATTTGATCTAATTGCCTTTTCAGATGCGGACCACGCAGGTGATCAAGTTACAGCAAAAAGTACATCAGGAGGGGCACAATTTTTGGGTGAAAAGTTAGTCAGCTGGTCTTCAAAGAAACAAGATTGCACTGCACTTTCAACCGCTGAAGCTGAGTATGTGTCTCTATCTGCGTGTTGTGCTCAAGTTCTATGGATGAGAACACAACTCACAGATTATGGCTTTTCTTTCGATAAAATACCTATGTATTGTGACTCGAAAAGTGCCATAGCCGTATCATGCAATCCTGTTCATCACTCAAAGACTAAGCATATCAGAGTCCGCTATCACTTCATCAAAGAGTACGTCAAAAATGGTACTGTTGAATTATTCTTCGTGAAGACAGATTACCAACTCGCCGATCTATTAACCAAAGCCCTTCCAAAAGAAAGGTTTGACTATTTAGTTCGACAAATTGGAATGCGAAGCCTAACCCCTGAGGAGTTAGAACGTCTTCTCGAATCTTCCTGAAAATGATTTTCCAAAAAGCTTCGCTGTAAATATTTTTGAAAAACAAAATACAAAATTTGAAAAACCAACAAAAGCAAAATATAAAAATATAAAATCTTTCAAAAATACAAAAACAATATAAAATCAAAAATCCAAAAATATTCTTCTCACGACATGACTCTCGTATAATCGATATTCTGTACGTTTCTAGAAATGTCATTCAACAATGATACGGGCATGTACAGATGCTTGAGCGAGAGTTCTTTAATTGTTTTCCAAAACATGTCGTTTCTCAAAATTTATTAATAAAATGGCTTTCGTATACTTCAGTACGAAACCCGGACCGTAATGATGACTTTTGATTATTTTCAAATCAAAACTCGTGTTTTTAATGAAAATCACTAGTGTACGCTTCATTGCACTACATTTAAAAATGGTGAGAAATCATCATCATCTTGAGCACCTTTTCAAGATTGTTCAAAAAGATTTTTCAAAATATTTCAAAATATTTTGTGCTCAAGATAACTCCCTCTAAAACCCTTTAATTGATTATGCTTTATTAAAGGGGGAGTATAAAACAAATTGTTCCAAATTCATGCTAAAATCATATCCTTTTGTCTCCCCAAAAGATTCTAAAATGTTGTTTAATCCGATGATATCAAAAATATCACGAATATGCTATTTTTTAGGGGGAGGAGACGTGATTAAAATGTGATCAAAATCGTTGTTTGAATCTCAAAATGAGCTCGCCTCAGACGGAACCAATGAATTGACGGGAATCAAAGTCAGTATATGTACCATCTCGAGAAACTTACTATGGACTTGACCAGGACGGGTAATAATTTCAAGCTAGTTCTCTAGTGATGTAAACGTGTCTCGAATCGGTCTAGTTCATTTAAACTAGATCAATTCAAAAAGTGCGAACTCTACCCTCTATGTGCAGATTTCTGTCAAAACTTATAAGCACATGTGAAGGGGGAGTGTTTCTGAAAATACAAAACTCACGGAGTGTTTCAAACATGTTTTCTATCATAAAAACTCTGAGAGATTTTCAAGAAAAATGGTTTTATGGCAACAATAGGACAGTCATGGAGTTATAAGGTGACTAAGGATAGGAAATCCGTCCTATGATCCGCCAGAGCCGGAGGGATCTACCCAAGGACCTCATAAATAGTTAGTATTAGAAGTCCTTAGGAATGATTGAAAAAAAAGAGTAATGTGAGAAAGGAGAAAGAAGGGGTTGAAGAATTTAAAAGAAATGAAAAAGAAAGGGTGAAAAGAAATAGCCCTCCATAATCAACCTTAGGGCAGAAACCGGGTTCAATACATATGCTACTGGTTGTCACTAGATGACACTGGTATTGAAGACAAAGACGTCATGGACCCAGTGACGCACTGCACTAAACCTTCTAGCCACTCAATTCCTCTCAAAAGGATTTGTTTCATTCTCACTGGGAACCCTACATAATCTATTGACTTTCTCTTAGAGATCTTTGGTATTGAAGAAGGAGACCCTCTCCCTAGTCGCTGCTCAGGAAAACCAAAATGCACTATTGAGTCTAGAGCCACGAGATTCATCAAAAGATCTCATAGGAACACTTGACATGACATCGCTTGTTGTTCATCAACAAGGAGACAAGTGATATATTATAGAGTCCTATGCATATCTTAGCAATCTGCCAGAACATTTATGAGAAGTTCACATATGTGATCTTCAATGATTGAATGGAAACTCCTGCCAGGGTCAACATCAAGCAGCCCTGACAGCAGGTCACTTCGGTAACTCCCCGTGGATTACGCTTAGTGTGTCTCAAACGGTCTACAGTCATGGGGTGATGCTTCGGTGTACCTCAGCGACTCATCTGAACTGTAGATGTACTTCGGTATATCGTGTTATCTCACTTGTGGGACTCCAGTTCAGGAACGGCCTCTGTGAGAATTAGAGACGTGTTTTCATACTATGCTGTTAACACCCTCGAAATTCAAACTTGTAAGTGCCGGAATCCGCTTATTACTAACTTGTTTTATGTTTTCTTCTTATGGAAGCTCCGGAGCGGATTGATCGTGCAGATTCTCCACATGCTCATACCAAAAATACATGTAAGTTCTCATCATAATCAAAGGCTACACAAAGTTAAAGATGATTCTTCGTCAATGTCAAAGAATCTACAAAGTATAAAGACTCGAGAACTACATCATTGGTAACCAAAAGACAAATAGAAGTGTGAGCATGGTGGAGAAAGACGTGGAGACACCTAACCAACGAAGTTGACAATGGCAGACAACCACATTATCTGATCACAAAGCATGAAGGAACAAAGAATCAAGACTATTCTATATCTACACGCAAAGTTCAAGCTCAAGGAAAGTAAAGACCTAATCAAGTGGAGCATCTTTTGAATGACCACCCCTTAGGGGGAGATTGTTAGCCTTAATTGTTTTATTAGAAGTGATGGTCATTCACGTTTAGGAACTTTGTAACGTGTGTTAGATATCGTGATAGAATAGTCAAAGGGCTCGTGGATTGGGCTAAGCTAAATGGCTAATAGTTAAGCTAAGCTAGCCTTTTATTATATGTAATCCAATCCAAGTTCACGAGGCCCAAGGCCAAGCCCAAGGAAAGCCTTTTAGGGCAACAAGCCTCTTGTACTATAAATACCCCTCAAATGGTCATTTGAGGGGTGTGCTTGAAAGTGTATGTCTGTGTGTTTTTCCTTTGGAATATACAACTTTATTGTTTATCTTTTATCCTCTCACATACACGATCTTTATATATCATTCAAGTCACCATCTTTCTCATCTTATTTCTAAGCATAGTTTGTGTTTGTGCTAACGTGTTTTACGCATAACGTGCATAACTTGTTGGGTTTGTGATAAGGTTGATAAAAGTAAGGTCCTACAATTGTAGGACCTTACAAATATCAACCTTATTACTTTACCAAGTAAACCCAACACACGTAACCCAAGTTACGCGTATAAAACGTGAAACCCAAACACAAACAAAGCTTAGAAATAAGATGAGAAAGATGGTGACTTGATGTTATATTCGTGTATGTGAGAGGATAAAGATAAACACAATAAAGTTGTATATTCCAAAGGAAAAACACACACACACACACTTTCAAGCACACCCCTCAAATGACCATTTGAGGGGTATTTATAGTACAAGAGGCTTGTTGCCCTAAAAGGCTTTCCTTGGGCTTGGCCTTGGGCCTCGTGGACTTGGATTGGATTACACATAATAAAAGGCTAGCTTATCTTAACTTTTAGCCATTTAGCTTAGCCCAATCCACGAGCCCGTTGACTATTCTATCACGATATCTAACACGCGTTACAAAGTTCCTAAACGTGAATGACCATCACTTCCAATAAAACAATTAAGGCTAACAATCTCGCCCTAAGGGGTGGTCATTCAAAAGATGCTCCACTTGATTAGGTCTTTACTTTCATTGAGCTTAAACTTTGCGTGTAGATATAGAATAGTCTTGATTCTTTGTTCCTTCATGCTTTGTGATCAGATAATGTGGTTGTCTGCCGTTGTCAACTTCGTTGGTTAGGTGTCTCCACGTCTTTCTCCACCGTGCTCACACTTCTATTTGTCTTTTGGTTACCAATGATGTAGTTCTCGAGTCTTTATACTTTGTAGATTCTTTGACATTGACGAAGAATCATCTTTAACTTTGTGTAGCCTTTGATTATGATCAGAACTTACATGTGTTTTTGGTATGAGCATGTGGAGAATCTGCACGATCAATCCGCTCCGGAGCTTCCATAAGAAGAAAACATAAAACAGGTTAGTAATAAGCGGATTCCGGCACTTACAAGTTTGAATTTCGAGGGTGTTAACAGCATAGTGTGAAAACACATCTCTAATTCTTACAAAGGCCGTTCCTGAACTGGAGTCCCACAAGTGAGATAACGCGATATACCGAAGTACATCTACAGTTCAGATGAGTCACTGAGGTACACCGAAGCATCACCCCACGACTGTAGACCGTTTGAGACACACTAACCATAATCCACGGGGAGTTGCCAAAGTGACCTGCTGTCAGGGCTGCTTGATGTTGACCCTGGCAGGAGTTTCCATTCAATCATTGAAGATCACAGATGTGAAACTTCTCATAAATGTTCTGGCAGATTGCTAAGATCTGCGTAGGACTCTATAATATATCACTTGTGCCCTTATAGATGAACAACAAGCGATGTCATGTCAAGTGTTCCTATGAGATCTTTTGATGATTCTCGTGGCTCTAGACTCAATAGTGCATTTTTGTTTTCCTGAGCGGAGACAAGGGAGAGGGTCTCCTTCTTCAATACCAACGATCTCTAAGAGAAAGTCAATAGATTATGTAGGGTTCCCAGTGAGAATGAAAAAAATCCTTTTGAGAGGAATTGAGTGGCTAGAAGGTCTAGTGCAGTGCGTCACTGGGTCCATGACGTCTTTGTCTTCAATACCAGTGTTATCTAGTGACAACCAGTAGCATATGTATTGAACCCGGTTTCTGCCCTAAGGTTGATTATGGAGGGCTATTTCTTTTCACCCTTTCTTTTTCATTTCTTTTAAATTCTTCAACCCCTTCTTTCTCCTTTCTCACATTACTCATTTTTTTCAATCATTCCTAAGGACTTCTAATACTAACTATTTGTGATGTCCTTGGGTAGATCCCTCCGGCTATGGCGGATCATAGAACGGATTTCCTATCCTTAGTCACCTTATAACTCCATGACTGTCCTATTGTTGCCATAAAACCATTTTTCTTGAAAATCTCTCAGAGTGTTTATGATAGAAAACATGTTTGAAACACTCCGTGAGTTTTGTATTTTCAGAAACACTCCCCCTTCACATGTGCTTTTAAGTTTTGACAGAAATCTGCACATAGAGGGTAGAGTTCGCACTTTTTGAATTGATCGACTTTAAATGAACTAGACCGATTCGAGACACGTTTACATCACTAGAGAACTAGCTTGAAATTATTACCCGTCCTGGTCAAGTCCATAGTAAGTTTCTCGAGATGGTACATATACTGACTTTGATTCCCGTCAATTCATTGGTTCCGTCTGAGTCGAGCTCATTTTGAGATTCAAACAACGATTTTGATCACATTTTAATCACGTCTTCTCCCTCTTAAAAATAGCATATTCATGATATTTTTGATATCATCGGATTAAACAACATTTTAGAATCTTTTGGGGAGACAAACGGATATGATTTTAGCATGAATTTGGAACAATTTGTTTTATACTCCCCCTTTAATAAAGCATAATCAATTAAAAGGTTTTAGAGGGAGTTATCTTGAGCACAAAATATTTTGAAAGATTTTGAAAAATCTTTTTGAACAATCTTGAAAAGGTGCTCAAGATGATGATGATTTCTCACCATTTTTAAATGTAGTGCACTGAAGCGTACACTAGTGATTTTCATTAAAAACACGAGTTTTGATTTGAAAATAATCAAAAGTCATCATTTCGGTCCGGGTTTCGTACTGAAGTATACGAAAGCCATTTTATGAAGAAATTTTGAGAAACGACATGTTTTAGAAAACAAATAAAATAACTCTCGCTCAAGCATCTGTACATGCCCGTATCATTGTTGAATGACATTTCTAGAAACGTCCAGAATATCGATTATACGAGAGACATGTCGTGAGAAGAATATTTTTTGATTTTTGATTTTATATTGTTTTTGTATTTTTGAAAGTTTTATATTTTTATATTTTGCTTTTGTTGGTTTTTCAAATTTTGTATTTTGTTTTTCAAAAATATTTACAGCGAAGCTTTTTGGAAAATCATTTTCAAGAAGATTCGAGAAGACGTTCTAACTCCTCAGGGGTTAGGCTTCGCATTCCAATTCGTCGAACTAGATAGTCAAACCGTTCTTTTGGAAGGGCTTTAGTTAATAGATCGGCGAATTGGTAATCTGTCTTCACGAAAAATAATTCAACAGTACCATTTTCGACGTACTCTTTGATGAAGTGGTAGCGGACTCTGATATGCTTAGTCTTTGAGTGATGAACAGGATTGCATGATATGGCTATGGCACTTTTCGAGTCACAATACATAGGTATTTTATCGAAAGTAAAGTCATAATCTGTGAGTTGTGTTCTCATCCATAGAACTTGAGCACAACACGCAGATAGAGACACATACTCAGCTTCAGCGGTTGAAAGTGCAGTGCAATCTTGTTTCTTTGAAAACCAGCTGACTAACTTTTCACCCAAAAATTGTGCTCCTCCGGATGTACTTTTTGCTGTAACTTGATCACCTGCGTGGTCAGCATCTGAAAAGGCAATTAGATCAAATCCGGATTCCTTCGGATACCAAAGTCCCATGTGAATGGATGTCTTCAGGTACCGAAAGATCCGTTTAACCTCTTTGAGGTGAAGTTCGGTAGGCTTTTCCTGAAACCGTGCTAATAAGCAAACAGCAAAATGAATATCTGGTCGACTAGCAGTAAGATACATGAGAGAACCAATCATGCTCTGATATTTCTTCGGATCAATAGGTTTCCCAAACAAATCGGCTCCAATTTTTGGTGAAGTTACCATTGGTGTTCCGACCGAGTCACAATTGTCCATACCATGATTTTTCAAAATCTCAGTTGTGTATTTAGCTTGATTTATAAAAATTCCACGAGGGGACTGATGAATTTGTAGACCAAGAAAGAATTTTAGTTCCCCCATCATGGACATTTCAAATTTACTTTTCATGAGATTTTCAAAATGTTTTGAAAGATTCGGATTAGTGGACCCAAAGATGATGTCGTCCACATAAATCTGAACAATCAAAATGTCGTTTTTGCATTTTTGTGTAAACAAGGTAGGATCAACTGTTCCATTTCAAAACGAGTTTAAAAGCGATTTAAAACACGTAAAGCTTCAAACTTTTTGCCAAAACTAGAATCTTTAACACTATATAAACCTTAGACCATAAGAATCTTGAAGATTTAAGTGCAAAAATAAAAGTTTTATGCGTGAATCTTTGAGAACGAAACTACGCGTACACAACACAAACAAAAATTTCAACCAAACACTCCAAAACCATTGTTAGGTGATTGATACCAATTGTAGGACCTTACAAATATCAACCTTATCACTTTACCAAGCAAACCCAACACACATAACCCAAGTTACGCGTATAACACGTTAAACCCAAACACAAACAAAGCTTAGAAATAAGATGAGAAAGATGGTGACTTGATGTTTATAAATCGTGTATGTGATAGATAAAGATGAAAACAATAAGTTGTATATTCCAAAGGAAGAAAACACACACACACACACTTTCAAGCACACCCCTCAAATGACCATTTGAGGGGTATTTATAGTACAAGAGGCTTGTTGCCCTAAAAGGCTTTCCTTGGGCTTGGCCTTGGGCCTCGTGGACTTGGATTGGATTACACATAATAAAAGGCTAGCTTATCTTAACTATTAGCCATTTAGCTTAGCCCAATCCACGAGCCCGTTGACTATTCTATCACGATATCTAACACGCGTTACAAAGTTCCTAAACGTGAATGACCATCACTTCTAATAAAACAATTAAGGCTAACAACTACCATGTTCTTACTTGCAGCACTAGCCAAGAAGATTCTGATTGCCTCGATACGAGCAACTGGAGCAAATGATTCTTCAAAGTCAATACCCTCCTCTTGACGGTATCATTTTGCAACCAATCGATCCTTGTTCTTTAAAAAATCACCATGCTCATCAAGTTTTACTTTGAAGATCCACTTTAGAGCAATGATCATTGCACAATCTGGGGCAGGTACTAATTTCCATACATCTAGTCGATCAAACTCATGAATTTTTTCTTGCATGGCATTGAACCAGCTGTCTTCATTCATGGCAGTTTTCACGTCTTTTGGTTCGAACTTAGAGAGTACGGAGTTGAAGAAGCACCATAAGGCATCGGTTGCAAGTTGTTTCCGTGTGGATACTGGACGAGAGAGGTTTCCAAAGATGTTGTCCAATGGATGATCATGTGTCCATTTCCTAAGATGTTCATGTGGTTGTTGTTGTGGAACTGAAGTAGCAGAGTCTATATCTCCTGATGACGATGGTTCTGATGATGATTCCGGAGCAAATATATTTTCAAAGGGTTCATTTTCTAGAGGAGCAAAAGGGTTTTCATCATCTGTAACAGCTGCAACATTTCCATTGTGTACACTCGATGATTGATGATTTGTTGATGAGACAGAGTGATCAGCAGCAGGCGCTTCTTGACTTAATGACATTGAAACTGAAGGGTTAACTTCATTGACAGGGATAGAGGCAGCCTCTGTTGATGGAACTGACACATCATTAGCACTTGGCTCATAGTGTTCATCAAACATTGGATCAAATAATTTCTTCAAATCATCTTCTGAAGGAGGTACCTAAGGAGTTGCTAGTGAGGGATTAGAAACAAGAGTAGAACTGATGGGACTACTGGATAAAGGTTGAAATGCGGGTCCAGAACTGGATTGTCCTGGAGCCATTTGACCGGTCAGCTCATCGAACATAACGTGAATAGTTTCCATGATATTTCGGGTTCTCTTGTTGTAGATTCGGTATCCTTTTCTGTTTGGTGCATAACCTACAAATACTCCAATGTCCGCTTTAGCTTTTAGTTTACCTAAATATTGACCGTCATTAGTTGGGTAACATAAAGCACCAAACACACGAAGGTAGGATAGATCATGTTTTCGTTTATGGACAAGTTCATATGGAGTTTTTCCATGAGAGGTGTGAATAAGGGAACGATTTTGGGTGTAGCAAGCAATGGCAATGGCTTCAGCCTATAGAAACATTGGAACCTTTGAATAAATTAGCATTGTTCTTGCGGCTTCCATAAGAGTTCGATTTCGTCTTTCAACTACAGCGTTCTGTTGAGGAGTTCGTGGAACACTTCTTTGATGACTGATTCCAACACTTTCATAAAACTGAATTAAGTCTTTGTTAACAAACTCTGTGCCATTATCTGTTCGAACAATTCTAACAGTATTGTTAAGTCGAACCTGAAGCTGTTTGATAAGTTTGATGATGACATCTAGAGTTTCATCCTTTGTCCTCAAAAACTTTACCCAAGTAAATCGAGAGTAGTCATCAACAACTACTAGAATTTATTTCTTCCCATTTATTGTTTGCACTCTCATTGGTCCGCATAGATCCATATGAAGTGTATGAAGAACTTCCATTACTGAGTTTGTGGGTTTTGGTTTGTGGGCATATTTTGTGCTTTTCCCAATTGGCAAGCTGAACAAAGATGATCTTTTTCATACTTTAATCTGGGTAATCCTCTTACTAAGTCCTTTCTGGAAAGATTGTTTATGGTACCAAAGTTAAAGTGATTGAGTGATGGTGCCATAGCCATGACTTAGTTTTGGAAGCCTTTGACAGCAAGCAGATGGGAGAATATTTCATCATATCTTCGATAGAGATGGTGTATAGGTTTGAACCACGAGTTCCTCGGAGAAGTTCCACACCATCAAGTTCTCTAACAAAGCAAGTATGTTTTCTGAAGGCTACTTCTAAATCTGAGTCACAGAATTATCCGACAGAAAATAGATTATGTCCAAGACCTTCAACATAATATACCCTGGAAATCACACTATCTCCAACCGCGTAATCTCCATAACCTATAATAGCACCAAAATGATCGTTTCCGAATCTCACAGTTTCGATAAATTTACTCATGAAGTTCATGAGCCGTGACCGGTCTCCAGTCATATGCTTGGAACAGCCTGAGTCCAGGTACCACAGAACGATTTGAATGATCTGCAGTTGAACACAGACAAGAATGGATAACTGGATAATTGGGATCCCCATGCAAGAATGGGTTCCATTTGGTTAGTAACAGTGATTGGAACACCCACATCAGAGGTAGAAACAATGGACTCATTAGAAATAGATGCAGTGCTAGTGTCCATATTTGACCTATTCAAAGTATGTTCACTTCTTAAGGGAATAGTTCTACCAGTAGGCATCCATTTTCTAGTGGGCATTGACTTAGCAAATTTAGGGCAAAACTCATTAACCTTACGCCCTGTAGGTATCCATTGATAACCTATATTACTAAATTTCCTTCCTGTGGGTTTCCACTGTTTTCTAACTTTCTTTCGCCTTTGCCTTTTAGCCTTCTTAGCTTGATTTTTAGCATTAACTGTTTTAACAGGGCATTTGACAGCATTAGACAAAACATTCACACCACATTCATGATTAATAACAGAATTCAAGTAATCGTCATTACATGGTTTGCGAATAGTAGCAGAATTCGAATTAATTACAGTACGCTTATAGCTAATACTAGAATCAACACGATTCGTTTTATTCAACTCAAACTTAATATTCCTAGGGTGATCTTCTACTCTCTTCCGATGCACACTCTTAGCTTGCGAGGTCCTATCTTGCTTGGTATCGCCTGGAGGCTTTGACCTGCTAGCTTTTATGTCACTGATTACTCCTGTAGAGGGAATTATGGGAACATTAGTTGGTTGATATACTTTTTGCATTCCTTAACTAGACGTGCAGGGATCTGAACTACTTAAAGGCACATTAGTGTTCACTTTCGTAATATTGGGCATAGAATGGTTTGTATGCTTGGCACTAGGCATAGAACAAGGCATCACAGCTTTACCTTTCGCACCTAAGGATTTAGGACATGTTGCAATTAAGCATTCTAGCATCTCTTGAGATCATTTGGCCTGAATGCAAGCAAACCTAATTTCTCTATCAAGAGGCTTATTTATGAAATCCTCTTCCACAATCTCACGAAGACATTCTAGACTATCCTTAAGGTGAGCACAATAGTTGTGAAACACAGGTTCATTATTCCTAAGATGAGGAGGAATGTATTTAACAGTCACAGTATATTTGCAGTCTGAGGATGACTTTGATGCAACATTCTCATTAAAGACAAGTGGCAGTTTCCCTTTTTCCCGACTCCTCAGATTCTCAATTTCTTTTTGTAAAGACGTTATTTTTTCGTTGTTTTTGTCACGAGTGACTTTCATTGAATCATATAACTCTTTAAAGTGTCGTTTAACTTTTTCATTCTCTTCAAGAAAACTCTCGTTTTCCTTTTGTAAAGCATTAACTAAGTTTTGAAGATGAAAAGTTTGAGAATACTGAGAATCTAAAGGAGGAGGCATTTGAGAGCCAGTCACATTGTTCTGTTCGTCACGTTTGTTTATCTGAAAAACTGCATCAAACTCTGGAATATCTGAGGAGGTCTTGATATTTGAGGTTTTGACATTTTCTTTAAGATGTTGATATTTTAGTTGTAAATCAAAATGTTCAACTTCTAGTTTAGAAAAATGTTTTACCAAATTATCCTGATCATCCTGATCAATGTTTTCATTTAGTTCTGAGTTTTTATTTTCAAGCTCAATGACACGATCATGGGAAACTTTCAATGCAATAGATAATTCATGAAATCGAGAAGCAGTAATAGAGTGCTTAGTAACAGTATAAAACACATCTTGAGCAACATAACTCGAAATCAAATTCTCATTTAAGATGTGTAAGTTCTTCCTTTCAACTTCATTATATTTGAGTTCCTGTTCATAATCATTGACTTCAACTATCATTGCATCAAATTCCTTTTCCATTTCTTTAATATCTGAATTAATCCCTTTTTGAAGACTATCAAATTGACCTTTTAATTGTTTGAAGAAAGGCATGACTTAGTTAAATAACATTCTTTTGTTTGCTCAAAACCCCTTTCCCCCTCAGTTATCCCTGTAGGTGTGATTCTCTTCTTACAAGTTTTCTCAAAATCAACAAACAGCTGATAAACAACATACAGGCTGATTAAGGTCTTGCTATTAGTGGCAATAGATCTAGGTACTAGATGCATTGGTGTATTTGGAGGATACACAGTTGCTACAGGCATTTTCCTAAGGGGAGTGTTTGTTTCAACAAGTACATTAACTTTTAGCTTATCCATGTCTTTCTTCCAAAAGATCTGGTCAGGGGTTAATTGAGTTTGAGGCTTAAACATGTTCAAGGATATCCAATTTTCCTTAGTGTAATCATGGGGTTTGATTGTTATGTTATTCTCTTTACACGCAGGATCGTTAAGCTTCTTATTCATTTTCTCCCTAGATGCATCATCTAGTTTTCTATCTTCCTCAGTGCACTCAATACAACTAGGTTTCTGCCTAGGTTTAAGAATCTCATTGCCATCATAGATTACATTTTGAGCAGCTTTTGCAATCTTACCATACTCAGGGTTGGATTCCTTTATAATGGGGATACTATGCTTATCGCTGAGAACTCTATGCTTAGTGATTATGTGAGCAGTCTGAATGGTATTCCCTTGTACGTACAACTTATTTTCAAGCTTGTTTTTCAAGGTTTTTAGATTAGAAAAATCATTCAAAAGTTTTGATTCCTTAGCAGTGAATTCTTGCTTAAGCATTTTAACATTTTCTTGAAGTTCTTGTTTTTGCTTAGCAGTTTTAGAAAGCTTTTCATGTAAGGAGTTTAACTCTTGTTTTAATACTTCTTCTCTAAAATTACTTTTTCTAATAGTTGTACGCATTTGGTCATCCATTTCCTGCTCACGGGTGGTTAACTCAAACTTAGCACGTTGTTCATAAATAGCTACTTGTTCTTTATAGGCATTCAGTTCAGAGATAACAGAATCATCAGGGGCACATGCAGTGTATTCATCAAAAACATAGTCATCATTGAATGCAGAAGATGCATCACTTGGTACAGTCTCACTTTCACTTTGTTTCACATATTGATCATATGGGACAACATTGATATTACCCATGTTTTCAATATCTGACTCAACAGTTTCAGTTAATTGTACTTTGTCATGTATCTTTTGCTCATCAACATCATCGTATAGTTTTAATACCTCTAATATGATTGATTCTTTGGATGGACCAGCTTGCTGTGATGATGAGACCTTTGGAGAGACCATTGGAGAAATGCTAGCCATGAAGATTGTCTTTGCAGTAGGTTCATCATGGACGTCAGAGTCGTATGCATCACAGTCTGCAACTTGAAAGGCATTATGATGATTATGGCATATCTCCTGAATTGGCTGCTCATCCACATCTGCATCATATGTCTTGGCATTCCCCTCAGCAAGAAATAACAACTCCTCTTCATCCAACACAACTCCATTATCTTGACGTTGCACAAGTAACATCTTATCTTTGAAGTACTCTGCATTTTGAGGGCGTTTTGGAGAAGTGCAGTTCCTTGCTATGTGTCCATCACCCCCAGAGTTGTAGCACTTAATTTCCTTAGCTTGACCCTGATTTGGATTCCTTCCACAATTCTGATTTGCCACATATCCTCTACCAACTCCTCCTCTTCCCTGTTCATTCTGCCTTTCTTGAACTAGTTGCACCATAACCTTCCCATCTTTGACAGTAGCTTGATTGTGTGGATTGGATGCTGTTCTGAGGTTATTGTTGGTGTGTGGGAGAGAGTTCATGTTTTGACTAACCATGAGAGACAGTTGATTGATGAAGTTTTACATGAATGTGTTTGGGTCAGGAGGCTTATATGTTGGATCAGGGATGAGCTTGTAATTACCATTACCCATAGGTATGACTTGAGAAGCTTTGGTGGTAATTCCAACCTTTGTGTAAAAGGCTGTTGAATCATTTGAAGAACTTGTTTCTCCCTGGTTGGTTTTGAACTGTTCAAGAATCCTTTTTTCAAACATAGCATGTCTCTCATTTTGTAGAAGGAATGCATAAAGTTGCTCATAGTTGGTATTCTTCAATCCTTTGGTTAGCTTCACAGAGGTGACAAACTTATGCCATTCGGGATTCATGTTGTTCACAAACTTTGAATTCAGCTGAATATTTGGCATGGTCATTTTGATATTCCTCATATCATTCACAAGCTTGTGGAATCTCACGTAATACTCATAGACACTTTCTGCTGGCTTCATCTTGAAGTGCTCAAACTCATCATACAGTTGTGATTCTTTGTCTTCCTTTGTTAATTCAGACCCTGAGAGAAGCATCTTGACATTATCCCAAACTGCCTTGGCTTTAGTGTGTTGATTGATAAGCTTGTAGATGTCTTTTGGATGACCCTGAAGTATAATGTTAGAGGCCCTGATGTCAGCATCGAATCTCTTTTTCTCCTTATCATTGAGCTCATCATACGTCTTTGGTCTGTCTATTCCATAAATCATTGTTCCATCTGCAACTGTATCAATTAAGTCTCTTGTAGTCTCAATCTGATAAGGTCCTTCATCAATAGACTTGAGAATGTTGACTCCATTTTCCTTTCCAGGACAATACAATCTGATTCGTTGTGCACAAGAGTCGTAGTCAGTTCTGTCAAGCATGGGTGGACGAGTATCTGAACCAGCTGCTTGAACATCCTCAACAACAGTGGAGATGATTGTAGGAACGTTGGTAGACATGTTAACAGATTACACGGGATTTTATAACTCTATAATTAAACCGGGAAATAGATTCTTTCACAGGATTTTACTAAATCAAGAGAAAACCGTATTACTAACAAAAATCAACCAAGTCGCTACGAATTCTTGAACCAAGTCACTAAGACCAAGTCGCTAAGACACACGTCGCTAGTGCACCAAGTCGCTACACAGTCAGGTCGCTAAAGAGCAACTCGCTAAGGTCCAAGTCGCTAACACCAAGTCGCTAAGCACCAAGTTGCTAGACACAGTTAAGTTGTTAAAGAACAACTCGCTAAGATCCAAGTCGCTAGTATCAAGTCGCTAACAATTTACACAACAACTCGCTAACAATTTCTGAAGCAAGTCGCTAACCTCACCAAGTCGCTATCCGTAGTGGAGAATCCACTAACTTGTACTATTTGTCGGCTTGTCTCAATAGACAAGTCGCTAACAACTAACACTGTAACTCGCTAACTTTTACTGAAGCAAGTCGCTATGATGAAAAATACTACGAGAACCAAGTTGCTAGCAAGAAAAACTTTAAAAACACACTTTTCAATCCAAAACAAGCTCAACCACAGTGATTCAAGATTACTAAATCAAAACCCAAGCACTTACAATGATTCTAAACACAAAAGTACACCCAAAATTCAAACTTTAACACTAAAAATGATCCAAATGATGCAAAAACCACTAAACTTTTTCAAACTCAAAAACCATCTAAAACCACTAGAAATCCAAGTATATGTAAGAGAGATGATCAAACCATGGCTCTTGATACCATTTGTAACATATTGGATTTCACAAACACATTAAACCAAAGATCAAGAAGCGTATAAATGATGTTTTAGAGAGAGAAAGTTAGAGGTTGGGAACTTTAGTGAGAGAAAGAAAAATCTTATTATGAGCTCCAACCCTCTACCTTGGGAGGTAGAGATTATTTATAGTTCTTACATAAATCGCCACCTACGGGCTGTGGATCAGGCATACAGTGGGTAAAGACTCGTCCGTCCTCCATGGTGTTACTTAACTAAATACTACTAAACATTAAATAATCTACGACTACGAGCTTTCTAACGATTACATATACTTGAGGTGACCGACTCTTTAATAACTGGATTTACTAAATCCTAAGAGCGTCCCCAATGTACACAATCTCTCTCCCCTGATGATTGCGATAACATCGAAATCATCATATACTTGTGTACCTCTTTTATCTTCAGAAACTAACTTTTCCATCTCTTCGCCCACATAGTTGGAATACGAACACTAAACGCCATGAGTCAAACCTTGAGTTTCTCTGCGGTAATGACATATGTCTTCCCGGGATTTCTTCAATCACTTAGAAGTATTAAGCTCATCAAGTTAACTCGCGTTTAGATGCATGTCTCCTTCCCCCTTGCTGGTTTTGATACTTCAGAATCAGCAACTCTTTGTAAGCCCATATACTCGAAATCTATTGAGAAGAACATCATAAGCTCAGATGTATCTGTGAGAATCAACTTGCTGAAGAATTACGTGAGCAAATCTAATTAGGGATTGAATCCTGACTTTTCACTCTCCCCCAATTAGTGCCCTCCCCTAAACCGACAATCTGTATGATGAGTGCCCGAAATAAGAAGAAGTCTTTAGATCGTTAAATGCAATTCGTCTTTAGTCTTCTAACATGTAGCAGAAAATGTAGAACAGATTGTAGAGTCGACCTTTTTCTAAATTGTCCGTTTGGGGTATAGAGAGTTAACATCTTCTTCTCATCAAATGCATTCCAGTAATTTTACAAATAGCAAATCCCCTTAACTCAAATCCCTCCCAATCAAACAAAAACATAAAGACGTTCATTAAGGAAATCAGCCCCGCAACTGGAAGCACTTTGTCATTAATCAAATCAGCCCGTGTGAAGATGTCAACCATCGGATCTTAGAAGAAATTCCATGTAAGGATGACCCGATAAGAAGAAGCTCGATTCTTACATGAGTTAGGAGCCGTATGACCATATATTCTTGTGGAAAACTAGAAGGGGGGGTTGAATAGTTTTGCCGATTTTAAGTTGACTTCAAAAACTTTAGATCTGATATTATGTGAAATCGTATGGATGTTGAGAACGTATAGATCTAATGATAGTGCAAGAAAATAAATAAAGATAAGGGATAGAAATGACACAACCGATTTATAGTGGTTCGGCTACAAGGACACCTTCCTTGCCCTACTCCACTCCTCGAGTCACCTACTCGAGAGTTCAAGCACTATGTCAACAAACTCCTTCACTTGGCGGAGAAGCCTTCACAACGTTGCTTACACTTTATCAGGTACAAAGCTAGATACCGAGTCCGTAGCACGGTGGACCAAACCAACACAACTATTACACAACAAATATGTGAAATATCAAATACAAGATCTTCGCTACAGAAATCTTG
The DNA here is from genome assembly GCA_019973895.1 of Chrysanthemum seticuspe. Taxonomy (NCBI): domain Eukaryota; kingdom Viridiplantae; phylum Streptophyta; class Magnoliopsida; order Asterales; family Asteraceae; genus Chrysanthemum; species Chrysanthemum seticuspe. Next base: position 143,753,372 of record BPTQ01000006.1, read on the forward strand.
CGGAGTGACAAATCAATCAAGGACCCCTTGCTTGGATGACTTGTAGAATGCTCGTGATCTCGCCTTAGAGAAGGACCTATATGAGGATCACAAATAGAAAGAAAGAAGAACAACTCTCTAGATCAAGTGATCTATATGTTAGACGAGAATGAGAGTGTATATGAGATTTAGTAAGAAGAGGGGTGAGTTAGAATGAAGAAATGGCTCTCTATTTATAGGCAAATTTCCTCACTGTTCCCACGGATCCCACGGATCCCTTCCACTTGGGATCCGGCTAGCACAAAGCTAGGGATCCGTGGAACGCTCCTCTTTGCCCATGGGTTTTTTGGTTATGGGTCATGGGTTGGTCCATGGGTTATATCTAGATTCAATGTATCTAAGTATACATTGTATCAAGTCTCTTTGGGTATGGGTTAAGATCCATGGGTTGTGATTTTTACCCATCCTAATTAACGATTACAACAAATGCTTTAATTACTACATTTTTGTATTTAAAAGATTATATGTAAATGCTTTACAAAAATAACATGTATCCTTATAATTATACTTAAGACAACATTATATATGTTATCAACAAAACACAAAGAGATCGCAAAATATTAATAAACATTTTTACGGTTTATTTGTATTAACAATCTCCCCCTTTTTGTTGATGACAAAATATAATGTTATGATGAGTAAAACTTAAGAATAGATGTAAGTTTTGAAAGCTCCTAAGTTTTACTTCTTCTCCCCCTTTTTGTCGAAACAAAAAGTTAAACCTTGGAGGAAAAAGTAGTCTATGTATTTCTTACTCCCCCTTGACGGTAGCTCCCCCTAGTTTGGGGCGTCAAGAGAAGAAAAAAAATCCTACAAAAAAGAGTTAGTAACATGCTTAAATGATCTTGTGGTTGTCGAGAATCAAGATAGGGAGCCAAGGTATGTAAACAAGGCCTTGTAATAAAATGACAAATTGTAGTGGTAGTTAAGCCACTTACAAGCATGTAAAAATAAGAACAAGACTTGTTCTTGAAAATGACAAAAAAAAATTATAATACTAAAAGTGAAAAATAGTAGTAGAGATTCCTTCCATGCTTGCATAAGGTTATGGATGGAGGTTTTGATGAGTAATGGTATTGATGCGATCAAGGATGAGGTTGAGTATGAAACGCATTTCTTCCCTAACTTCTATTGCAATTTCCCTAGTGGATTGGCAATGTTCACAATGTAAATGATGTGGGTAATGAGTGCGGAAGTTTTCCGGGTTGTTTTGATTTGAGTTATGCGGAAGTTGTGGTGGAAAAATAGGAAAATATGGATCAAAATCCGGAATGTTTGTACATGGTGGTGGAAAAGAACCTAGATGTTCTTGTAATGTGATGGGAGCTAGAGGTGGTGATGTTTCAAGATCTTGAAAAATAGTATTTGGTGATGTGGGGGGTGTTGAAAAGACTATTTCTTTTTCTTTAGGTTGGGTAGATCTTGTTGGAGTCCTAAGGAGTTCCAAAAGAGTTATTTTAGGTGGTGATAAAGTTGGTGTACTTGTTGGTGATGAGGGTGGTGCTATAATAGAAGCATCTTGTGGTGAGTTATTTGTTGAGGATGAATCATTTGAGGTTGGTTTAGCTAAACAACAAGATCGGATACTAATCCGTGCGGATATCCTAGCATTTGATTGTGGTATTTTGGAAGGTGGAAGTACAAAGGTTTGGATATCATGATTGTTTTTACTAGATGATTCTCCTAAAGGGTTTTTGGATGACATGATGAAGTGTGTTTGTGAGAAGGAGATGGAGTATGCAAGCATTTTGGGAGTTATATATATAGAAAAACAACACATTGTAATGAATGCTTGACCCAAAATGTGGATTAAAATCTAATGATTAGATATGAATTCAAGGCATGTGATCATGAGAACACAAGCATTAAAGAGCATACTCCCAAAAATGAAGCAAATGTGGATTTTTCATCCAAAGTGACAAAAATAGAAGTTGAAAACAGCTTCTGTTTACACGGATCCCACAGATCCTTCCCTTGAGGGATCCGTCCAGCATGAAGGCTGGGATCCGTGGGTCTGGTGATTCAGGCAGCACAAAATTTTTCTTTTTGAAAACATTTTTGCCTATTGTGTGCCTATATGCAAACTATTTGGAGTTACGGTTTTCTCGACCTCTAAAAAGGAAAGGAAAATAACTAGAGAAAAATAAATCCTAATTGAGATAACCCGAAAACAAACATTTGGTACATAAGTACGTAACATTGTGTTATCAATGCTCCTAATTCATTTTTGCTTAAATGAATGTACCCGAAAACACATATTAGTTATATGTTCCCTTTAGCATTCAAAAGACATGAGATGCAATGAAAACGGGTTTTTACTTTGTATTAATAATGAAAAAATGATTTGTCCTAGACGTGAGAAATTGCTTTTGTGAAATTGATACGGGAAGGTATCATTCTTTTTAGAAAACATTTTGAAAGGAGATTTTCTTTAAAAATGTGTATGTAGTTATGTGAAAGAAGAAAAACAAATTATAAATGGAAGACTTATCTTGGGTTTTGAAAATTCCCGTATTGTTTGTGAGTTGTGCGTGAAATAGAAATCCTAGACTCAGAAAGAAGAAGGCTAGTGTTTACATACCTTGTAGAGTCAATTAAATTAAGACGTTTGTTCCATTAGGCCAAGACCAAGACGAAGTAGGTTGAATTGTTCCCGCTTCAACGGTTTGGTGAGGACGTCGGCTATGTTGTCTTCGGATGCAACCTTCTCAATAGAGATGTTCCCCTTTTGAACATTGTCTCTTAGGAAGTGATGACGAATCTCTATATGATTTGTGCGAGAATGTAATACCGGATTCTTGCTTAAGTCGATTGCACCTTTATTGTCACATAGGATGGCTATGTCGCTTAGATGGATGTCGTAGGCTACTAACGCTTGTTTCATCCATAGTGCTTGTTCGCATGCTTTGCCGGCGGTGACGTACTCGGCTTCGGTTGTTGATATTGCAAGTGCCGTTTGTTTCTTAGAAAACCATGATGTTAAACAACATCCCATAAAAGTACATACCCCACTTGTACTTTTTCTATCAACGTAATCACCTGCATGGTCAGAATCTGCATATACAATTGTTTCTACTCCCGTGCCCTTAGGATACCATAATCCTAATTGTGTTGTACCCTTAATATATTTAAATATTCTTTTTACGGCTTCTAGGTGTGATATTTTAGGGTCTTCTTGAAACCTAGCGCATAAGCAAACACTAAACATGATATCCGGCCTACTTGCCGTGAGGTAGAGAAGGCTACCTATCATGCCACGATATTTAGTATTATCAACGGATTCTCCGTCCTCGTCTTTTGTGAGTTTGGTGTCGGATGACATTGGAGTCCTAATTGGTTTTGACTCTTCTAGACCGAATTTCTTTAACATCTCCTTGATGTATTTAGATTGATTAAAGAAGATACCATCTTCTACTTGTTTTATTTGTAGACCAAGAAAGAAACTAAGTTCTCCCATCATACTCATTTCGAACTCGTCATGCATGATTTTAGAGAAATCATCACACATGTCTTGACAAGTGGATCCGAATATAATATCATCTACATATATTTGTACTATGATTATATGTGACTCTCTTTTCTTAGTAAAAAGTGTGTTGTCAACTAACCCCATGGTGTAGTTGTGTTTAACTAGAAATGACTTGAGTCTATCATACCAAGCTTTTGGAGCTTGTTTAAGATCGTAAAGGGCTTTCTTTAATTTTTACACATGTTTGGGTTTTTCAAAATCAATGAAGCCCGGAGGTTGAGCTACATATACTTCTTCATTTATGACACCATTTAGAAAAGCGCTTTTGACATCCATTTGATAAAGCTTTAGATCATTAGCACAAGCATACGCAAGAAGTATTCTTATAGACCCTAATCTAGCCACGGGGGCATAGGTCTCATCAAATTCTATTCCCTCTTGTTGGTTATACCCTTGAGCAACGAGTCTAGCCTTGTTCCTAGACACTACTCCGTTTGCATCTAATTTGTTTTCATAAACCCATTTGGTTCCTATTATGGTTTGATTACTAGGTGGAGGGACAAGTGTCCAAACATCATTAGAAACAAATTGATTTAGTTCTTCTTGCATAGCCATTACCCAACTTTCATCTTTTATGGCTTCTTGAGTATTCTTAGGTTCTAAGGTTGAAACGAAACAAAACAAGCTACTTTGGTTTTGAACTTGAGACCTTAATGTTCGTTCGTTTAGTTTTCCTATGACTTTATCTACGGGGTGATCTTTGGACTCTTTAATGTTTACAATTACATCACTTAGAGGTTCTTCTTCTTCACTTATCTTTTTCTTTATTATTATGGCTTCACTTTCTATAATCTCGTCATCGACAAGAGGTGGAGAGGGTTTGGGTGGACTTTCATCAAATTTTATATTTAATGACTCTTCTACCTTCATTGTTTCTTTGTTTAATATGACGTAAGCTTTGCTATTTGGCGAATAACCTAAAAAGATACCTTCGGTTGATTTAGGATCAAATTTTGTAAGGTAATCTTTAGTGTTAAGAATAAAACATTTACTACCAAAGATTCTAAGGTGATTTAACGTAGGCTTTTTGCCTCGAAGTAACTCATATGGAGTTTTTCCTAAGATTGGTCTAATCAAGACTAGATTGAGTATATATGTTGAAGTATCAACGGCATTACACCAAAACTTTTGAGGTATGGATTGTTCATTAAGCATGGTTCGACTCATTTCTTGTAGAGTTCTATTCTTTCTTTCTACTACCCCATTCGATTGTGGAGTGCGTGGAGCCGAGAAGTTGTGAGTAATACCATTAGCATCACAAAAAGCTCCGAATTGCACTTCATTTTCGAATTCCCTACCATGATCCGTCCTAATAGACACTATGGGTCTTCCTAGTTGTCTTTGGATCCTTTTGCTTAATATTTCAAAATAGTTAAAGGTTTCCGTTTTGTTCTTTAAAAATTTTGTCCAAGTATACCTAGAGTAGTCATCCACTATTACCAAAGTATAGAAGTTGCCTCCATAACTTTGGATAGCGGATGGACCAAATAAGTCCATATGTAGTAATTCTAGACACCTAGTTGTGGACACCATGTTTTTAGCTTTATGACTCGAATGAGCTTGTTTTTCTATATTACAAGCATCACAAAAATGATGTTCATATTTTAACTTAGGTAGATCTTTGGATGATAGCGATTGAAGAAGTCGCATGTTGGCGTGACCCAATCTTCGATGCCATAAGGTCGAAGTATCATCCATAGAGGTAAGACATAGTTTGTCTTTAGGTTCATTACCGATTTTAATGACATAGACTTCATGTTTCCTAATTCCTCTTCCTATGGTTATGCCATTTTTAAGTATCTTACTACCGGTTTCGGTAAAAAGTACATTGCACTTTTTATCACATATTTGTCCTATACTTAAGAGATTAAAGTTTAGGTTTTCTACGTGACACACATCGTTAATGGTTAGAGATTTGTTAGAGATCGTACCTTTACCGATGATTCTACTTTTGCTATTTCCAAACACCACATTACCTCCATTGAAGGATTCGTACGTGGAGAATAGATCCCTATTGCCGGTCATGTGCCTCGTGCACCCGCTATCCTTGACCCATTCATCGAGGTCTAGGTCGACCTTTAAGCACACCTCGTCGTTTGCCATGAGACAAATTTCTTCGTCCTCCTCGTCGCTCATTCCCCATGTTCCGCTCACGAACGCCTTTTGATCATCCCGTTTGGGACACTTACTAATAAAGTGGTTTGGGTCCCTACATTTAAAGCAAGTACGATCATCCTTTGGCTTCTCGTCCTCTTTGCTTTTCCGAAAGCGTTTCTTATCGTCATACGGTTGTTTGACGTATCTACCCTTTCTTCTAAAGAACTTTTAAAGTCCCTTACCGCCATAGCGTACTCTTCGTCGTCACTACTCGAAGATGAGTTCTCCTCATCGCTCGAAGCCTTTTTGGCTTTAAGGGCAAGAGATTTGTGTTTCTCTTTCACCTTTGAGGCTTCGGAATCTTTAGCAAGGACAAGCTCGTAGACTTTTAGGTTGCCTATGAGTTCATCGAGGGTGAGGATTGTCAAATCTTTTGACTCTTCGATTTCCGTCACCTTGGATCTCCACTTCGATGGAAGTGCCCTTAGATATCTCCTAACATGGTTACGGCTAGAAAAGGATTCATCAAGTGCTTGTAAAGATGTAATAATAGTATTAAAGTTAGCAAATGAATGATCTATAGTTTCCTCATCCGATATTGAAAATTGTTCATATTGTTGAACAAATAAATCAATTTTATTATTTTTAACTTGTTGGTTGCCTTGATGAGTTACAACTAAAGAATTCCAAATTTCTTTAGAGGCTTTAAGCATAGAAATTCTTTCGAATTCCTTTTTCGGTAAAGCATTATATAAAACCATTTTTGCTTCACTATTTTTAGAAAGTTTTTCTTCATTTCATCATTTAGTTTATCATGAGGTATGTCAACTAAATTTCCTTTATCATCATTTGAGGTAGCCTCAAAATCACCTTCAACAATAATGTACCAAAGATCAATATCTTTAGACTTCACATATGTTTCGAATCTATTTTTCCAATATATAAAACCATTAGTTTCAAGTAGTGGTGGTCGTTGCATAGATTGCCCTTCCTTATAATTTTCAGAACCCATAGTGATCGAAAAGTTTTTAAAATACAATTTTATTTTAAAACTTTTATAAACTTAGCTCTTGATGCCAATTGTGGAAAACTAGAAGGGGGGGGTTGAATAGTTTTGCCGATTTAAAGTTGATTTCAAAAACTTTAGATTCGATATTAAGTGAAATCGTATGGATGTTGAGAACGTGTAGATCTAATGATAATGCAAGCAAATAAATAAAGATAAGGGATAGAAATGACACAACCGATTTATAGTGGTTCGGCTACAAGGTCACCTTCCTTGCCCTACTCCACTCCCCGAGTCACCTACTCGAGAGTTCAAGCACTATGTCAACAAACTCCTTCACTTGGCGGAGAAGCCTTCAAAACGTTGCTTACACTTTTTCCAGTACAAAGCTAGATACCGAGTCCGTAGCACGGTGGACCAAACCAACACAACTATTACACAACAAATATGTGAAATATCAAATACAAGATCTTCGCTATAGAAATCTTGCGGAGTGACAAATCAATCAAGGACCCCTTGCTTGGATGACTTGTAGAATGCTCGTGATCTCGCCTTAGAGAAGGACCTATATGAGGATCACAAATAGAAAGAAAGAAGAACAACTCTCTAGATCAAGTGATCTATATGTTAGAAGAGAATGAGAGTGTATGAGAGATTTAGTAAGAAGAGGGGTAGATTATAATGAAGAAATGGCTTTCTATTTATAGACAAATTTCTTCACTGTTCCCACGGATCCCTTCCACAAGGGATCCGTCTAGTGTAATCCTAGGGATCCGTGGAACGCTCCTCTTTGCCCATGGGTTTTTTGGTTATGGGTCATGGGTTGGTCCATGGGTTATATCTAGATTCAATGTATCTAAGTATACATTGTATCAAGTCTCTTTGGGTATGGATTAAGATCCATGGGTTATGATATTTACCCATCCTAATAAACTATTACAACAAATGCTTAATTACTACATTTTTGTATTTAAATGGCTATATGTAAATGCTTTACAAAACTAACATGTATCCTTTATAATTGTACTTAAGATAACATTATATTTGTTATCAACAAAACACAAAGAGATCGCAAAATATTAATAAACGGTTTTACGGTTTATTTGTATTAACAATGTTGATATACACTATGTAGATTAGGAGGATTCAAATGACTTGTAGATGATTCCGCAACATCAGAAGTGACAGTTTCATTTGCAAAAGGGTTGAAGAATGCATTTGGATCATAATCTGCAGGTGGGGGTACTTCATGATTCAGAAGATCATCAGCTGGTTCAGCGTCATTGGATGCGGTTTGTTCGGCTATTGTTGTAGAATCAATTGGAGGTGCTTCTTCAACATTTGTTGTTGTTTCAGGTGTATCAGGTATTGGATTATTATCAAGTTGAGCAGCGGAAACATTTGATACATCTAGAGCACGTTGATGAATATCATCACTAAACAGAGGAGCAAATAGTTGTTCCATTTGTTGACGAGTAAGTTGTAGGCTTGGTTCAGCTCATGATGGGGTTTGGGGAAGTTTAGACGGTTATGTCCGGGTTCCAAGCTATTTTGCTCAGAAGCCATTTCTGTAAGCTCATCGAAATTTGCATGAATCGTTTCCATAATCTCCCTTGTACGACAATTCCAGATCCGGTAACCCTTAGAGTTTTCACAGTATCCAACAAATACTCCTATGTCAGCTTTAGCTTTGAGCTTACCAAAGTCATCACAATCATTATTTGGGTAACAAAGGGATCCAAATACATGAAAGTGTTTGAGATTCGGTTTACGGTTGTGAATAAGCTCATAAGGTGTTTTGTTGTGGCGTTTAGTAATCATTGAACGGTTCTGAGTGTAGCATGCAGTTGATACGGTTTCAGCCCACAAGTAATCTGGAAGTTTAGCATTAATTAACATAGTTCTTGCAGCTTCCACTAACGTACGGTTTCGTCTTTCAACAACTCTGTTTTGTTTTGGTGTTCGTGTAATTGATGTTTGATGCTCAATTCTCACTTTCTCATAATATGCACGAAGAGTTTGATTCACAAATTTAGTTCCTTTGTCTATTCTGACTTGTCTGACTGTGTTCCGGAGCTGAACTTTAATTTTCGTAAGAAAGGTGATGATCATCTGTGGAGCTTGATCTTTACTTGGAAGAAAATAAACCCAAGTCCATCTTGAGTAGTCACCCATAATTACCAAGATGTAGTGTTTGCCGTTAATCGTTTGCACACGCATCGGACCACACAAATCCATGTGAAGAAGATGAAGCACATGCTATGAGCTGTGTTCCACCTTTGAAGGAAACTAAGCACGAGTGCTTTTCCCTTGTTCACAAGCTGATCATAGGTGATCTTTAGAATACCGAAATCTTGGGAGACCTTCAACAAGTTTGTAACGTGCAAGATTGGTTATGGTTTAAAAGTTTAAGTGTGAAAGTTGACGGTGCCATAGCCAAGATTTTGTAGATGTTGCCTTTGAAAGTAGACATATGGGAGATGAAGCAATCATGTCTTGCATTGAAATTGTGTAAAGACTTGATGTGCTGGTTCCAGACATAAGATCGTTTCCTTGTAGATCACGAATGAAACAAGTTTTCTCCCGAAAAGCAACTTCCAAATCTCCATCACAAAATTGACCAACGGAGAAGAGATTGTAATCGAGACCTTCCACATAATAAACCCTGCTAATTTCGATGTTACCATTGATGTAATCTCCATAGCCCATGATAGCTGCGAAATGATCATTCCCGAACCTGACAGTGCCAATGAACTTTGAAACAAAGTTTGATAACAGTTTGAGATTGCATGTCATGTGTCGGGAACATCCGCTATCAACAATCCAGAGGATGATCTGTATCACCTGCATTACACACATACGTCACAGATGGAATAGAAGTAGATGTGGAACCCGAAGAGTTAGAGGGTTTCGATGCAGTTATAGTTGAAACACACATGTTTATGATTTTAGGTATCCATTTAAAGCCAAGTGTATTATGTAACCATTTTTGCCATCTCCAACTAGTCTTAGCTTTGGTCTTAGTAAATGCACTAGGTGATAAGTTCTTCCTAGGAGGTGAAGGGGGTTCTATGGGTACAGCAATGATCGTAGCCGGAACACTAGAGGGTGGTTTACCTAGCACAGACTTAGAAGAATTAGTGGGCCTAGAGGTATTCCGTTTTCTATTATTCCACTTACGAGATAAGATAGAATTAGCAACACATTTATCATGACAACCAGAAAACATGCTTTTACAACAACCAACACAAGAAGCTTCAAACATAACATTTAAAGTACTTAAAGGTTCAGCATTCGTTACATCACTTTTGCTATTACATTTGTCTAACGCAATGTCTAAAGTGGGTGCAACTTGAGTCTTATTCAAAGTCCTAAGGTGTTCTTCTACTTCAGAGGTCTTTATTGCTCTTTTCTTACGTCGCAGCTTCCTATTCTTCCTTGATGTGCTCTTAAGCTGTGAAGTGCTAGCGTTGGGAAAAGAGGCAACTATTCCTGTTTTAGTAGAGGGAAGCACATTAGTTTCTTGTGAAGTTGCATTAGGCAGTCTAAGAATTCCTAGAGAAATTACGTTTGTGTTACTATTCCTATCTTGTTTAAGTTTTACCAACTCTGCTTTTAGATCATGGATAGTGTGTAACAAATCTAGATTTTCAGAACGAGTGTTTCCATTTTGTTGTAAAACATCTTTGGTAAATGCAAGATGATCATCAACATCTTTTGACGCTTGAGCACGAGTCTTTTTGAGCAAATCAAATATGACACCATATTCTGTTTTGACTTTGGCAATTTCTTGTTCATATTTTGAAATTTGACACTTTAAAGACACGTTTTCATCATCCAATTGTTCTAGTTTTGTATTATAAAATTTGGAACTTAACTGGTTGATTTTGTTTTGCAAAGCGAGTTCTCGATTTTGACAATATTTTTGACACCATTGAAGATGACGTTTTGCATTTGAAAGCTCGTTTAACAAACGCTCATTTTCAACTTTAAAGACTTGATTTGTGACACATTATCGGTATTCACAACATTTTCAACAGAATCAACAGCGATATAATCAAATGCATATGCAACAGTATGTAGTAACACAACATTTATGGTATCAACACATATAACATCTTCCAAGAGTCGATCAACATCTTTTCTTAACATTTTCTTTTTACGTTTTGTATTTGAAATCGATGTTTCTGTTTTCTCGAAAACTGTTTTCATAAGTCCAAGCTCCTTGTGAAAATCCCTTTCCCAATATATTGCACACATTTTCAAATTTCGGACATGAGGTAAAATTCTTTTCTGAAAAATATCTCTTTGTTCTCGCGCATGAGGCGATTGAAAATGTTCAACTTTTATTTTAGAATTGATTTCAATTTTACGTTCCAAAAGTTTGATGTCCGATATGAATGTTTCAAAATGTTAAGAATTTGACAACGTTCGGGTAATGTTTTTACTTCACTGAGTGAAGGTAAAGGACCATTAATTTGTGCAGTATTGGGTTGGGGACCAACATTAGAAGACTGAGAAGTAGGCATGATAACCCAAGGTGTGTTAGAATTATCCTGTTGTGCGACGAAAGTTATGGCTTTTGAATAGTTAAATGGTTTGTTATAAACAACATTTTCTAATTTTGACCGACTCTCGTCTTCTGCATCTAATTCCTCCAAATGATTATATTCAACAACACTCATAATGGAATCATCAATTCTGTGTTCTGCACTGTAAACTTGATGATTTGGTTTGAATGCTCTATGTGAAAACTTTGGTTTGTAATCAGCAAGATTTGGTCCATATCCATTTGGATTTGGTTTAAAAGTAAACTTTTGAAAATTTGTGATTGACTCACCATGTTTGTAAACAACATTTCGAAACTCTTTGATTTTATTTTTTAAGTCGACAATTTCTTAAAGATAGTCATCTATTTGTTTCCTTGAATGCTTTTTGTACTCACAGAACTGTTTTTCACAAGTTAACAACTCAGACTTGGCTTTTTGAGTTTCCGAAGTGAGAGCATTAAGTTGTTGTTTATGATCTTATTTCAGTTGTTCTATTTGAGACAACAAAGCATTCTTGGATGCAACTAGATCACAAATATTTTTTTTCAAAGATTTTTCATTTTGGTAAGATTTAGCAAAAGCGACTTCAAAACCTTTTTCACGTTTCTCTTGTGTTTGAAAAATGTTGAGTTGGAACTTTAAGCATTCATTATCCTTAGTCAACAGTGCAATTTTATCGTTTAATTTCTTATTGATGTCTAGGCACATTTCCATTCGAGATTCTTGGGTCTGAATTAAGCTCATGAGCTTAATATCTGGATTAGACACGGGTTCAGCTTGTTCAACGTGAGTCTTAACACGATCATTATTTAGATCCTCAAATATAACCACGGAGTGAACTTGATTATCAGTATTAACCATAAGGTCATCTTGATCGTCAAATATAACTACGGGATCTATTTGATTATCATCGGAATGAGATGTAGACGGCTCATGTTGAACACTCTGATCCTCGTCGGATGCAGATGTTGGCGGAGATATCAGATCAATAATGAATATAGTTTGATCCGGTACCTGAGACAAGCCATCAGTGTGATACACTGGGCCTGTGTCACTCATGTGGAGTTCTTGCATGTTTGCCATTAACATTACTGCTGCATTAGCCTGCAAGTCCTCCATGTCATCATCAGAATCTGCATTTGCCATGAAGCTTTGTTCCTTGTTGGTAAGAGTTCCACCAGCTTCATCCTTTAGAGCCAAGAGTAAAGCCTCTTTGCGATAAGCGCTTCCTCTTGTCCTCGGCTTTGGGCATGCATTAGCCAGATGACCCTTCTCATTACAGTTATAACAATGAAGACCATTAACCCCAGTCTGAGCATTTCCCTGATCAACCACTTGAGCCCGTTGTTGTGGAGCACCCATGTTATTCCTTCCATTAGCATTAAACCCTTGACCACTACCCATCTGACGAACATTACCACGATTCTGAGCTTCAACTCGTCCATTGTTAACAACAGCTTGATTCCTTGTGTTTGAGGAGGTACGAATGCGATTGTTGGATTTGTTAGAGTATCGACCGAAGGCTCTTGCAATCATGACAAACCCTTGTTGCAATGCATCAAAAGCTTCTGCATCCTCATTAGATTCACTGTAAAGTGCTTGATCATTGTTGCTGTTGTATGGAACCAGTTGAGTTTCTTGTGAGGGATCATATGGTGTGATCTGAGCAGTTGGTTGTGGAGGATTTGTGAAGATAGTTTGTAAGGTCGGGAATTGAGGATAACAAGCTTGAGCCCACAAAGCAAGTGTTTGATTATCCGGGAGTGAAGGCGAAGCAGGGACTCCACGGATTATCCTTTCTTTGTCAACTTCCTTTTGGTGAGGTTTCAAATAGTCGTACAACAATCCGTATGTAGCATGATGAAGATTCTTCGCTTGACGGATGAAAATAACATACTTTTCCCAATCAGGACCAAGACTACTAAGGAACTTAGTGTTGACTGCAATTCTTGGCAAAATGATGTTATGTTTTTCCAAGTCATTGATGATGTCTGAGAATCGATGATGATATGACTCTAATGTCTCCCCTGGTTCAATCATGAAGTGTTCATATGCTAAATAGATTTTGGATTCCATGTCTTCTTGATTGAGTTCTGTGCCTTCCATTAAAAGATGAATGTGCTCCCACATTGCTTTAGCAGTCTTCTAAGCATCAACACTACGAAGTATTGGATTGGGTAATCCCAAAAGGATATATTGCATTGCAAGTTCATCGGCTTCCAAGTGTAGAAGTTGGTCAGTAGTAAGTTCATTAAGACCGACAACATTGGTGATATCATCTCTTGGTGGATTAGCATTCGGATCTCCGGGTACAGTGATAGTAGGCATCTGAAATGGACCTTCAAGGATAACCTTCTTCAAGAACTTTCCATGCGGCTTCTTTAGATCACAAAACCTAAAGAACCTTATCACCCATTGATCGTAGTTTCCGGGAGTGAGCATTGGAGGTCTATCAATTGATCCAGCTTCATGAATGGATTGTTGGCTACTTAAAGCTTCACACATCTTTGCAAACCAAGACGGTTCCTTCATAGCATACTTGGATGGATGCTGATTTTAAAAGTTTGTGTAAGGTTGTACTTGTAGACTAGGGGTGGTTGAATCATTTGTGGTGTAATTGCTCCTTGAGGAAATTGTTGTTGAAATTGTTGCATTTGTTGTGGTGATGGTGGAGGATATTGTTGATAGAGTTGTTGTTGTTGTTGTTGTTGTTGAGGATACATATGAGGAAAGAAGCTAGAATATGGTGGTTGAGACATCTTGAAACTTGTGTTGATAATGGATCTTTGTAGTCGAATGAAACTTTGTTGATGAAGTAACCTTATGCGTAGAAACCAGCTTAAGCGTAGAAAGCACCTTATGCGTAAAAACCAACTTACGCGTAAAAGAGAACTTCCGCGTAGGAATAGCTTACGCGTAGACTTGAGGAAAACTTAGCTTAGGCGTAAACCAAAGGCTTAGTAGTAGAATCCTTATGCGTAAGATTAGCTTATGCGTAAGACTAGGCTTAGGCGTAAGAAAATGCTTAGGCAAAGAGAATTCTACGCGTAAGAATTTGCTTATGCGTAAAACTAGGGTTTTTCCCAAAAATCCTTTACACTTATACCAGTGTAAAAGATATCCAAAGTCGAAGTGTTTTCAGGCTTATCCAAGCAAGAAAACACTGAGTAAACCAACAGCACTCAAGATCACTGGATGAAAAGCTTACGCGTAACATATGCTTAGACGTAGACTTTGTGCTTACGAGTAAGATTAGGGTTTTCTACGCGTAGAAAATACCAAACTTAACCAAAACTGATTTTTCTGCCCAAAAGTGTTTAGAAACCTGATTTTTTGGATGAAAAAGCTTCAATATCACCAAAATAACAAGAAAGTTGAAAACTTGATGATCCAAGATAACTTTTACCCTTATGCGTAGAAAATACTACACGAACAAAACCAAGCTCTAAAATGATTCTACACACGTAAAGTTTCAAACTTGATGCTAAAAACTTAAACTTTAACAATAAATAAACCTTAAAGTACAAGAATCTTGAGTTTTTAAGTGTAACATTTAAAGCTTTATGCGTATGAAGGATTATGCTTATGAAAACCCACGCGTATGAATAAAAACTTCAAAAACAAGTATGTTTCACCCAACTAGATGGCGAATGATACCACTGTTAGGTCACCATATTGTAACACAAACATCAATATGTAGAGAAATAGAGTAAGAAGTGATCGGATGAACACACAAACACAACACAAGTATGAAATGAGAATAGTTATGCGTAGGTATTATGAATGAAGTGAAAAACCAACCTTCAAATGAAGGTTTACAACATTATTTATAGGGGAAGGGACTAGGGCAACACTACAAGTTCCCTTCCTTCCTTATGGGCTTGGGCCAAGGCTTATGGGCTTTCTACATAAGCATTGCCATTAATACTAACATAAAAGCCTAATTAAGCAACCTATTATATGTTAATTACAAACACTTGAAATATAGTTTAGGAGTGATTCCAACACCAATGTTAACCCTTACTCGAAGGATTAAAAATGGGAAGGTATATGACCCTTAGTCGGAATGATATTACTTGAAAGGTCTGATTTCCTAACTCGGAAAGTGTACACAAACCTTTTTTCTTACTCGGAAACAAACTGGTCTTACTCGAAATTATTCAACTCCTTACTTGAAGATCTTTAACTCCTTACTCGGAGACCTTCAACTTAACCCAGAAAAACCCAGTTCCTTACTCGGAAAACGCAGTTTTGATGACTTATAAAACCTGATTAAAGACGCGTTTTTTACTAGTGAGACCAGATCTGAATATGACCATACTAAACCACTTTAAAAAATTGATAAAACCAATAAACATAAGAGCTAAAATAAATCAGTAGGCGTATATTGGTAAAGACAGTTTTTTTTTAAATACTTCTTGACAAGATAAAAAATACAAAAAATCAACCAAAAGTAATGAGGCTCTGATGCCAATTGTTGGATCATTTATTTTAGTTGATTTATGGATTCGGGAGGTCGGGAATGATGATAGTAAGTGATATCCATAGTTAGAGAGAAAGTGAAGAGATAAGGGATAACTATGTGTTTATTAAATAACGAAAAATGTAAGATTAAACACTAAGCATCACCCTCCTAGTGAAGTCTGGGAGGGATTATATAGGGCACCAAGAACATGACCTTACATAAATGACGGTTTCAGTCTATATGTTTGTGCCTTACAATATAACTATTGTAATACCGAATATGTTGTCACATTTTCGTGTTAGGAGCATTCCTAACAAGCTCTCTCACAATTATAAACCCTAGATTGATTGTTATTGAATCTGATTATCTTGATCAGTTCAAGTTGTTAAAAGAGTGTTGTTTATTTTCGGATTGAGATCAGATTGTTGAGTTCCTGTGATTAAGTGATTAAGATCAGTTTGTTGTGTTGATTGATTTTCTGAGTAAAAAAACTTGTTTTTCTGGTTTCAATCCTGTTTCTTTACAATATACCTCGGTCGCCCAAAGTGTATACCTTTTATAGACAAAAAAAAGTGACTTCTCAAAATGACACAGGAGAGTTAGGCATTTTATTATATATTAAGATGGTGACAAGTGTCCCATATTTGTACTTTAAGCGACTTTTTTGGTAAGTATTGTGTAAGGTACTTTTTGTAGTTATTCAGATATGTTTTTTAAATGACCTATATCATAAGTACTTCAGGATACTTTTTTTTCCCGTCTTATTTCCACAAATTATTCAAACCAAAAAAAAAATTATCAACGGTTCATTCATGAGACAGTGTAGATCAGACTTGCTCCAAAGAACGTGAATGTTTTGTTAGGAATTAGAAATTCCATGTATTAAAGAGTCGGTCACCTCAAGTATATGTAATCGTTAGAAAGCTCGTAGTCATAGTTATTTTAAGTTAAGTAGTATTTAGTTAAGTAACACCGTGGAGGACGGACGGGTCTTTACCCACTGTATGCCTGATCCACAGCCCGTTGTGTGGCGTTTTATGTAAGACTATAAATACTCTCTACCTCCCAAGGTAGAGAGTTGGAGCTCATAATAAGATTTTCTTTCTCTCACTAAAGTTCCCTAAACCTCTAACTTTCTCTCTCTAAAACTCATCTTCTATACGCCTATGTTTGATTGTGTTATGATGTGTATGTGATAACCAATATCCTACAATTGGTATCAGAGAGCCATGGTTAGATCATATCTTGCACATCTTTGGATTTCTAGTGGTTTTTAGGTGGTTTTTGAGTTTGAAAAAGTTTAGTGGTTTGTGCATCATTTGGTTGATTTCTTGTGTTAAAGCTTGGATTTTGTTAGTACTTTTATGTTTAGAATCATCACAAGTGTTTAGGTTTTCATTTGGTAAGCTTGAATCATCTTGGTTGGGTTGTTTTTGGATTGAAAAGTGATGTTTATGTGGTTTTTCCTGCTAGCGACTTGATATACGGATCTCTTTCTTTGTAGCGACTTGCTTCACAATTTTGTAGCGAGTTACAGTTTTGGAGCTAGCGACTTAGACCTAGCGATTAACAGTACAAGTAGTGGACTCTCCACTACGGGTAGCGACTTGGTGGTAGCGACTTGGTCTGTAGCGAGTTGCTCTTTAGCGACTTGAATCTTTAGCGACTTGAGTAGCGAATTGCTGCCACATTTTTGCTAGCGACTTGAGGCTTAGCGAGTTACTACTTAGCGACTTGCATTTGTCTAGCGACTTGGTGGTATAGCGAATTAGGTGCTAGCGACTTGGTGCATTATCTTCTAGCGACTTGGGTGATTTTTTTACGGTTTTCTCTTGATTTAGTAAAATCCCGTGAAAGAATTTATTTCCCGGTTTAATCATAGAGTTATAAAATCCCGTATAATTTGTTAACATGTCTACCAACGTTCCTACTATCATCTCCACTGTTGCCGAGGATGTTCAAGCAGCTGGTTCAGATACTCGTCCACCCATGCTTGACAGAACTGACTACGATTCTTGGGCTCAACGAATCAGATTGTACTGCCTTGGAAAGGAAAATGGTGTCAACATTCTCAAATCCATTGATGAAGGACCGTATCGAGTTGAGACGACTAGAGATGTACTTGATACTGCTGAAGATGGAACTCTGATTTACGGAATGGACAGACCAAAGATGTATGATGAGCTTGATGATAAGGAGAAAAAGAGATTCGATGCTGATATCAGGGCTTCTAACATTGTTCTTCAAGGTCTTCCTAAAGACATCTACAAGCTGATCAATCACAACACCGAAGCAAAGGCAGTATGGGATAATGTCAAGATGCTTCTCTCAGGTTCAGAATTAACTATGGAAGACAGAGAATCACAACTCTATGACGAATTTGAACACTTCAAGATGAAACCAGATGAGAGTGTCTATGAGTACTATGTGAGATTTCATAAGTTGGTGAATGACATGAGGAACATCAGAATGACTATGCCTAACATTCAGCTGAACTCAAAATTTGTGAACAACATGAATCCCGAATGGCACAAGTTTGTCACCTCTGTAAAGCTCACTAAAGGATTGAAGAATACAAACTATGAGCAACTCTATGCCTTCCTCCTTCAGAATGAGAGACATGCTATGTTTGAAAAATTGGTTCTTAATCAGTTCAAAACCAACCAAGGAGAGACAAGCTCATCTAATGACTCAATTGCCTTCTACTCAAACATCGGAATCACAACCAAAGCCTCACAAGTCATACCCATGGGAAATGGTAATCACAAACTAATTCCTGATCCTATGTTCAAACAAGCTGATGCTGATGCACACGTGGGTAACTTCATTAATCAACTAGCTCTTCTGATTAGTCAAAACATGAATTCTCTCCCACAAACCAATAACAACCTCAGAACAGCATCTAACCCACACAATCAAGCTACTGTTAAAGATGGGAGGATCGTGGTGCAACCAGTTCAGGAAAGACAGTATGATCATGGAAGAGGTGGAGCTGGTAGAGGTTATGTTGGTAATCAGAATCGAGGAAGGAATGGTAATCAAGGTCAAGCTAAGCCGATCAAATGTTATAACTGTGGTGGTGAGGGACACATTACAAGGAACTGCACATCTCCAAAGCGTCCACAGAATGCTGATTACTTCAGAGATAAGATGCTGCTTGTGCAAGCTCAGGATAATGGTGCTGCTTTGGATGAAGAGGAATTGTTGTTTCTAGCTGAGGGCAATGCCAAGACCTATGATGCAGATGTGGATGAGCAGCCTATTCAGGAGATAGGTCACAATCATCAGAATGCCTTTCAAGTCGCTGATTGTGATGCATACGACTCTGATGTGGATGATGGACCTACTGCACACACAATCTTTATGGCTAGCATCTCTCCAATGGTTTCTCCCAAGGTCTCCTCTTCACCACAAGCTGGCCCATCCAAAGACAAACTCATCTCAGAGGTACTAAAACTATACGATGATGCTGATGTGCAAAAGATGCATGACAAAGTACTATCAACTGAAACTATTGAATCAAATATTGAAAATATGGGTAATATCAATGTTGTCCCATATGATCAATATGTGAAACAAAGTGAAAGTGAAGTTGTACCAAGTGATGCATCTCCTGCAGTCAACAATAACTATATTTTTGATGAATACACTGCCTGTGCCCCTGATGAGTCTGTAATTTCTGAACTAAATGCCTATAAAGAACGTGTTGCTATTTATGAACAACGTGCAAAATTTGAGTTGACCACTCGTGAGCAGGAAATGGATGACCAAGTGCGTACAATCATTAGAAAAAGTAATTTTAGAGAAGAAGTATTAAAACAAGAATTAAATTCCTTGCAAGAAAAGCTTTCTAAAACTGCTAAGCAAAAACAAGAACTTCAAGAAAATGTGAAAATGCTTAAACAAGAATTTAATGCAAAGGAATCAAAATTCTTGAGAGATTTTTCTAATCTGAAAACTTTGAAAAACAAACTTGAAAACAAGTTGTACATACAAGGAAACACCATTCAGACTGCTCACATGATCACTAAGCATAGAGTTCTAAGCGATAAGCATAGTATTCCCATTATAGATAAACCCAACCCTGAGTACGGAAAGATAGCAAAAGCAGCTCAAAGTGTGATCTATGATGGCAATGAGATTCTTAAACCTAGACAAAAACCTAGTTGCGTTGATTGCACTGAGGATGATAAGAAATTTGATGAAATCACTAGGGAGAAGATGAATAAGAAACTAAATGATCCTAAATGCAAAGAGAAAAAAGTAATTATCACTCCCCATGACTACAAGAAGGAAAACTGGATTTCCTTGAACAAGTTTAAGCCTCAGACATTGTTGACTCCCGAACAAGTTTTCTGGAAAATGGATTTAGATAAGCAGAGAGCTGAAAATATTGTTGAAACAAACCCTCCCCTTTGGAAAATGCCTAGAGCGACTGTGTATCCTCCTAATACACCAATGCATCTTGTTCCTAGAACAATTGCCACTAAAATCAAGACCTTAATTAGCCAATATGTTATATTTCAACTATTTGTTGATTTTGAGAAAACTTGCAAGAAAAGGATCACACCCACTGGTATAACTGAAGGAGAAAATGGTTTTGAGCAAATGAAAGAATGTTATTTAACTGAGGTCATGCCTTTCTTTAAACTTCTAAAAGATCACTTTGAGAGTCTTAAAAAGGGGATAGAAACTGATATTAAGGGAATGGAAAAGGAATTTGTTGCAATGATAGTTGAAGTTAGTGACTATGAGTGAGCACTAAAATATAATGAGATTGAGAGGAAGAACTTGCATACACTAAATGAGAACCTGATTTCTGAATGTATTGCTCAAGATGTGTTTTTCACTGCTACAAATTGTTCCATTAATGCTTCCAAATTTCATGAATTATCGGTTGCCCTGAAAGTCTCCCATGATCGTGTCATTGAGCTTGAAAAAACTAATTCTGAACTAAACGAGAAAATTGAACTGGATGATCACGACAATTTGGTTAAACATTTTTCTAAACTAGAAGTTGAGCATTTTAATTTACAACTAAAATATCAACATCTTAAAGAAAATGTCAAAACTTCAAATATCAAGACATCCTCAGATGCTCCAGAGTTTGATGCAGTTTTTCAAATTAACAAACGTGATGAACAGATTCATGCTCAGTGCAACACGATCAGAAAGTTGAAAGCCCAAATCTCTCAATTAAAGGGTCAAACGAACAATATGACAGGCTCCCAAATGCCTCCTCCTTTAGATTCTCAGAATTCTCAAACGTTTCATCTTCAAAACCTAGTAAATGCATTACAAAAGGAAAACGAAAGTTTTCTAGAAGAAAATGAAAAGGTTAAACGTCATTTCAATGAGTTATTTGAATCAATAAAGGTCACTCGTAACAAAAATAACGAACAAATAGCCTCATTGCAAAAGGAAATTGAGAATCTGAAGAGTCAGGAAAAAGGGAAAATGCCAATGACCAATGGGGAGAATGGTGTATCAAAGGTTCACTCTTTTAATAAATATGCTTTGTCTGTGAAATATGTCCCTCCTCATCTCAGGAACAACAAACTTGCTGTTCAAACATACTTCTCATCCCTTAAGGATTGCCTAGAATGTCTGCGTGAGATTGTTGAAGAGGATAAGTTAGAGAAACCTCATGATAATGCAATTGGACATGCATGCTTATATGCCAAACGATCTCAAGAAATCCTAGAATGCTTGATCACAATATGCCCAAAGTCATTAGGTGAGAGAGTTAATCCTTTGATTCCATGTTCGATGCCTAATGCCAAGTATGATATTCATTCGATGCCAAATGTCTTGAATGTGAACCTTAGTGTGCCTTTAAGTAGTTCAGATTCCAGATCTGTCAATGCTATGAAAGAGAACTCAAGTGTGCCTTCTAGGAGTACAAATCCCAGCACTTCCAGTTTTAAGAAAGTGAACCTTAGTGTGCCTGCATGTAGTTCAGATCCCAGCACATCTAAACAGGTGATGCAAAGAATAGTAAAACCAACTAATGTTCCCATTCCCTCTACAGGAGTAATCAGTGACATTAAAGGGAGCAGGTCAAAGTCTCAAGACAATACAAGGAATGATAGGACCTCGCAAGCTAAGAATGTGCACTGGAAAAGAGTAGAAGAACAATCTAGGAACTTTAAGCTTGAATCGAATAAAACGAATCGTGTTGATTCTAGTATTAGCCATAAGCGTACTGTAATTAATTCGAATTCTGATACTATTTGCAAACCTTGTACTGATGTCTGCTTGAATTCTGTTTCTAATCATGAATGTGGTGTTAATGTTTTGCCTAATGATGATAATTGTCCAGTTAATGTTGCTAATATTCATGCTAAAAAGGCAAAAAGGCAAAAACGAAAGAAAGTTAGAAAACAGTGGAAACCCACAGGAAGAACATTTAGTAAGATAGGCTATTATTGGATACCTGTTGGTCATAAGAATAATCAGACAATGCCCACTAGAAAATGGATGCCTACTGGTAGAACTATTCCCTTAAGAAGTGAGCACACTGTGAACAGGGCTAATACAGACACTAGTACTGCATCTATTCACAATGATTCCAGTGCCTTAATTTCTGATATGAATGCTCCTTTTTCTGATGTGGGTGTTCCAACCATTGTTACTAACCAAATGGAACCCATTCTTGCATGGGGATCCCAATTATCCAGTTATCCATTCTTGTCTGTGTTCAACTGCAGATCGTTCAAATCGTTCTGTGGTACCTGGACTCAGGCTGTTCCAAGCATATGACTGGAGACCGGTCGCGGCTCATGAACTTCGTGAGCAAATTCATCGGGACTGTTAGATTCGGTAATGATCATTTCGGTGCAATCATGGGTTATGGAGATTACGTTGTTGGTGATAGTGTCATCTCTAGAGTATACTATGTGGAAGGTCTGGGTCATAATCTATTCTCTGTTGGTCAATTCTGTGATTCTGATCTAGAAGTAGCCTTTAGAAAACATACCTGCTTTGTTTGAGAACTTAATGGTAAGGAACTGTTAAAAGGAACTCGTGGCTCAAATCTTTACACCATCTCTATCGATGACATGATGAGGTCTTCTCCAATCTGCTTGTTATCAAAGGCTTCAAAAACAAAGTCATGGTTATGGCATCATCGTCTCAATCACTTGAACTTCGGCACCATCAATGATCTTTCCAGAAAGGACTTAGTTGTAGGTTTACCTAGACTAAAGTATGAAAAGGATCATCTTTGTTCAGCATGCCAATTGGGTAAAAGCAAAAAGTATGCCCACAAACCCAAACCTACAAACTCAATTACAGAAGTTCTTCATACCCTTCATATGGATTTTTGTGGACCAATGAGAGTGCAGAACATCTTTGGTAAGAAATATGTGTTGGTTGTGGTTGATGATTACTCTAGATTCACCTGGGTCAAGTTCTTAAGGACAAAGGATGAAACTCCTGATATCATCATCAAACTCATCAAGCAGCTGCAGGTTCGACTTAACAAAACAGTCAGAATTATCCGAACAGACAATGGAACTGAGTTTGTTAACAAAAAACTTAGTGACTTTTATGAAAGCATTGGAATCAGCCATCAAAGAAGTGTTCCACGAACTCCTCAACAGAACGGTGTAGTTGAAAGACGAAATTGAACCCTTGTGGAAGCCGCTAGAACAATGCTGATTTACTCAAAGGTTCCAATGTTTCTCTGGGCTGAAGCTATTTCCACTGCATGCTACACACAAAATCGTTCCCTGATTCACACTGTTCATGGAAAGACACCATATGAACTTGTCCACAACAGAAAACCTAATCTCTCTTTCCTTCGTGTGTTTAGAGCATTGTGTTATCCAACTAATGAAGGACAAGACTTAGGCAAACTTAGAGCTAAAGCAGACATTGGAGTATTTGTAGGGTATGCACCAAACAAAAAGGGGTACCGAATCTACAACAAAAGAACCCGAAATATCATGGAAACAATTCACGTTACGTTTGATGAGCTGACCGGTCAAACGGCTCCTGAACAATTCAGTTCTGGACCCGCACTTCAAAACAGTCCAATTGGTTCATCCCTTGTTCCAAACTCTTCTCAAGAAACTCCATATGTACCTCCATCTGAAGATGATTTAAAGAAATTGTTTGATCCTATGTTTGATGAACTTTATGATCCAAGTACTAATGAGGTGTTGATCCCTACAACATAGGTTGCTCATATTCCAGTGAATGAAGTCAATCCCTCAGTCTCAATATCTTTAAGTTAAGAAGCGCCTTCTGCTGATCCTTCCGTCTCATCAACAAATCATCATTCTTCAAATGTACATCATGGAAATGTTTCTGGCATCAATGATGAAGTTAATCCCTTTGCTACTCCTAAAGATGCTCCATTCGAAAACATATTTGCTCCTGAATCTTCTTCAGAACCATCTTCTTCAGGAGACATCGACTCTGCTACTTCAGTCCCTCAACAACTACCACATGAACACCTCAGAAAATGGACTCACGATCATCCATTAGACAACATCATTGGAAATCCCTCTCGTCCTGTATCAACACGGAAACAACTTGCAACTGATGCCCTATGGTGTTTCTTCAACTCCGTACTCTCAAATATCGAACCAAAGGATGTTAAAACTGCCATGAAAGAAGACAGCTGGTTCAATGCTATGCAAGATGAAATTCATGAGTTTGATCGACTTGATGTATGGGAGTTAGTACCTGCTCCAGAATGTGCCATGATTATTGCTCTAAAATGGATCTTCAAAGTGAAACTAGATGAGCATGGTGATGTATTGAAGAACAAGGCTCGATTAGTTGCTAAAGGATACTGTCAAGAGGAGGGTATTGACTTTGAAGAATCTTTTGCTCCAGTTGCTCGAATCGAGGCAATCAGAATCTTTCTGGCTAATGCTGCTAGTAAGAACATGGTAGTCTATCAGATGGATGTGAAGACGGCATTGCTGAACGGAGACCTTAAAGAAGTCGTCTACGTCAGCCAACCTGAAGGATTTGTAAATCAAGAGCATCCTACTCACGTTTATCGTTTGAAGAAGGCCCTTTACGGTTTAAAGCAAGCTCCAAGGGCATGGTATGATACACTGTCAAAGTTTCTTCTATCAACCGGATTCAGCGAAGGAGCAGTTGATCCAACATTGTTCACCAGGAAGTCAGGCAAACATTTAATTCATGTTCAAATTTATGTTGATGATATTATTTTTGCCTCGACAGACCCAATGGAATGTGATCGTTTTTCTAATGAAATGAGTTCAAAATTTCAAATGTCAATGATGGGACAAATGTCATTTTTCTTGGGATTACAAATTTCACAAAGTCCCGGAGGCATTTTCATAAATCAATCTAAATATGCAACAGAGATCTTAAAGAAATTTGGATTTGATTCAAGTGACCCTGTTGACACCCCCATGATTGATCGAACCAAACTAGATGAGGACCACTCAGGGATCATGATTGACCAAACGAAATATCGTAGTATGATTGGATCCCTGATGTACCTCACTGCTAGTAGACCAGACATCTTGTTCGCTGTTTGCATGTGTGCTAGATACCAGGCTAAGCCTACTAAAAAGCACCTTGAAGCGGTTAAAAGGGTCTTTCGGTATCTCCAAGGAACCATCAATATGGGTCTTTGGTACCCGAAGGACACCGGTATGTCACTAACAGCCTATGCAGATGCTGATCATGCATGGTGTCAAGATACTCGTCGAAGTACATCTGGAGGTGCTCAGTTTTTGGGTGATAAGCTTGTGAGCTGGTCTTCAAAGAAGTAAATGAGTACTTCTATTTCCTCTACAGAGGCTGAATACATAGCCATGTCATCCTATTGTGCTCAAATCTTATGGATGAGATCTCAATTATCTGACTATGGCTTTGAATTCAACAAAATCCCTCTGTACTGTGATAATAAAAGTGCTATTGCTCTCTCATGCAACAATGTTCAACACTCAAGAGCAAAGCATATCGACATTCGACATCATTTCATCAGGGAACAAGTAGAAAAAGGTGTAGTGGAACTCTATTTTGTGAGGACTGAATACCAGTTAGCAGACATCTTCACCAAAACTCTTCCAAGAGAACGCTTTGAGTTTATTCTTCCACGACTGGGCATGAAAAGCCTTCAACCAGAAACACTCAAACGTCTTCAGGAGGAAGATGAGGAGTAAAGGTCTATCTTCATCTATCTCCTGTATATATCTTTTCGAAAATCAAAATACAAAATTATAAAACTTAAAAAAAATCAAATAGAAAAATATAAAACTTTCAAAATCTATAAAAATTTGAAAAAATTCGAAAAATCTTCAAAAAATATTGTCATTTTGTCTTGTTTCTCTCGATTCAATAATATCTACGGTCTTGATGTTGTCATTCAAAGAATGACAAGGGACTTTAGATGTTGTTCGAATTAAAAAAAAAAATATATATATATATATATATATATATATATATATATATATATATATATATATATATATTTTGGGAGAAAGAGAAAGAAATGGCTTACTGTCATTTCAGGCAGTAACCCACTTTTCAAAGAAAGAACAGAGCCATTCTTTATCATGTTTTCAAAATTCAATGCTCTGATTCTATAAACATTTATCTGCTGAAAACTAACTGCTTTGAAAAATAACTCGGTCTCTATTTTTGATAATCATCAGGACTTATTTGTCAAAATCTCTATCTCTCAATCAACAACCTATGTCATTGATTGAGGGGGAGAATGATTTCAATTAAATTAAAAAAAGTTATTTGGCATTAAATTGTTTTCAAAAGATATTCATGCATGTTTTACCAATGGAGTTTTAAAGTCTTAAAATCCGATCATTATCAGTTAAAACGCTTTCATAATCAAGTCACAATTCTCCTTAAAAGCTTTCAAAATCAATTTAAATCTATAAGAGATCACAAATCTCAAATGATTTGATAATTGTGATCGGGGGAGAATGTGTGATTTAAATTGGATTTAAACTGATAATTCGGTAAATGGTTTTATAAGGATGTACATGCTGTCCTTCCCACATGTGACAAACGATTTCAAATTTTCAAATTGCACATGTTGAGGGGGAGCATCTATCTTAAACCTATGATTTGAAACGTGATCATTTATCTCAATGTGCAGGTTCCCTCTAGAATGTGCAAAACTCCTTTCAAACCTCGAGGCACATATTGAGGGGGAGCAAATTTATGGAAACCTCATCCTTCCCGGAAATGCTATATTTACTTGATTTGATCAAGGAAGTGATGGTGATATCTTTTAGAAAAATGGTAATCAAAGAAGTAATTTCTTCCTCTTGCCTCCGTGTGCAAAACGATTTCAAACACTTGATGCACATGTTGAGGGGGAGCACTTATTCTAAAAATATCAAAAACAATTCAGGTACAAAATGTTTTGATAATATATCACAAGTATCTGGATTGATTTTCAAATGGTTTTCAATTGATTCCAATGGCAGATGAACAATACCAAATAGACCGACCAACTTTACTTTATGTACGGTGATATAAGGATGATAAGGTTAGGTATTGGTTCCCATGATCCGCCAGAACCGGAGGGATCTACCCAGGGACCATCCACTAGTTAGTGTAGAAGTCCTTAGGTATGATGATAAAAGGAGGAAAGTGAGATATGGGAAGAGTGCGGACTGAGACAGAGCAAGTACTTAAACAAACCCAACAAGGTTCTTGCAATGAAGTCTCGGTAAGCACTGAAGGGGTTGAAGATTTAAAAAGAATTGAATGAGAAAAGGGAGAAAACAAATAGCCCTCCATTTATTCAACCTTAGGGCAGAAACCGGGTTCAATTCATATGCTACTGATGGTAACATCGGTATTGAAGACAAGACGTCATGGACCCAGTGACGCACTGCACTTCAACTTTCCAAACCACTCA
This sequence comes from Chrysanthemum seticuspe, assembly GCA_019973895.1. NCBI lineage: Eukaryota > Viridiplantae > Streptophyta > Magnoliopsida > Asterales > Asteraceae > Chrysanthemum > Chrysanthemum seticuspe. The sequence goes on from BPTQ01000006.1 coordinate 143,780,939, forward strand.
AGTTCCTCTTAAAAGGACTTGTTTCATTCTCACGGGGAACCGACATTATCTATTGACTTTCTCTTAGAGATTGTTGATATTGAAGAAGGAGACCCTCTCCCTAGTCTCCGGTACAGGATCCAAATATGCACAAATTGAGTCTAGAGCCACGAGATCATCAATAAATCTCATTAGGACACTTTCAATGAAGACTCTCTGTTTCACACAATGTGGAAAGAGAGATTATATCTTGAGTCCTACGCATTATCCTTGTGGTTTTGCCTGAACATCCGAGTGATATGTGAACATATTCACAGTGAAGATGGAAAACCTTCTGGAGCCAACATCACACAAGCTCCTGGTATGTGGCATGTGAGATCTATTATATAGATCAACCATGTGACAACTGAACAGAAAAAATGGGGAGATTCAATCTCTTGAATCAATCCTGGTTCAGGTTATGGATTGACGGATACCTTTGAAAAACCGATCTTTGTGCTTAACAACTCTTTTCTTTAGCACATCGACCGTGTACTCATTTTTCAAACCAAAAGGTGTTTTTATGATTGATAATTGATTTTCAATAAAACCTTCGTTGTATTGCAAAAACAATTTCTATTGAGCAATACACGATTGTTTTTCAAATCTCTTTTCATCAATCAGTGGACTTAAAATTCGCTGGTTCACTCACTCCGTGTTGTCTTCTTTGAGACGTTCCGGTTTGAGAACAGCTAGAGCAGCTGCGAAACCCTGTCAAGGAAATTCTTCGGAATTATACCTGATCACAGGCAGTACATGTACTGATCAACGGGGAACCGTGGGCCGTGTACCTCAATTCAACGAAAGTGATCAAAGACACTTTCGTGCGATTTATTGCTAACTGTTGTATGCAGGTACACCCGACGTTTGCAGCTGATCAGAATGAAGCGGTCAATCCATAGCCGCATGCTCACTTAACACATTCATCTCAAAAGAAATCATGATTAGTGCATCAATGACTCTGATATTTTCACTCCATGCTTCTGCTACGCTGCTGCCTATATCATGAATCAACTAAAGCTTCCGCTACTCTGATGAGAAGATATCATGATCCAGAATGTGAGCATGTCGGTCCGAATGTCACAACATCACATAGAACCAACACCACAATGAATGTCTCAGAGATTTTTAGTAGCTGATGATCTCAAAAGCTGGCTCAAATTTATTATCACGTGGATCTGTAAAAGACCTCCTCCTAGAGTAACCAAACATGCAATGAGAAGAATCAATGACTACGAGCTTCGGAGCAAAGTACTACATCAAGAATGCAAGAACAATTGTTAATGTCATATCTGTTTGTATTCAATGTAATTTTAGTATATGTTTGAGGTGACCTCCCTTAGGGGGAGATTGTTAGGAATTAGAAATTCCAGGTATTAAAGAGTCGGTCACCTCAAGTATATGTAATCGTTAGAAAGCTCGTAGTCATAGTTATTTTAAGTTAAGTAGTATTTAGTTAAGTAACACCGTGGAGGACGGACGGGTCTTTACCCACTGTATGCCTGATCCACAGCCCGTTGTGTGGCGTTTTATGTAAGACTATAAATACTCTCTGCCTCCTAAGGTAGAGAGTTGGAGCTCATAATAAGATTTTCTTTCTCTCACTAAAGTTCCCTAAACCTCTAACTTTCTCTCTCTAAAACTCATCTTCTATACGCCTATGTTTGATTGTGTTATGATGTGTATGTGATAACCAATATCCTACATGTTTTCACATGGCGAGTTTTGAAAGGAAGACTACCGGTTCTTACCGAGCTTGATAAGAGAGGTATTGACTTGCATACTCTTTTATGTCCTTGTTGTGGAAATAATGTGGAAACAATCAATCATTCCATATTATTTTGCGATATGGCTTGAAGAGTATGGGAGAAAGTATTTAACTGGTGGAAGTTTGGTAGTGTAGACGTGTTTACCATAAGTGAGTTATTTAGACATAATGGTATCATATCGGTTCACAAACTAAGGAAAATAAAGCATTGTGGCAAGTAGTGATTTGGGTGAGTGGCTATTTCCTTTGGAAAGAGCGTAATAATCGGGTCTTTCGCGAGAAAATAGCAAGCACAAACAAGATTTTTCAAAATATTCAACTGAAGAGCTTTCAATGGGTTTCAAGACAGTCTGAGAAGTATTCTTGGTGCTGGCAACAATAGCTTCGAGAGCCTTTTTTATTTTAGGTACTATTTGCAGTTATTTCTAGTGATAAAAAAAATAAAAAATAAATAAAAATTGTTCAACGGTTCATGTATTTTAAGAGACTTTTTTTTTAGGTACTATTTTATTTATTGTTTTAATTATTTGCAGTTATTTCCAGTGAAGAAATAAATTACCAACGCGATTTAAACCACGTGCAAAGGTTCGAGTTCCATTTCCATATTAAAAAGCATTTAGAAAAATATAAAGACATGTCTATACGATCGTATTCAACTAAAGGCACTATGTAGTACATGATTGTATTCAAAAACCTCATAACAAGTATGAAAGAAAATGTTGCTAAAGGCGAAAGCAACAACTATATGATAACTGGCATTAGCATTATTGAAAAACTAGCAACTTGATTTAAGACAAGGATGATAATGGTTAAAAATGTGTCAAGTTGACACCTTATTACTCGTACTTTGTTATGTATTGAGCTACTTCTGTTTTACACTAGCTGAAGGGGCTTAGTGTGATAATTGTTAGGGTCGGTGGTCTAGGGATTCTTTCAGTCGATCGGCTATTGGTAGAAGTCTATAAATAAATACCAATAGCATGTGCATCTTTGTTAGTTATTCCATTATTCAGCAGAAAGTCGACGCGAGGGCCCAAGAGGTTAAACGTATGGTATATTATTTGTTTTATCGATCTTATAATAAAAGAGTCGATAAAATTGTTTTCTTTTAATAATTTCCCTATATGTCAGTTGGAAAAAAAACAGCTGCAATTAATCAGGATCAATGATGATGGATCTAATCCCAGGTCTTAAACATGATATTGGTGTTGAGTGCTTAATTCGAGCTCCCTTCAGCGAGATTCTTAGTTTGAAATCAGTTTGTAAAGATTGGAAAACTGAGATGGAGCTGCCAGAGTTTTATCGTGCCCGGAAATCTGCAAAGAAAGCTCAATCTCTGGTCATTCTCGCACAGAGTATGTGGTATAAAAATGGGTACAGCATTTATGCTGATCCCCCATACCGTCTTGTTGCTCTTGAGCCTGAAACCGGTTGCTGGTGGAAGTTGCCTCATATACCAGAGTTTGAAGCTGGATTTCCTGTTACGTCTGAGATGGTTGCTTCTGGGTGGGATCTGGTTGTTATGGGTGGAAGAGGCCACATGAGTGACGAATATTTTGATTCGGTTCTTGTTTTTAATTTTCTATCGTACAAGTGGTGTCGTGGTGCCAACATGCCTGGTGGGCCTAGATGGTTATTTGCTTGTGCTGCCGATGGTGATGGAACAATATATGTTGCTGGTGGGTATGACGTCAATGAGAATTCGCTTAATTCAGCGTGGGCATATCATGTGTCAACAGATACTTGGACACAGCTACCTGACATGGCACCACAAGAGCGTGGTTTCTGCAAAGGTTTGTTTCACCTTGGCAAGTTCCACGTCATCAACGGACATGCATGCGATATGCAGGACCAGCACCAGAGCCTCGAAATTTTTGATACGTCATCAAGACAGTGGCTACTGCTGAGAAACGGCAATGATGAAGATAAGATTATTAAATCTCCGACATATTGTGTCCAAGGTACTAATCGTAAACTGTATACATGCTCTGCTAATGACCTCGTAGTATTAGACGATGGCAATTGGAAATTTATTACAAAACTCCCCGCTGCTGTGACAAACAGACCATACATAACCCCATTCCCTGGACATCTATTGTTGACTAGTAAACCAGACTATGACAAATCCCATGACGCTTATATATTGGATCTTAAAGACCTTATTTGGACAAGAATTGACCTACAGTTGGAGTACTCCGGCCATGTTCGTTATGGTTGTTGTTTCACCATCTAATGTTATTGAAACTACCTATCAGTATTTGGTTATCATTAACACTAGTTATTGCACGGGATTTTGACATATATTTTTTATGTGTTTATATATATACCTTATTAGTTCGTTGGTCCGTGTGGTTAGTTTGATGAGTTTGTTATCTCGTTTTAGTTGTCTACTTCGGGATTGATTTTGATGAGTTATTCAGTTTGATTTATGTCCTGGACTTCTGGTTTTGATATGGTTCGACTGTTGCGATTCTAGTCAATTTTATTGTAATTTATGTATTTGTATCCAGACGTGACAATAACGTTACAATTTTCATTTTACACAACACAATTCACACCCGTACTCCCCCCGCACTGATATATACTGTATATGATAAGATAGAGTAATATGGGTTTTCATGCACTAAATTTGATAAAAGGTGCAACATTTATACACAGTCTCTCATCAAGTGACTCAAAAGTGCATTTTTTGTGTTTTCATGTTTTTGCAAAAATGCCTTTTGAAAAACTACTTTTATTGTACTTTTTTTACTTTTTTTATTTTATTTTTCGCATCCAAATAACCGATTAAAGCCTTGACATCTCTAATTCAGTTATGTGTTATATTCTAAAAATCATACCGTTCAATCCAAAATATTTTTCTCTTTAATTTGATATCTATTTAGACATGGTTTTGAGGCATATTTTGAAAACTTAAAATCAAATCGATAGCCCATGAATATATCTTGGCGACATCCTATGATGACTGTGATATGATAATATTTGCATGTATTTCCTATCCACTTGCTATGGTGTCTGAATAAATTATCACGCCAGCCACGTCAATCTCGTCACACATGCGATATACTACGATGCCGGCGATGAACATTCAAAATTTGAACGTGGAACATCGATAAGAAATAGTTAGCTACAATATGAAATTAACATGTTTTTCTCACCTAATTTCGCATTCCCTTCCTCTATAAATTGTATGGTTTACTACTCATCCTCATACATTCATTTTAATTACTATATGTCCTAATGTCTTGGTATTGTAAACTTTTTCCCTTAGTAATTCAATGTATCCAATGCAGATGTTACATCTTAAATGCAACTAATTAACAAGGTTTCTCAATCGCGCGTTGCTGCAGAGTGTTTATATACGATAGTATTACCTTAGTTGAAAGATTAAATATACACAACGTATGATGTCTTATTACTGAAAGAGACTAACATAAAGAAGAGAGAAGGAGGAAAAAAAAAAAAAAACTGCCTATATGTACATCTGATAAACATTTAATTAGACGAGCATTAATAAAAGCTAACCGCTACCTTATTTTATAACATGAATACTTGACATTTTTTTATTAGTTAATATCAACTACTATGTCATAGCGACGGCTAAATATGCTCATTCGAATTATATAAATTTCTGAACTTGCCAATAAAGTGAATATTTAAACGAACATTGCTTGTTCAAAGGTACCCTAATTACAAAAAGTAAAAACTTTAAACAGGTAACTTAGGTTAAGACTCACGAGAATATGCTACGTGCAAATTGTTGAATGAGAACACCTCAATATCGCCATATTCATCCTCGTTTACAGCTTCACCATACTCATGTTCTTCTAGTCTTCTAATTGCATCAACATCTTTCCAATGCTCTCTAGCAGCTTCTTCATGCTCTCTCTTTCTGGCTTCCTTTCATCCTCATTTTTCCACACCTGTTGATCCAAAAATTCCAATTCATTATACCACAACTCATCAGATGAGCATAAGGGCAATTTTGCATAGCCATTTTCTTTAACTTCTGCATATCCTATACCTGGTCACAAAATCACAATGATTAGATGTCAATAATTATAGCTGAGTTATATTCAAGACGCGGTTTTGTTAATCGTCACACACTATTAGATATAATTAAAATAGATTTAACGTAATGACATACCTTTACTTGAAACCGCTTCTTCTTCTGGGCTGATATGCCCATGGAGTCTTAAAGTATGTCCTAGAATGGTTATGTTAAAGATTGTTGAATGTTGGTTAGTAATTAGTTATAGTTATATTTGAAAGTGGTGTTTGGCTAGGTTTCATTTTACACATTTTGACCCATTGGTATAGGTTAAATTATGTCAAATGATATATGGTCTATTTTCATATGTAAAGGAAGTGTTTGTGCAAGTTATAATATGTTAGTTTGTGTTTTGGTCGAGTTTTTATGGTTTCTGCAGTTTTGTAGACTCTCTGTAAGGATTTTGTATATGATGCATTGATTCGGCGTATCCAAAATATGGATATGGAGTATCAATCGATACGGCGTATCCAAATATGGATATGCAGTGTCAATGGATACGGTGTATCCAAAATATGGATATAGAGTATCAATGGATACGTCGTATCCAAAATATGGATACGGAATATCTGCGTCTGTTAAGAGAATGTTTTTATCTCTCTCGTGTTTGGAGTTTTCATTTTGAGATTTGGTATACCGTTCTTATAAATACCTTTGAGTTTATTTATGTCATTTATATTAACGCGTGTCCTCAAATCTAAGTAGTTTGTTTATAATAGTAAAAATGTGGGTATTGTCAAAAAAATTAATAAAAAAAATAAAAATAAAATAACAGTCTTTTTGGGGCGTAACAGATTCTGCGCAAACAGACTAGTCTAGGAACTTACATGATATGCAGGAACAAGTAAGTTTTCAATGAACGCCCTTTATATGTGTTAGATTAAGTTATATCACTGATTAGGAGATCTGCCTATTTAGAGTTTTGGTTGCATGACCTTTGGTTCTTTATTTTCTGTTGTGAATGTTTTATAGGTCATGCAGGTGACCATCAATACCCTATACAACTAACCTATAGACCCCCCCCCCCTCCTAAATCTTCGATATTTTCACCTCAAGTCTACAACCTTGATATATCTTGTACTCCAAGTAATCACTTTTGTGGTATCCCAAGACAAAGTTAAACCTTACTTGTCTTCTAAGAACCACCAAGACTTGAATTACAAGAAACCCGCTGAACCTTCGAACTTCAATAACATATTCTTGATAATCAACTAAACCTCGGACCCGTTTTACCCTTAAACTTGATCACCTCTAGAACCTCTAAAACAACACCTTGAAGCTTAAAGATTCGACCTTGTAAAAACCCTTTTGAAGCTTGAGCCTGTCGAATTAAACTTTTGCAATACCAACCTTGATAAACCCCAATATTGTTGCCAAAATCTCGACAATCTTAAGCCTTCCAACTTTGATGAAATCTACTTTAAATAGAACTTGCATATTCTGAACTAGCAACTTTGACCTCTTGTATCTCTCTCTACGAATCTCTGGTTGAAGATTCCTTCAGTGACAACCTAGATTTATGTGTCTACAACCTACGATTCGAATTTCACAATAATCCAACGATTAACAAACCCGCAACGTCTACTCTCCCAATGTTGTGCGGAAAATATTGGACCAAAAAGAGAATAGGATTGTACACCTTTGAGTCGAACAAGCTTCAAGAAACCAACGTCACCTTGCCTTCGATACCTCTTGTTAGAAAAAAAAATACCAACAAACCTTGTAAGCTGGCGCGGAATATTGACTCAAAGTAACCGCACACATGACCCAAACGTCACATTGTATTAATTAACGAATGAGAAATGAAGACTAAGCGATAAAAAATCTTAGTTTAAGTCTAATCCAAACTCTATTTAACTAAATCTTTACACATAAACTAATTACACTTTAGCCCACTAAAAGTTTCTACTATAATATAACAATTCTATAAGTATGTATTCATCATTCTTTTGAGTGTTCCTAATAAAGTTCGATCCTTTGGGAGCATTGGTAAATGTGGGTTTATAGTTCTGTCGAGTTCTCAGATTTCCACATTCTAGTTACATGTTCCTTAAAGGGAATATGTCACTCATTAGTAATTAAGTTTTATAAGTGTTCTAATTTGATAACTCAAACTTTATATTAATCATAAAAACCATCAAAGCTTAAAATTGTTTCATTCTTATGTGATTTTCTAAAATTAGTGTGCTTAAAGTATCTATCCATGCATTAACATTTGTACATTAATTTTAAAAACCATTTAACTAATTCAAACCAACTTTGTGTATACAACCCGTTAATGCACAACTAAACATAAATAATAACCACAAAATAATAACCATGTTTGAGAAGTGTTTTATTCAAGTCACTCTAACAAAGAAAATCCATAAAATGAAACAGTTTTGAAATTTTGATGATTTTTATCAGACCCAGATTTGAGCATGTGCGACATAGGCAACCGCATAGGGCCTCCATTTTTTGGGGGCCTCCGATTTCTAAAACTTCATTTTAAGTATAAAAACATTTTTGGCGGATTTAATAGTGTTGACATATGATTTAGGATGGAAAATAGAAGATTTATATTGTAGAAAAAAGAAAAGCTTTAACATGCAGTTTATGGAGAATAATGGAGATCTCGTTTGGTTAAGGCATCCTCAATGCATAATATAATGTAGATTTCAATACAATGCCAACTCAACGCCATATCAACGTCCAGCTTTTTACACAAAACCCTCACAATTCATTGAACCTTACACAGTTTAATAAATATCCACCTCATAATATCATTTTTAATTAATTATAGATTCAATAGCTAGTACTATTTTTTTTTAATATTAAAAGCTTGATAAAGTACATACAATGAAAGTATGTACAAAAACACACGCTTGTTAAACAAATGATGAGTTAGCATGTCTCACAATGGATTAAACTTAGTCAAATGTACCTTTTTTTTTGTATTGCACGTATGCCAAGTCATCCCGCTGTGAATATCGGAGAAGACAACCCATAGGTTGTGTGTCAGGACTTTAGAAATGAGTTTGTCTTTATAGTTTTTTATTCAAAGTTCCAATATAATCTTGTCTTTATAGTTTATTAATACTTTAACCCTTATCTTAATTTAATATTCTTTATCCAAAATCTTTTACGTGAGAGTTCATAAGAATTAATCAATTAGAGCATGTACAACGGTCAACGCCGGTTCCGGCGTTCTTGGTCGTTATTCGGCGTAAACCGGCGTTGGCCGTTACGTTTTCGGCGTTATTTTGGTGTTAGAGGTCCGGCGTTATCAATCCAACGGGCGTTAACTTGCATTAAAAAAAATCAAAAATTTTACAAAACACCCCCTCGAACGGCTAGTTACCACTACTAGAAAGTGGACTTTCAGCGACAGATTTTCCGACGGATGCCTTTCCGTCGCTATTTTACCGACCGTATTCCGACAAAACAGCGACGAGTGTGCTTTTCCAAGTAACTTCCGACAGAATTCCAAGAGATTGGATTGTTGTTGGAAATCCGTCAGTAATTCACATAACCTACCGTCGAATTTCCGACGCCATTCCGACATCTAAATTTATTCGTCGCTAATCCGTTGGAAATGTTTTAATGTCTAATGATCTTTTTATTTTTTAATATTTCCGTTGGAAATCCGTGGGAAATAAATAATATTTCCGACGGATTTCCGACAGAAATATTAAAATTTATTATGTACACATATGGTATGTTAAACTATGTCGACTCGTGTTTCAACTTAACCATTTTCGGGATTACACTATCAGTATAAATTCTTTTAGTTTTTGAGCTTTTATTATGTGTGCGCCCTCAACTCATGTTTCAAGTTAGGCCCAACCCATTTCATGGTCCAAGAAACAAGCTGTTAAAAACCATTAAGTAAACATCATTATTACAAATTTATTCATTCAAATCAGTTTAGGAGTACTACTTATAATCTAACATTGTTAAAATCGTTTTTTATTTGCTCTAATGGGACCACTGACCAGTAAGTAGGTGATTTACGGACTTCTCGTTTTACAAACACTCACCAGTAATTATGGTACACCAATACGACGATTCACAAATTTTGAGATACCCTCGTATTTCAATTACAAGATCAACTCGTGGAAGTTATAAATTGCAGACCAGATGGGAGAAAGAACATATCGACATTTTTATGGGGATGGATATTACCAGGGTTTTTTCACTCTTATGCGGTGTTCTTATAGAAAAACTTAAAGCTAAAATTGCCTACTGATCACTATAGAAGTTGATGATTTTGATCCAAAATAATCCCTGCATTGTCATCACTCAAGGGTGTTTGTGTCACGTGTTCAATAGCAAACACTTGCACTAAAGTACTAAACTATCAGCGGTAACAATCATTTCTCTGTAATATTGTGGTTTCAGTCTCTTAACTCGCATTTAGACAGAAATTTGTATTGTTATACTGTATGGTATCCATGTCTCTGTTTCGTCTAGTTGATTGTTGTAATATATTATCTTATCTTCAACTACGCATCATGGCTCCAGCCAACATTCCAACCCATAATAGTCTAAGAGGAAGATTATTCGACTCCCAGTTAACTAATCATTACTTTCTTACCAGTGCTTGTTTTCGAAAAAATCTGAGAGCTGAATCATCTAAGTTGTGATAAGTGTGTTTTGAGTGTTTGGCGGATAGTTAGAATTAATCGATTGCGTTAAGTGTGATAAGTCATTGTTATGAGTGTTTGACGGATTTTGATTCGCGTAAACGTGTAGGAGAAACAAAAAAAGCCGCAAGCTTACCATCATACTTACACTAGCACAAACGTGTCGACTGAGGCGTCAGGGAGTGGATGGATGAGGCGTCAGGGAGGGGTACACAGGAGTACATTACACCTAGCTCAACATGTGGCGGTAATTTATGTCATCTCCTTTTAACTACATGATGGATCAAAAGTTAATTTATAAATTCTCATTGAAACATGTTTAAGAAGCTATGGAAGAGAAACATGTTTCTTGCAGCCCAAGGACTTAAGTAGTTCTTCCTCTTCACCTCGGGTGAATAAAAAAAGAGACATTACCAGATGTGAATCCTCCCAAGGAAGTCATAGGCTGATGCCGTTGACGTGTAAGAATACATGTACCTAATTGAATTATCATGTGCTATGGATTCGGCATTAATTGCTTATTCAGATGAGCATTTTAATGGTTTTCTATATGCAAAAAGCTGATTATATGACAAACTGATGAATTTACTTTTGCTTTCTCGCTATTTCTGCTAATTGATTTATGTATTTTTATTGATAAGCTGCTGAAGATCACTGACATATATGCTATTGATCTAGATATTATGGAGGATGGGCTGCATCTCATATATACTTATTGGGATTTGCTGGAGTGGTCAAGTTTGGGAACATTCGCATCGGTGGTCTTTCTGGAATTTACAAGTCCCGTGATTATCATTTAGGTTAGTTAAATATCTGTATTGTATTGCTGGAGTTGTGTTAAGTGTTATTCGTACAATTTGTTTATCTACTAACATAATATTGCATTGCATTCAGATATCTCCATATAGGAAATTCCTGTAATTCTTTTTAAGCTGTTTATGTGAACCATGTATGCATATAATTAGGTAAAAATAGATTTTCTTTTAGCCTTAGATGATTTTAGCAGGCGCTTTTTCCTTGAGCAGGAGGTAACTAATTGTGTTGCCTAGCTTTTAAGAATAACATCACAATAAGGCACTTTAGCTATACGGTTTAAATCACCATCTTGGAAATCGACCATGTTACCTTCTTATTCTAAGATAAAAGTGATCACCTTTAATGAACTTTGAGTGAAAGTGAACTTCTCTTTAATTCTTGTTTGACTTTACTGTGACTTTTCTTTGTATGTTGCGTATAGGCAATTTAACACTTCATTTGCCTCAGTTTGCACATGGAAATAAGGAGATGTGCCCATCACCAGTGACTTACAAGACTGTGCTTCAGGTAAAGCTAAACAATCTCAACTATATCCATACATGGGATGTAAAATCTTTCAGGAAATGATTGTAAATCTGTGGCCCTAACTCTCTATATGTTTTGGATAAATTGCAGAAGACCCCGTGCAAATACAGGCTCTCAGGAACTTGTGCATTTGGCTCCAAGTGCCGCTTTCTTCACTATGAAACTTCCCAATCAAAATCTTCTTCAGTACCCTCCATTTCACCGTCCAAACTAGATGAGCCTACCATCAGCAATGTGAACATTAAGAGTACTAACTGGACCCCTCTGGATGATGGTATCGACATTAAAACTGCCAATGGTACTACCCTATCAGAGGAAGAGTTTGATGCTTACACGAACAAGGGTCTTTATGGTCCCAGAAGGATTAAGAGGCTGCCAGTGTTCAATCCGATCTGCCCAGAGTAAATGGTTAGTCTTAAAATCTTCTTGCACTCTCACCAAAAACATTACCATATGCATACTGTTCTATTCTTTTGTGAATGATATTGATAAACATTCAGACCCGGTTAAGTCCTTTTGGAAATTGTATATACAGTGAAACTATGTATGCTGCTTGCTTAGTACATCCTTATACTAGAACTTAATCCGTAAATGGGAATAATTGTATATTGAATTTTGTTGTTGCAACTTGGCAATAGCTTGTTTGTAGATGAATCCGGATTTGCATTTTTTAATACTCTTTTTAAGCACACTTCTTATTTTTTGTTTGGCTGACTCAGTACCGGCAAGCACTTTAGAACTGTAGAATAAACCTAGCACCTAACCCGTTCGATTCCGAGTTACTGTGTTATCATCTTTTAGATTCTTACAAGTACAAGTTGTGGGTACTAATAACTCCCATTTAGATTTATTTTTTTCTTTCTAAAAGCTTAAATTTAGGAACTTTTGAGCTTGATTATACCTACATAACACAACATTAGTACAATAAATACTTTAATTGTTGGATTACAACAATTATATTTAGTCATTAAGAGTAACTGTTCAAAACTTTAAGACCAATAAGAATCAGGTGGCAACAGTGACCGGCCCATTATTATGGGAATGATGAAGATCTTGGTGGTTGGTTGGCATGGCTGTAACGGTTGTATTGGCGGTAGTGGGTCGTGTGTTTGATGAAGGTATAAGAGGAACTTGAGGGATTAAAAAGGACTCTAGATGTCTATAAAACTCCTTTGGTTTTTCTAATATATAAGCATGTCCTGTACCTTTTACAGCACCATATATGCATACCCAAATGCCTGCATTTTTATCAAATATAAAACAATTAGTCATTTTTACCCTCTTTGACTTTAAAAGTCAAAACATATACTACTGGATATAAGTACTTGGGTCTGGAGTGACCCATTTGACCCATCTCTGATTAAGACTTGCTTTCTTTATGTGACTTGTCTTCTGCCAATCTGATATGATCTTTGTCGTTTAGTAATTACTCGTACATGACAGGTTCATTGCTAGATGGACTGTTGCTCTGTACATCATGCTTTTTGATGGGACTTCATACAACGCAGGTACAAACTATGGAAGAGATAATAAGATTGCAAGAGGACAATGCACATATGAGATCACGATTCGAAAGAGATATGCAAGTGCATTTACAACGAGAAGTGGAACGTCATGCGCAAGAACACATGCAACAACAAGAATTGGAAACGAATGCTCGTGAACAAGCTTGAGAACGAGAATGGCAACAAACGATGAATGACATTAACTCGGTGTTAAAGAAGTTTACCGATTCACGCCCCCTCCTTAGTTCGATAATGTCATATCAATTTGAATATTTGGATTAAGTACTATACTTTCATCTTGAAGGTTTTAAATGGGTCAATTTGTATTTTGATTTGACAACAACTTTGTGATGTGAATGCTAAATTTTCGTAATTGATCTATTTATTTTGAATTATTCATTTTATTTATTAGTTTCTTTTGAGCTATTTAAGGTACAGAATAAATGTGAGCTTTAAGCTATGAATATATATGCATCTTTGTGACAGAATTGTGACCCATTACTAAGTACAATTTAGTGACGGATTTCTGACAGACTTTTTTCTGACGAATTTCTGACAGATTTTTTTCTGACGAATTTCCGACAGATAATTTACCGACAGACTTCCAACGCATGTTTTTTGTCGGTATTTCCAACCAAGTTCCGACAGACACAAATTACCGACCAGGATTCACCGACAGACTCTTTCCACCACAAATCTGTCGGAAACTGCTGTTACCGACGGATTTCCGACAGAAATGTCCGTCGGTAAAGACCTGTTATGTAGTAGTGTACCGTTGGAGTTTAAAAAAAATTTACATTATAGCCTAACGGCTAGTTTTATTTTAAAAAATATTCAAAAACATTTTTTTACCACTATAAATACCCAACTAAAACACCATTTTTTTTCACACTTCCATAATTCAAATTCACAATTTATATACTTCCTCTCACACTTCCATAATTCAAATTCAAGTTCGTTCACAATGGATCTGAATCAATTTGATGAATTTCCTCAGCAATGGTCAGACGTTGATGACGAAACTGACTTCGAATTTATGGCGTCTGCGTACGAGCATCACCAACAGTTGGAACAAGAAGAAGCATCTCAACCTCCTACTCGTGCCCGTACCCATATATATCGTGAACGTGAGATTGCAGAAGAACGTCTGCGTAACGACTATTTCGTTGAAGGTTGTAAGTATTCAAACCGGATTTTTCGTAGAAGATTTCCTATGAGCCAGAAACTATTCCTGCAAATAGTCGAAGGTATTGAATCTTATACTTCCGATAATATTCCAGATCATTTTAATTACTTTAGGCAAACATCCGATTGTACGGGTCGAATGAGTTTAAGTGTTCTAATAAAGTGTACGTCTGCCATACGCCAATTGGCTTACGGCACCACACCCGATTCATTTGATGAATACTTGCAAATGGGTGCGAGTACTTCAAAAGATTGTCTTGATAATTTTAACAAATGCATTATTGATTTGTTTATGCCGAAGTATTTAAGAAAACCAACATGGGCCGACATTCAAAAACTTTATCAACAACATGAAGAGTGTCAAGGTTTTTCGAGAATGCTTGGTAGCATTGACTGTATGCACTGGGAATGGACAAATTATCCAGTGGCTTGGCAAGGACAATTTGGTAGGGGTGATAAAAAAATACCCAACAATTATGCTTGAAGCAATAATTATTTATGCTAAATTTTTGAAACAAGGACGAGGCTTATAAAAATGTTGTAATATTTTAGAAGTCGATGGTTATGTCTAAAAGTTTTATATGAACTATAACAAGATTAGTTCGTTGTGATTTGATCGATACGAATAACCTACGTAGCACAGTTATAGTTTGTTGATTACATAAATATTTCGTCTTTTACCGTTAAAGGACTTATTTATGGCATAAGGCCTCCAAATTTCATGAGACGGCCATGATTTTTATATACTAATTGATATAAAGTTTGAGGTAAAAAATTAGATTCAAACTTGGTTATTTGTTTTATGATCTTCACCCTTTGTTAAAGTTATAATACCAACATTTTAAAAAAGTATATGAATCATAGTATGATAATCATACAGTCGTACAACTACAATATAAATGTATAAAATAATTCAAATCCTAATTATAATACAATTCGTTTTGTTATACGAAGCTTTTATTAATAAAACAAAACCTCTAGTGGGGACTTTTACATTTCAAAAAAACTCAACCTTCTCCTATTAAATAATATTTTTTAAATAATGCCACTTTTAAAAAAAAAAAACTTTAAAAATAATTAATTCTAATTATTTCCTTATTTATCTAAAAAAATTAAGAAAAATCGTTTTTGTATTCATGTGCAAAAAAAAACCAAAAATACACATGGGCCTCATTGATATTTTTCATAATTTGTTAGGAATCAGAAATTCCATAAGTTAAAGAGTCGGTCACCCCAAGTATTATCTAGCAAATGCTAGCTCGCAGACTTGTCTCTATTTATGTTAGTTATTAAATAAGTAGTAGCTTAGATTAGTATAGTGCATCACCGTGGAGGAAGGACGGGTCTTTACCCATTGTATCCCTGATCCACAGGCCGTCAGGAGGTCGTTTAGTTTGTAACCTATAAATACCCTCTACCTTGCAAGGTAGAGGGTTGGATGTTCTTTTGGTCATCTAACATTCCACAAGTTTCTCTTACTAGAATATCCCACTTTCTCTCTCTCTAAAATCATCTATAAGCTCATTGTGTTAATGTTATGATATGTAAGTGAAATCCAATATACTACAATTGGTATCAAGAGCCATGGTTAGATCATATCTTGCACATATTTGGATTTCTAGTGGTTTTTAGGTGGTTTTTTAGTTTGAAAAAGTTTAGTGGTTTGTGCATCATTTGGTTGATTTCTTGTGTTAAAGCTTGGATTTTGTTAGTACTTTTATGTTTAGAACCATCACAAGTGTTTAGGTTTTCATTTGGTAAGCTTGAATCATCTTGGTTGGGTTGTTTTTGGATTGAAAAGTGATGTTTATGTTGTTTTTCTTGCTAGCGACTTGACCTACGGATTTGTTTCTTAGTAGCGACTTGCTTTACAATTTTGTAGCGAGTTGCAGTTTTTGGAGCTAGCGACTTAGACCTAGCGACTTACAGTACAAGTAGTGGACTCTCCACTACGGGTAGCGACTTGGTGTTAGCGACTTGGTCAGTAGCGAGTTGCTATTTAGCGACTTGATTCTTTAGCGACTTGATTAGCGAATTGCTGCCAAATTTTTGCTAGCGACTAGAGGATTAGCGACTTGTACTTAGCGACTTGGCTGCTGATTTAGCGACTTGGGAATATAGCAATTTAGTTGCTAGCGAGTTGGTTCAAAATCTCTAGCGACTTGGGGGTTAGCAATTTGATACTAACATCTTAGATACTTGGTATTTTGCTACTGGGATTTCCAATAACTTGGGGAATAATTCAAAGTAACACAATGTCAGTCATCACTGATCCTTTAATCATCAAGGTACTTGCTCTCTATGACACAACATAGAATAGTGAAACAGAATGCTTCCCTAAATGCTCTACATTGAATGATTCAGCATCGAGTAATCAAAACAACTCAAATGACTCACTCTTAATGTTTGCAAATGATGCTAAGAATATGGAATGCACCAGTGAGCCCTTTCAACGTCTCAGTCAGCTTCTCAAACTACTGTTATCTACAACTATGGATCAAACAAGTTGTGCCATCCTTCGTCAGGATTTTCCCACTGTGACAAGAACTGTTTTACTTAACTTAGAACGACTGAGGATTCAAATTACCAAAGAAAAGTTCTCAACTAATGATTCTCATGTCGCTCTTCAAACTATCTTCAATCAATTTCAGCCACTTATCCGGGAAGAATATTCCTCAGATTTTGATGATATCATGACTGGAATATCATTCAAGAAACACACGGGAATGGAAATTCATGAGTTCAGAAACTCATTTATTCAACTTATGAGTAATATGGAAACATACATCAAGGAAGCTGCAAAAGAGAATAACAAGCTGAATGAATTGAATGAGTGCCAAGAGACACCATGGAGCAATTGTGACAAGTCATGCAATATTCCAGTTGAACCAGTGAATGACACTGATTGCAGAATCTCAGTTGCAATGAAAAAGGATCAAGACAACTGCACTGATCTAAAATACTCAGAGTCAGAAAAGGTATCAATCGATAAGGTACACTTAACTGACCACATAAATTCTCATGAAAAGGTACCTGACTCTTACTCTGAACATAACATCGTAAAATCGATCTTGGTTGTGCCTGAATCTAATGCAAATAACATGATTGAAAAAAAGGTATATGATGAGCTTTCAAACAAATTTTCAATTCTTGAAAAGCATTGTATCTCATTGCAAATTGAAATACAACAAAAGGATGAAATGTTTTATGCAAAAAAACCTTGTACTAATCAGGAACTTCCAGAATTTTGAGAATTTTTTGAAATTAATCAGTTAAAATCCCAGATTCAGGACAAAGATTCGACCATTAGCAATCTGAAATTACTTCTTTCAGAAGTCCAGAAATATGACTGTCATGAGATGAGTGATACACTAGAATCTAGAAATTCTGAACTAGCTCTATGTGTGTCCAACCTACTAAGAGAAAATGAGCATTTAAGAAAGAACCTTGAGGAAACAAATTCTAAGTTAGTCAATCAATCTAACCTCTTGATGAAAGACATTGATGACCTCAAAGCCCAAATTCAGGATAAGAGCTTCAATATTGTTGCCCTAAAAAATGAGCTTAGAAAGTCTATTGGAAATAGGATGAACACTAAGTTTGCAAAACCTTCAACTTTAGGAAAGTCAACTGTTCAGAACCACTCGAAACGAACAGTTATTAAACAACCTAATGCCTTTAGGTCTGAAAGAGTTAAACCATCGAAATCTAAGCTTACCTCCCAAGTTGATAATATGTTTGTTTTGTCAAAACCAGTCACTTCATTGCCTAGTTCCGATATGATGAACCTCAAACCTCAGACTTATGTTCAATACTCTCAGATCAGAAATGCAATAAGTACAACTAGCTCTCATGCAAAACATCATTTGACTGATCAATCCCCTAAGAAATACTCTAATCACAAAAGGACAAATAGTCAAAACAAGGTTGTGCACTCATTTAGTTCAACTAACAGTGGTTTCAAATGGATTCCCACTGGCAGATTTTTTAAGTTTACAGGACTTAAACGAACTTACATTCCTAGATCATGCCTCAAGTGGATTCCCACAGGAAAACTCTTCAAGAATGTCGAACCTAATAGGATCCCCATTAATGATACGTCTGTGTTATACTGTGATGCATCCAAATGTGAGATTAAACATGTCACTAACCCTTCTATGTGCAATTCTACATGTGCTTCCAGTACAATGTGCTCTCAGTCTTTTTCAGGTACAATGCTCAACTCAATCAGGAACTTCATGACTTGGTTCCCATCAGAAATGAATATAGCTCATTCAAGAGCTATAGCTTGCCAGAATTGATGTACTTCTTACTTTGACTCCTATTCATCTTGAATCAGGACTCGCTCTTTTATATCTGTGTATAAATCAAGTTTAAAAAAAAAAAAAAAAAAAAAAAAATCATTTTTATATATTTCATTCTTTTAAATTCACATTTTTATCATTTTCCTCAATCTAATAAATAATACATTCTTTGTTATCGATAACATCTACGGTCCTAGAAATGTCATTCAATAATGATACGGGATCATAGATGAAGTTCGAACAACTAATATTTCTTAAAATTGGTTAATGTCAATCAATGGTCTTTGTTGACATTGATTGAGGGGGAGATTTTTGTTGTGTATAAGTTCTTCTTGATTATCTATGCCATCGGCTTTTGTGCTGGTTATGATGTTTGCTCAGTTGTAGGTTGTGGTCGTGTCTTGCTTTTGTGACTATCTGGTTATGCTTTTGTGACTATCTGGTTATGGTGTTTTCTCAGTTGTAGGTTGTGGTCGTATCTTGTTTTTGTGATTATCCTTGTGTACCCATGTATTGAGTGTCTTGCATTAAATGTTTATTTGATTCATGGTTATCATTGTGATTATCTATGCTATCTGATAATTATGTTATGGCCATGGATTATTTATGATCACATTACACCATTTAATGACCATGTTTGCAACTTGCTTTAAGAACACTAGAGACTTAGTCAAAAAATCCTTGTTAGCGACTTACCACACTTGCCTCTAAACCACAGGGACCGAATGTGTCAAATAGCCAAAATCTCCACCTTTACCCCTAGCGACTTAGCATTTCTTTTTTTTCATATTTCTTAAATAAATTTTTCTTCTTTTCTCTCTCTTTTCTTCCTTCTCGTAAAAAAAATCACTCGACTTAGCGATTTAATAGTGGTATGACTCGAATCTCTCTCTATTTGTTCTCACATACGTGTTTGTGTTGCGTCTCTAACTTGTCCTTTTATCCAGATCCCTTCGAGCTCGTGAATTGTGACTTTTGATTCCCACCTAGGTTTGATTTATCATGTAATAGTGTTTTGTTGTAATAATGATGTTGCAAGTGTACTAATTGTTTGGTATAACTTATCTTGAGTGGTTGTTAATCTGTTTCCATGTACTGGTGGTGTATAATTGGTGATTTGGGGTCGTTTATTTGTTGAGATGATTAGTGTTCTTGGTAGCGACTTAGGTAGTGTTCTTGATGGCGACTTAACATTGTTCTTGGTAGCGAGTTAGCTTAAATGTTCATCGTAGCGAGTTAGCACTCAACTTAGCGACTAAGCTGCTGTGGCGACTTAGTGTATGACATTCTGGTGACTTGGGTAGCGACTAAGTTGTATCGTTATTATTAGCGACTTGTCTTTACAAGTTAGCGAATTAGCAACGTCAGCGACTTAGTAAACAGATTTGTAGCGACTTGGTTATGTTACTGTTCATGGCGACTTGTCTTTACAAGTTAGCGAATTAGCAAATATAGCGACTTAGAGAGCAAAACTGGTAGCGACATGACTGTGGTACTGGTGATGGCGACTTGTCTTTACAAGTTAGCGACATAGTTATCTTTCATGTAGCGAATTAGTTCAGTTTGGCAGCATGACCATTTGTGACTTGAGACTTGTTTGGTGGGTTTTTCTTCACAGGGTCTTAGGTTATTAAAAGGTTTAAAGGCAATTTGCTAGGATAATCTCATGCTTACAATCTTGTGTCAGGATCTCCTGTAACAACTTGTATTGTCAGCTTACTCTTTGTAACCTGCTATAACATGTTGTTTAGGCAAGTTGTTCTTGAACTCCCTTGTGGCAATTCAATGTTACATCTTGTTTCATTCAATCTGCTATATCACTTCTACATTTGTATCTTGGCTCACGACATTATTTCTTTGCAAATGTGCGTTCTAACCTTTTAATTCCTAAACAACTCGTCTCGTGAAAACTGTATCAAATGGTGTCTTTATCCTTTATGTCTCGCTTTTGTCTCTCATTCTACCTCCATATGCCTATGGGAACCCTGTCTGTGCTTCTGAGTTTTGTATGTTCATAACATAAGGGTTTATTCAATGTTGTTTCACTAATCATTTTTTATCTAACTCGTTCCCAATCATTGCTGTTGATTGTATGTACTCAGATCATCAATGGCAAGTTCAATCCCTGATAAGAACGTTATCCCTTCGGCATCACCCAAAGTTCTCTCAGACGATGAAATCCTTCCTAGGAGTCAATGGGCTGATATTGGAAAGAGTAAATGTTATGTGGACCTACAAAAGCTACAACAAAATCCTATACTCAAAGTATCCATTGATATCCTCAAGAACACAAACTTCTTCGGTGCCATTACCAAGCAATGCTCAATTCCCACCATTTACATTCAACAATTCTGGAACACCATTCAATGGGACAAAATCACAGCTCAATACTCTTGCAAACTGGATGATAGGGAGTTCACGATTGATTCAGCCATTCTTAGCAAGGCTCTTGGAATCATCCCATGTAACCCCAACCTTCGTTCCGAATCTCCACCTGGTGCTGACGATCTAATTGTCTTTCTAATTGGTTTGGGTTATCAGAACAGCACCTTAAGGGCTTCCGACATCATCACTGGACACATGTATCAACCCTGGAGAGCTATTACAACTATTCTCAACTTGTGCTTATCTGGCAAAACATCAGGGTTCGATAAAGTGAGAATTCCCATCTTGCAAATCCTATGGGGAATTGTCAATAGGGTTGATGTGAATGTCTCAGATCGTATTTGGGAAGAATTTTCTTTATCAATGCACACATTCATATTTGATAGAACAAATTTCCAGAACAAAGCTCAAGGCCGAAAGAAACAGAACAAGCTTGTGATTCCCAGCATCAGATTTTCAAAGCTTGTTATCCAGTACTTGCAACAAACTCACAACTTCAATCCTAGGATTGAATCAACTTTACATAAAGCAGAAGATGAATTTGTTTTAGGAAACCTGAAATATGTTCCTAGAGGTATGGATAATGAAATATTTGGATTGCCAATTCCTGATATTCTACTCACGGAAGATATCAAGAAAAAGGACTACTTCAAACAATACATGAAAAGAGCTGCCAGTTCCTCTACTGATGTCACACCCTCTCCTCCACAACCCAATGCTCCCAAGTCCACTTCAGCCTCACAAGCATCCTATACCTCTCTTCCTAAAAAGAGACTTGAAAGGTCACAACATTCAGACACCGCATCCAAGAAGCAGAAAGTAAAAAGGAAGAAACTGGAAAAGGAAATTGGTAAAAATATTGAGGTATCAAGGGATAGCACCAAGGCAGTTGATGATGATGATGCTGCTCTGCAACTTGGAATTCAGCAGAGCCTAGAGAGTCAGAATATGAAAGCACCAGTTGGAGGAATTGTGTTAAGAGAACCTGATCAATTGCCTCAACAATCCACATCAAACACGAAAGACAAAGGAAAAGGGGTTGCTAGTGTTGAAACTGAACAAGCCGCTCACATGCTTTTAACGATCTCATCATCTCCATCAAGCACCACCAATCAATATGAGCTAAAGAGAAGAACTGAATCATCTCCTGCTAAAGAACAATCTGGATTGGACAAAGTGCCTGAAACGTTTAAAGAATCTCTTACACAAAGTGAGACTCAGTCTGGTCAGAATGTTGACGCTCTGTTGCAAAAAGGCTCGCAAGAGAATCTTGAGACAAGATCTGATGAGACCTTGCAAATGGATGAACCAAATCTGTCTACCAACTCTCTATCTTCACTTAAGGATCTTGATACAGATTTCACTTTCGGAGATCAATACTTAAATGACAAACCCTTAGATACTGCACAATCCATGTATACAGTCAGCATTCAGCAAGACACATCTACTATTCCTCCTATGTCAGCATCTTCACTAACAACTGCACTTCCACCTCCCATACCTGCTCAATCAACCGTACGAACACCACCTACATCGTCACCATCCCCTGAACCTGTCATCACAGTTGTTGATATGGATGCTCCACCTGCGTCACCACCTCAAATCCTCACTTCAGATCAACTACTTGACAAAGCTGTAAAAAGGATAGAAGCCCTTGAAAGGCAACTTCCAAAATCTGTTGATTCCCTTGTGGATCGTGTCTATAGACTGGAGCACCTCAACTTCAATGAAGGGGTTGCGGCAGCCATTGAAGGAGAAGTTAAGGATGCTGTGGAATGGGCAATGGAGGCTCCACTTCTTAGACGGTTCAAGGACCTACCTATTGCCGATATGAGAGCAGCTCTGTTTGAGAAGATGTATGATGCTGAAGAGGACAAACATGAGGTCCACAAGAAGCTTTATGAGGCACTTGAAGAATCCATTAAGTACGACAATCATGAGCAGTACTAGATTGAAATCAGGGAAAAGGAAGCTAAGAAGAAAAGGAGAGCCATTGTGTTGGAAACACTACGGAAAGACCGTAAAGATCCTCCTCCACCTCCACCTCCAACGGGGGGTGCTGGTAAATCTTCTACGATAACCAACACACCTCCACCACAACCACCATCATCACCGCCAAAACCTTCCAATCAATCAAGTCCTACAAAAGAACAGAGTACTCAGAAGAAATCTGCTGCTTGGACAACGGTTGATTCAAGGTTCACATCCACATCCACCTCTACTCCTGATGATTAAATGGTTCACGAAGAGTCACATGTCATGGCAGATTCGGAACCAGATGATGATGATGCATCAACAAAGCATATTCCTAAGCCATCAGAAGATTGGTTTGATACTTACATGGCTGGGAATCGCACTAGCACATCCAGAGTAGCACGTTCAAGGGAAACAATTCAAAGTTGCATTGTTGAAGATAGACCTCCTTCTCCAGAACCTACATGGACCATCCCAGAGTCTGACTCGATCATTCCTGACAACAATTGGGCATCAATTATCACCAATAATTATGAAGTTCCAGCTGAAGACTCTCTTCTGCACTACACCGGTGATATGGGAAGCTTCATTAGATGGTTTTGTGAACGGAAGAGTATCTCATCCATAACTCCAAGATCTCTCGAAGGACAAGCTTATGAAATTATCAAAGTCTTCCACTCAGATGCAAATCATCTTCAATATCAGATGGAAGAATGCCATAAGATGCTGAATGACCAAGTCAGTGAGCAAATCAGTCGCTTCAATGTCAAAAACTCTCTTCCTCTTGGTGGTGAACCTGGTCAGATGACCATTCAGGCTGAATTCTTCTTCAATCATGACTTGGACTATCTGTGTGCTCGCTCTGCTGAAAGAAGACCAGCTCTATCAAATTCAAATATGAAAGCTGCAACCTACTCTGATCAGGGGCTTGAACAGATGGTTCCTGATCAATTCTGGGCTGATGAAGAACGAAAGTATGATATTGCCGCTTCATATGGTATCTCTCACTGGTGGTTCAAAAAGAAGAAGTTCTACATCGAAAGACATGGTGCTGATAAAAGACGCAATGATGTTCGATCAAAGCTGCAAATCTTAAGTGTTGTTCGTGTAGAGATCTTCCCTATCTATGGATATGAGTATTTGAAGAAGATAGTCCTTAAAAGAGCAGACTTCAAAGAGTATACTATTGAGGAAAACGACTTCAAACATCTTCTGCCAAATGATTTCGAAGATCTCTATCTCTTGAATCTTCAAGGACACCTTGAGCATTTACCTGTCCGTGAGAAAAAGGCCCTCTCTGCAGCTGTCACTCTTTGGATCAGGGGCTTAGTCATTCGAAAACGAGTTGAGGACTTTCAGCTTGGCATAGAAAGCTACCAAACCAGGATCAACCTTACAAGTCCACAATGGAATGCAACTGGGCATGAATTTCATCGCGAATACAAAGTTCTTGACACCCCTAGAGCCGTCATCTTCACCGACAGATATGGGTCTCGCATGCTTATGCGACTATGTGAGCTCTACAAGTTTAGTGATGGTACTCTCAAATTGGTTGAAGAAGAACTTGACACCAGAGTGAAAGAAATCAAAATTGACATGAAGTCCTGGGAAAAGACTACCTTTTGGACTGATAATGACAAAAAGCGGTGTGAAGATTTCATTGCTGCAATCAGGCGAAGACTCAAGACTCGAAGGATCTTCCGCAGTCTTGAAAGTTTTGTTGGTGGTAGGCTTCGGGGTGGTCACTACAAACTTCTTCAGAGAACTGAATGAAGACATCTTCGGGAAGCAGCTTATGTTGTGTTTTAATATGTGTAATATGTGGTGTACTAACTGTGAACAACTGTAATGCATGTAATAGTGCTAGGTTATGTACTGTGGTTTCCCCTTGTAAAAAAGGGAAACATCTGTGTTGTCCACTTCTGATCATATAAAACCGGACACATTTTTCTCCAACAAATATTTTATCTCATACATATTTAAATCACTTGAGATCCAAAATCTCAAAGGATTTAAAATTTTTGATCGGGGGAGAAAATGTGATATAAATATGTAAGATGTTAAAAGATAAGATGACCAATTTTTTGTGCATACTTCTCTCTAATATGTGCTAAACAATTTTTGAATCTCGAAGCATATATTAAGGGGGAGAATTTTCTTTGCAAATTCAAG
Source organism: Chrysanthemum seticuspe (assembly GCA_019973895.1). Taxonomy (NCBI): domain Eukaryota; kingdom Viridiplantae; phylum Streptophyta; class Magnoliopsida; order Asterales; family Asteraceae; genus Chrysanthemum; species Chrysanthemum seticuspe. The sequence goes on from BPTQ01000006.1 coordinate 143,806,267, forward strand.
ACATCAGGGTACACAACTTTCAATTTTTCTAAGGTACCTTGATTGTATGGCTTCTAATCTTTTGGTGATCATGTCTGCACTTCATAAAGGGTTCCCTCCAATATGTGCAAAACCCTCTTTCAAACTTAGAAGCACATATTGAGGGGGAGCAAAATCATGAAAATCTCATCCTTCCCCAAAATGCTTTATCTACTTGATTCGATTTGGGAAGTGATGTTGATATCTTTTAGAAAATGGTATTCAAAGAAGTTAATTCTTCCTCTTGCCTCCATGTGCAAAACGATTTCAAACATTTCATGCACATGTTGAGGGGGAGCACTTATTCTAAAAATATCAAAAACAATTCAGGTACAAAATGTTTTGATAATATATCACAAGTATCTGGATTGATTTTCAAATGGTTTTCAATTGGTTCCAATGGCAGATGAACAATACCAAATAAGGATGATAAGGTTAGGTATGTGTTCCCATGATCCGCCAGAACCCGAGGGATCTACCCAGTGACTATCCACAAGTTAGTGTAGAGTTCTTAGGTATGATGATAAAAGGAGAAAAATGAGATATGGGAAGAGTGCGGACTGAGACTGAGCTAGTATTGGAATAAACCCAACAAGGTTCTAGCTATGAAGTCTCGGTAAGCACTGAAGGGGTTGAAGAATTAAAAAGAATTGAATGAGAAAAGGGTGAAAACAAATAGCCCTCCATTTATTCAACCTTAGGGCATAAACCGGGTTCAATTCATATGCTATTGATGGTAACATCGGTATTGAAGACAAGACGTCATGGACCCAGTGACGCACTGCACTTCAACTTTCCAAACCACTCAAGTTCCTCTTAAAAGGACTTGTTTCATTCTCACGGGGAACCGACATTATCTATCGACTTTCTCTTAGAGATTGTTGATATTGAAGAAGGAGACCCTCTCCCTAATCTCCGGCACAGGATCCAAATATGCACAAATTGAGTCTAGAGCCGCGAGATCATCAATAAATCTCATTAGGACACTTTAAATGAAGACTCTCTGTTTCACACAATGTGAAAAGAGAGATTATATCTTGAGTCCTACGCATTATCCTTGTGGTATTGCCAGAACATCTGAGTGATGTGTAAACATATTCACAATGAAGATGGAAAACCTTCTGGAGCCAACATCAAACAAGCTCCTGGTAGGTGGCAGGTGAGATCTATTATATAGATCAACCATGTGACAACTGAACAGAAACAATGGGGCGATTCAATCTCTTGAATCAATCCTGGTTCAGGTTATGGATTGACGGATACCTTTGAAAAACCGGTCTTTGTGCTTAATAACTCTTTTCTTTAGCACATCAACCGTGTACTAATTTTTTCAAATCAAAAGGTGTTTTTATGATTGATAATTGATTTTCAATAAAACCTTCGTTGTATTGCAAAAAAAAAAAAAAAAAAAAAAAAAAAAAAAAAATTCTATTGAGCAATACACGATTGTTTTTCAAATCTCTTTTCATCAATCAATGGACTTAAATTCGCTGGTTCACTCACTCCGTGTTGTCTTCTTTGAGACGTTCCGGTTTGAGAACAGCTAGAGCAGCTGCGAAACCCTGTCAAGGAAATTCTTCGGAATTATACCTGATCACAGGCAGTACTTGTACTGATCAACGGGGAACCGTGGGCCGTGTACCTCAATTCAACGAAAGTGATCAAAGACACTTTCGTGGGATTTATTGCTAACTGTTGTATGCAGGTACACCCGACGTTTGTAGCTGATCAGAATGAAGCGGTCAATCCGTAGCCGCATGCTCACTTAATACATTCATCTCTCAAGAAATCATGATAAGGGCATCAATGACTCTGATATTTTCACTCCATGCTTCTGCTACGCTGCTCCCAATATCATGAATCAACGAAAGCTTCCGTTACTCTGATGAGAAGATATCATGATCCAGAATGTGAGCATGTCGGTTCGAATGTCACAACATCACAAAAATTCCAACACCACAATGGATATCTCAGAGATTTTTAAGTAGCTGATGATCTCAAAAGCTGGCTCATATTTACAATCACAGTGGATCAGACACTCTACCTCTACGAATTACTCATCTCTGTTGTTCAATATTGCACTCTCCACAAATGCACTTGGTTTGATTACTTTGTTGAAAAGAAGTCTACGAGCTCATGAATGAAGACTTCCCTGAAAGCTAGGATACACAATGTAATTTATGGGGTGACCTCCCTTAGGGGGAGATTGTTAGGAATTAGAAATTCCATAAGTTAAAGAGTCGGTCACCCCAAGTATTATCTAGCAAATGCTAGCTCGCAGACTTGTCTCTATTTATGTTAGTTATTAAATAAGTAGTAGCTTAGATTAGTATAGTGCATCACCGTGGAGGAAAGACGGGTCTTTACCCATTTTATCCCTGATCCACAGGCCGTCAGGAGGTCGTTTAGTCTGTAACCTATAAATACCCTCTACCTTGCAAGGTAGAGGGTTGGATGTTCTTTTGGTAATCTAACATTCCACAAGTTTCTCTTACTAGAATATCCCACTTTCTCTCTCTCTAAAATCATCTATAAGCTCATTGTGTTAATGTTATGATATGTAAGTGAAATCCAATCTACTACATAATTGCTAGCCAAAAGTGTAACTTAAAAAAAATAATAAAATAATAAAATAAAATAAATCCACTGATCACCCACATTCAATCACGATTCATGTACAATGACCAATTATATCACTTCCATCAACCATTACCTCCATATACCCAATCGCCAAATTCATACCCAAAATTTTTACTGAGGGTATGTTTGGCAAAACAAGCTGTAAGCTGTATGCTGTAAGCTGTAAACTGTAAGATGTAAGCTGTAAATTGCAAAGCTGTTAACATGAGCTACAAGCTGTATTTTTTTTCAATAAAAGTGTTTGGTAAATTAGCTGTTAAATATAATTATAAGATGTAAAATGACATAAAAGGACAAATCTATAATTGTAAATAAATGTTTGGAGGGTATATCAGTAATTTAAAGTTTTAGCAGCTCCAAGACATTTAAAAAGCTTCATGAATCAGCTTTTCATTTTGGAGCTATTTTTTTGAAATAAAAGCTTATAGTTAATGCATCCAAACGAAGCTACTTGGTTTATATGAGATTATTTTGTAACAAAAAGCTAACAGCTCCTCCAAAAAGCCCCTGCCAAACAGGCCCTGAATATCACAAGCTACAATACACAATCATGTGTGTAATGAGATAAGGGTTTTTTATATAAAAAAAGTTTCCTTCTCATGGATGGTGATTGACTTTTTGGATGCAGCTATTGGAGTGTAAAGAATACTTTGGTCAATATGGAAAAGTATTAAAGGTTTTTCTTTATAAGATGGGTCGATAGGTATTAAATTGAGACTATGACTCACTTGGTACGTGTTTGAATTGAACCAATTATAATGAGATTTAACTTCGAGTTTAAAGTTCAAACTACATTAGAAGAGGGAGGGCACTATTGTCTAATGCTAATTATTTCATGTCGACACAAACTCGCTATGTGTTATGCGATTTATATATGTTTCTGTTTGTAGATGCACCATGAAAAGGGTATAAATGGACTGAACCCTATGGTTCTAGAGTGTATAATGATTTTTTTTTTTGTTAACTTACTAACTACCATTTCGTGCAGGCCTCGATTTTATTGTAGGAGGCGGAATCTATGGGCTAAAAGTAAACAAACAACCCTAAGCCACCGACATCCTGAATTCTTAAGGCCGTCGAAAAAGATTAGCCCATTGAGAAGTCTATAATGGTCCTGTAAAGTATTTTGGACGGTCCAAAATGGCAGTCAAAAGTACAGATCTTTATTTTCCACAACTTCCATCAATATTGTATACTTATGAATTGTACATTTACAGTTTAACATATGCTTATTGATTTGTTTTACGTGTTGGCTTTTGAAGGTGTGGTTAAATCAGACACCTGAAATCTTCTCCAGAAATCACTAATCGGGTTACTAGAGAAGTGCTGATATAATCAAACTTGCTGCGGAAGATATTCAAAAGTCTTAGATTAAAATGGAACTAATTCAACAAACAAATATGTGCAAGAAACTGGAAAGAGGCAAGGATTTTTCAGCTGCTATATGTACGCTGAAGAAAATACGCGCCTACTTATTCATCGAAAGTGTATTTCCAGGATTAAACACCTACACAAATACAGTAGGTTATCCCAAACACCCCTGTAGCCATAGATTGAGCATAATATGATTCAAACGATATGATAATTAAATATGCATATTATATTTAATAAATGAGAAATTTAAATATCCACTTATTTAATATACCTTAACTAATTAGTTCAGGGTAGGAATTGAAATATGGTTGTTGGTGCAATTACAAATTTAGTAGATGAGATTGGTGCTACGATGGTTGTATTTGTTCCTTAAATCGACAGGTTTCTGGTACATTAAGACAAGAAGTTAAAGACTTTAAAAAGCAATCACAAACACCTTGCTTAAACTGTGAATATGTTATGACTTTCCATCAATTCGTTAGGCTCTAAGATTAGCAATGTCAACGGAGACTGACAAGTGAAGTGGCAAGTGATGCCATGTCATTGTTGCACTTGTCTTGAGGAATAAGTGAATTATCATAAACATCTTATTTCAGTAGTGCAGTTACAAAATTTAACTTGATTTTACCTTTTTTTGCATACTTTGTGATTCACTTGAACACCTTATTAACGACATTTCATATATGTGTATACATCAAGAAAAACAAACTGATATTGGCTTACTGAGTGCAGAACTGTATTGGCTTATCAATGAATTGCCATATTGTAGTCATTCTGATGATACAACTGGTCCAAAGAATTATGTGACTTGGACCTGTTTTTGACCCTTTCGACCCATTTGACCCATTGTCCAAAGAAGTATGTGCTAAAGGACATAAAAACTAATTGGAATGTTTAGCTGATTAATCTATATTATATGAATAATACCCCTCTGTAATGTTCTAACAAAGAAACTATGTGCATAAAGTACAATTCAGGCGAAAACAAACTTGCATCACCCCAAACACTTTTGTGGCCATTCCTCATTGGTTAGAAAGGTTTTACAATCCTTAGCTTTTTACACACTTTCATTGTAAAAAAATTCATCACTAGTCTTAGAAAAAACCTTCCCAAAACAATATTTATCATCATGCCCAAAAAAATGCCAACCACTAATTATGGACGAGAATAACAGATCGAAAACCGGCTCATTTAGACCAATCATCATGCCACTACTTTAAGCCACGTAAAACTGAAATTATTAATCAAACGCAGGAACGCTCAAGCAAACATACGGCTTCATTTGAATTCAGCAAAAACAGCTTTGATAACAGCTTATCGTAACACCTAAAGCACTTTTGAGTATTCAAAATAACTGTCATAACAGCTTAAGTGATTATATACAACCAAACATCATTGCATTTACACTAATAAGAAATATCTTCTTAGAACTCTAATTGTTCATGTAGAAAACCGACATAATCACTTTTGAAGATGGTAATGTATTAAGTGAACTTACATTAGCGTCATCTAAAGGAGTGTTTGGTTTTATAAATAAGTTGATATAAACATGCAATCTAGGATAAGATATATACCTGCTAACAACTACTAAACTGATAAATGGATATTGTATCAGTAGTATGCCTATCCAAACCTAATGCTTATCATACTGAAACAAACGAATACTTTATATATTGCTAATAATAATAATGAAAAAAAAGGTCATAAATGCGTGAATTAACATTTTAGATAACAAATCAAACAAATATTGTTTATGTATGGATAAAAATGGGACAATTTGTATGTATCAGATATGGTTACCCAACTTATACCTTCTGCAACTTTCAATCCTTTTGACACATTTGATGACCCATTAGAGATCAATGTAGCCTCTGTCAACTCATTCAATAGAAATTTTACATGTTTGCACCTTCAACCTGATTTTACCACATAACACCAATAACTTGCAATATTCCAATAGAGTACGTCGAGAAATGGTAATTTAATAAGTCACCTTACATCAGCGTCATCTAAGGGAGTGTTGGTTTTATAAATAGGTTAATATAAACATGCAATCTACGATAAAATATAAACTGATAGCCACTACTAAACTGATAAATGAACACTGAATCCGTAGTATGCTCAACAAAACCTTATGCTTATCAACATTATGCGTGAATTGACATCTTAGATAACAGGTCAAACAATTATTTTTTAATGTATGGGTCAAAACGGGACAGTTTGGGCCTTTTTTGAATTGCCAATATAGTTGAATAACAACAAAGACCATTAATATACACATATAGTCTAAATATGAAACTTTCATTAATCAAAAAAGTAATAAGGCAACCATAAAAACAATTCTAAAACAAAATCCTAAAAGAACAGACATAGCTCTAAAAACTTTCAATATTCCAATAGATTCAATCTTCAACCAGAACCATTTGGCGCGCAGCAGCATTGTAACACCCTAGGCAAAGAGGGTGATTATAACACCTTAGGCAAATCCCACATCGACAGAGGCCTGGAGAGATGCTGGTATATAAGAATAACATCCGCCTTATCAGACACAACGCGTTTTGTGGTCCACTGCGAGTAGGGTTCACAAGGAACTACGTAGTTAAGCGTGCTCGTGTGAGAGTAGCACTGGTATGGGTGACCTACCGGGAAGTCTCACACGAGGGCCACAAAAGCAAAGCCGTGAGCCACAAGGGCAAAGCGGACAATATTGTGTATCAGTAGGCGGGATGTTACAAGTGTTATCAGAGCCACTCCAGAGCCGTTCAGGATTGTGGGGCAAACCTCATCGAGGACGATGAGTCCCTAAGGGGAGGTGATTGTAACACCCTAGGCAAAGAGGGTGATTGTAACACCTTAGGCAAATCCCACATCGACAGAGGCCTGGAGAGATGCTGGTATATAAGAATAACATCCGCCTTATCAGACACAACGCGTTTTGTGGTCCACTGCGAGTAGGGTTCACAAGGAACACGTAGTTAAGCGTGCTCGTGTGAGAGTAGCACTGGTATGGGTGACCTACCGGGAAGTCTCACACGAGGGCCACAAAAGCAAAGCCGTGAGCCACAAGGGCAAAGTGGACAATATTGTGTATCAGTAGGCGGGATGTTACAAGCATCAACAACTCTATCATAACGATCATCCTAAAAAACGTCCTTAAATGGATGAACCTCAACGCCATTGTGATAAAAAAAAAAAAAAAAAAAAAAAAAAAAAAAAAAAAAAAAAAAACAGTCAAACGGTACTTATAATCACCAAGGTAACAAAGAACCATCTTTTGCCCTTCCACGATATTCTCATTCGAGACTAATAACTCCCAAGACTCGGATTTTCCAAATCTTCTAAATCGCAATCATGGCAATTCATTGATAACATGTGTTTAAAAAATGGAACTAGAACTTAATAAAAAAAACATAACTCCCGGATGAATTGCCACGATATTCCACGATACAACTTAATAACATGTGTTCTCTTTTTTTTTAAACGGGCCTAGAACTTAATAAAAAAAACATAACTCCCGGATGCTATTAAGTCACGACTATGTAACAATTATGTTAACTACATTATCAACGAGGCTAAAAATTAATATAAACAACAAATAACAAACATCATTAAAAAGACATAAATTACTCTAATGCTTTTAAAAAAGACAAATAACAAACATCATTAAAAATTTAATATTAAAAAAATAGAAAAAACCCTGCGCGTGTGCGGGTATTATAACTAGTATCTATATATACGTCTTCCATGTACATGACCATTTAAACACTGACCCAAACAAAACACTTTTTATTCCTCTTGTTAATTGCAGCAAGTATGATAGAGGTAGGATGTTGACAATTATACTCCTAATCGAGATTAGAGAGTCTAGATTTCCTCCTGTTACCTTATTAAATCTATAGCTATGGGGAAGTTTCCAATCTATAGAGTAGCAAAAGTATCTGAGTAATTGTTCATCACTGGAGCCGGGATTCATGACATTAAACTTGCTAAGAGAGCATAGATATTTTCCAGCCAATCTTTCATGATACTTGACATCTCTCCAGCCAGCTACACTTTTAAAGTTCTAGCCATGAGTGCCGATAAACTATCTTTCATCTTGCTTGCTATGTTCATTATTGGTCCTCGCGTTGATAATGTCAAGAGTCTTTACAAATACACCAAGCTCACAGTGCCAGGAGAAGGATTCAACCTATATGCATGAGCTAGTAAAGGGGGTCATTGAAGTGGAGACACGTGTTTTGGCTGCGTCCATGACTATGGAGAATATTTTTAGAGGTGTTTGAAAAATTTCAAATCCAACTTGATCAATTTGGATTGTTGATCTATAATGCTATTTTTAAACAGCTTGTGGATGTTTCTTTTCACCACCATGGCGATTCGAATTTTCAAATGCCAAGGGAGTAGATGATGTTCTTTAAAAATGGCCCATGGATGATTCGAGGCAGCCCTATAATTCTTCACAAATGGAATCCATCGGTTTTGTTAACTAAAGAGGACCTTTCTAAAGTTCCTATTTGGGTTAATTTATATGATGTGCCTCTTGCAGCATTTACACAAGATGGCCTGAGTTATATTGGCAATAATCAGGCCCGGGTCTGGATGGGTATACTCCCATGTTTTTTAAAGAAGCTTGGGACATTGTGGGAGGGGATGTTTGCACGGCAGTGCGCGAGTTCTTTTCGAATGGGAAACTACTTAAAGAGATTAATCATACCATTACTGATCTTCACCCAAAGGTTAAAACTCCCTCTCAAGTAAATGAATATAGCCTTATATCTTGTTGCAATGTTCTTTATAAATGTATTAGTAAAATCATTACTAAATGAATCAAAGAGGGACTAAATGACATAGTTAGTGATAATAAATCAGCATTTGTTCTGGGTAAAAGGATTGTCGATAATATTCTTATTACCCAAGAGCTTATGCATAACTATCATTTGGATAGAGGCCCTCCTCGTTGTGCATTTAAAGTGTCTGCCATGACGGGTTCTTCAATGATAGTACGTAACTCGGGTACGTCTATTCTCTGATTACGTCTACGTCTTGACTGAGAGCGAGTGCGCATGCACTTAAAAACCAAGTCAATTAAAAGAAACCGATATTCGAAAACACAGTGAACTTAAACCAATAATCCCGAGTGAATAAATCACCTCTAGAAGACAAACGCACAAGCGAGCGGAGAAGCTTTGTAGGTCAGCGCGAAGCTTATTAAAAACCCGCTTCTTTACAGTCGCAATTTAATGTCAGACCGTCCTTATACCCACCACACAGTTTGTTTATCTGATAGAGATTAATAAATCCACAAGCGACACAAAGGCAAGTTTTTGATCTTTTGTTCGGGAACTTATAATGATAACACCTCCGTTGAGAATGTTATATACTTGGTATCTTCTATTTATTATCAAAAACAAAGAGAAAATCTTTTTGTATTTTTAATCTGATATAGATATAAAAGAAAAAGGAAAATATTTTTTACTTTTTTTTTATAGAAAAATAGTAACTTCACGAATGAAGGATCTCGAGTCACTAATCGTCAAACCTCAAACGATATTGTCGTGACACAACCTCCCCGGCAGCGGCGCCAAAATTTGATTCGGGGTTAAAGGGGTTATGTGTGTGGATAAAACCTCAATATCGATATCAAAAATAATCACGAAGATAGATTCAAATTCCTTTAGGAAAAAGAATAATAAATCAAATCCCGTGTGTGATCGTGTAATACGGATTAGACAACCCGAATCGTTTTCCCAACGAGGCGTGAATTGCCAACGTCGTTCTTGGTTTGGATTTTAATGCTCGATGTTTTGATTTGTTTGATTTTGATTTAAACTACGGGAATGGGGAAAGTAATTAAGGGAATCTATTCTACGGGAAATCCTAAACGCGAAATACTAAAACGTAATTAATAAAACGTAATTAAAATGCAACTACGTCTAAGTTATAACCTAAAAATGCCTAAACTTACTTTTATACTAAAAATGATATTAGAAAACTATTTTAGAATTAAAACTATTTTTTTTGGATTTTTCTGGATTTTATTTAAATTAAAAACTAATTTTTAACCTTTTAAACTAAATTAAAATACTAAAAATTATAAAAATCAAAGGGAAAAATATGAAACTATTTTTATAAAATCTAAAATATCATAAGAGAATTTTTAAAACTATTTTTTTTATTTTTCAGATTAATTTTCTATTTTATACTAATTTAAAACTATTTTAATCTAATTTAAATTGTGAAAAATACCAAATAAAAGGGGAAAAATATGGAAAAATCTTTTTTATGCTTTTTATATTTTTCTTAAACTGAGAAAAATTGAAAATTATTTTTTTGAACTTTTTCTTAATTAATTGCAATAAAACCTATTTAAAAGTGATTAAAAACTATTTTTAAATAAGAAAAATACTAAACAGTGACCAAAATTAATGAAAAATTCAGGAAAATTCTAAAATGTTATTCTAAATCTATGAAAAATAAGAAATGTGGTGCTTATGTGAAAGATATGAGGGCTGCAGTGTAATCAGATAGCAAATAAGCACTTAAAAATAAGCAAACAGTCACAATAAGCCACCAAACTTCTACAGACCTTAAATTATACTATAATAAGCTAATATAAGCTAAATCCAACTACTCCTAACCTAAAATAAGCAGATGCATCAGATTTTAAGCCAACTGATCTAGACAGCAGGACAGCGAACAGGTACTAGGTTTGAGCTAATGCACAAGCTTCTCAAAAGATCTTTAGCCAAAAACAGATATGAGGTCTTATAGACCACCTGGCAGACTACACCTAGACCAAAAATCAGACTCTAACTATCCTTATTGAAACCTGTGCAGAAGCTGCAAGTTCTGCATAATTCTGTCTTTGACACATTTTTGACTTTTTAATCAGTTTGAAAGTTTGACTTAAGTGAGATTCCAATGCAAATTTAGGACTGATCTTGATGAAATATGATGTAATGCTACTTTATCAAGCAAGCTTAACAAGTTTTACACCCAAATGAATGATTTGAGTTAACTGATTTTTAACAGTAAGTGATACAAGACAGTTACAAATCAATTTTGACTTTTAATGAAATCTGGTGTAAACTTGTATTCAAATGATGCTACTACTGTTATTAAAGACTCAATGCAGTACAAAACTCAGACCAAAACAGCCATGGACTCAGTTTAATCTAGCAATCCAAACACCCCTTTAAGAACAGTTATTGCAAGATTCAAAGGTTAAACAACAACTTAAGCCTACTCCACCATCAAAACAGATTTAATATGCCTAAATAGAGCTAGTGAGACAACAAATACCAAGACTTGATCAGATTTAAGAGTTATGACCAATGCTACTATTTATAAGCTAAATATGAAATGAGAACTAGCACTTACAAGAGGTCCGTAGCCACAATGGCTTGCAAACCAGAACAAGGACCACTAATCCTAACCTATTCAACCCATATCCATCATCTAATCAAACCATATCCATCTCTGAACCATAATCACCAAAACAGTTGACTTTAGTTGACTTGAGTATTTTGTGAATGTGAGTGAATGAGGGTGCAAGATAAGCTCACAAAAAGCTATAAAAAGCTAAGATGAGCCTACTCCATAGTTCAAAAAGAGCTTATTGATTACTTTAAAGATGATTTGCAAGATGAAATTTAAAGACTTGGAATTTTTATTAAAACTGAAAACGGATTACAAGAAAATGGAAATACAATAAAAGCTTACTAAAACATTAAGAAAACTACTGAAAAGAAATAACAACAAGCTAATTCAAAACTAAGGATTGCACGTCTTCAAATGAGAGCCAAAGGGGTCCTTAAATAGCCTTGAGGAGGTCTTGGGATGCCCTTGAGAAGATCCTAGAAGCAATTCTGAGCCACTCAATCGCCCATTGTCACTGCAGCCAATCAGATTACACCATATAGCTCAATGAGGTGTTTTGTCCAATGAAATTGCTTGAATTGGCCACGTGGTCACTCTTATCTTGACAAGTCAGGTGGGATAAGGTTTCTAGAAGGATAAATAGATTCTAGTACGAGGTTGATGTTTGGGAGAGGTGTTATTTGTGGTGTACGGGTGTGTTTGGGAGGAAGAAGGAGATGCAGGGTGTTTGGGGCGCGCTTGTATTATTAATTATATTTCAAACATGGGTTGACGGGTCGTGGGTTTAGTTGACTCGGGTTAAGAGGTGTATTTCGGGTTGGATTTTAGCCGGGTATTAATTGGGTAGGGGATTGGGCCATGAGATGTTTTGGGCCGAATGTGGTGATGGATAAATGGATATATTTGTTTGTTTAGGACTAGTGGTGTGATACAAAAGTAACCATAGGGACCAAACATGTAATTCTGCCATTCTCTCCAAGGATCACTCTTGTCAATCTTCAATAGACCAAGGGCCAAATTGCACTTTCTGAATCTTCAAGGGCCATTTCTTCCGGCTCAGCTTAAGCTCTCTTAATCTCTCGTGCTCGGATTTACGTCTGATTTGGTTCCTTTTTGCGTGTTTTTACATATCCATACCTGCACAAGCACAAACTCAAGAAAACCACAAATATTAGCAATAAACGGCTCTTTCTTGGTTATTTTGGGTCTATTTTGACAAAGAAAAAGTATGTGTTTTAGCACATACCAAAATACCCCAGACGAAACCATTGCCGTGTCCTCACGCAATGCAATCAACTCACGCTTCTAAAACCAAGGATTTCAATCTCTTTCTACTAAACCTATGAAGAAGTAGCAAAGATTCCTCAAAAGAGATTAAGAAAGCCTTAATTCTAAAAACGCCCCGTTTACCTTTTAAATCACAAGTAGATATTACGATTAAGCACATTCCGATTATGAATGACGGTTTGTTGAACTTTCATGTCGATCAATAACTCCAACATTTTTCAAACGACACGTTAGGATCACGGAGTAGAAAACACAACACAGCGTGAAGTGACCATACAGATAGAATACATCGTCCCTGATTTTTCACAAGTCCCAAACTAAGCGTAAAATCGAAATCATTGTTAAGTATGACTCTAGATGCTAACACTACCCATGGAAGTTACTTGTGTAATTACCTTTTGTTCCCATTTTCCTATTTCCTCTAGAATTTTTTATTTTTGTGAGAAATGAATTTCTTCAAATTCTCATTTCGATAAGAATTATTCCGATAAAGATACAAAGCTAAGTCGATAATTAGTTATTTGCCTTCTCTCAAGAACCATTGTCGTAAAAATGAGGTCCACATCAAGGAATTTTTATTCACTTACTTTTGACTTTTTTCAATTTTCATTTTTTTTTTCAACACATTTTTTTTTTTTTTTTTTTTTTTTTTTTTTTTTTTTTTTTTACATTGCACTTATACCTTTACTTATATGAGTTGTGAACCACGGAGCTTCACGGGGTAATTCCAAGACTATAGGCTTCATGAAATGAGGATCCCGGCTGGCTAGGCTAAGACCTCATTCAATCCTGGCTAAAGATCCAAGGGTCCGATCTCGACACCGCAGCTCACAACTTTACTTATTACTTTTCACATATCACTTATTACTCATTTATTTATACGGATCCTTGATGTGTACCCAATTTTTTAAAACAAAGATTCTTTTAAGAAGATAAAGAACTAATCATCGCCAAAAACTCAACATCTCTAATTATTTAGACAGATATGGGGTGAAACAATTTTGTGGGAACAAAAAGCCATAAGTACCTTCGATGGGCTCTAAAGAGAACCAACTACTCCACGCTTAGCATCTAAACTCATAAGTAACTCTATCATTTCTCGATCTCTGCAAATTTAAAATCCCAAATAATGAGATCCGCGGATGCTTAGCCGATAATTTTTAGATTATCTATGGTTAAGGGAACAAGCTAGGGCTCAACACGCCCGGTCAAGTCAGAATTCCATTCCTACTCTCACCAGCGGAAAGTCAACAAGGTGTCAAAACATATGTTAACTTAGCAAATGCTTCGTCTCATGAAATCAAGTTATGCATATTTAAAATCACTTAGGGAAACTTGCAAATTCTTGGCCTTGTGAGCTAGAATTCGCATTTTATAGCTTCTTGTCTAAGAGACTAGCAAAACTTTTCAATCAAAAAGACTTAACAAAAGCTTACAAAAATTTTAAAATTTTCACATTTTTGCACAATTTTTGATTTTCTAAGGAAAAACGGGGTTACGAGAGTACACGACAAAAATAAGCAAGTGCGGTCAAATCAAATCGAAGATTACCCTACCCCAGACTAGAACGAAACATTGTCCTCAATGTTTAAAGCAAGGGTATCACGAAAATCTAAAAGCCGTTTATTAAGTATGCTAGAAGATAAACGTTAGTCGATAAGATTAGGATATCGGATTTCCATCAGCATCGATCATGAAACTCGAGTGGAGAAATGACAAACTTCGAGCACGAGAGTCTTCATATCGGGAACATCCTAAACACAACATCACAAACAACCAAACACGAGAAATCGAAGAGGCGGACCCCTTCGCGTCACTTATTAGAAAATAGAAAGAGAATGATAAGCATGGGGTGCCTCCCACGAAGCGCTACTGTTTTTGATCACCGAGTCGCTAGCCTGACTCGTCCCCGAATTCATTTGTCCTTGGGGAAGAAAGTGGTAGAGATACCAGGGTCAAAAATGGTGTCCTCATTCTCGAAGGAATGAGACGGGGTGGGTTGGGAGGAAAAGGTGGGTAGGGAGGGAAAGAAAGTGTCGGGCTTAAGCAAAAATGGGTTAAATCCTCCCGAACTCACAAAAAGTTTTTCAAGAAAGAGTGATCCATCATCCGACGGTTTTGCGGGCGGACGAAAAGATGACGGATCAAGATGAGAATACTCCAAAGGAGAAGGGAGTCCATGGTACAAAGAAATGCATTTCGAAGGTTCAATAATGAAGGCATCCAAGATAGGATCCTTTTTCCGAATAACTTTGGTGATAAGAATGTACTCTCCGAAGAGTATCCCAGGGTTAAAAATCTTGTCCTCGGTGAGGAAGGAAATCAAAGTATCATCTACGTGAAAATCCTCACGAGGAGAGGAATCACTCTCGGATAAAAAATAGTGTGGGACCTCTGATTCAACAAGCTCATCAGTCGAAATCTTAACTTCCTTATCTTTCTTCGGGTAGAATGGATCATCATATTCGTTTTCTTCATTTTCGGAAAGAATCGAGTCGGTGAGAGCAAGTTCATCGGTGAACTTCTCGAAGTAAATCGACGGATCTTGATATAATAAATATTCAATTTCGCGTAAGTCGGCTCTAAAATCAAAGATGTCATCCTCACTTCCCGGTGGAAGGGGATCCATGCGAGCGAGTTCATCGGCGAACTCGTCAAGAAGTAAATCAATGGAAGAATCCTTGAGCTCGGGCTCCAAAGGATTAAAAGACGGCTTTTCTTTTGAAGGAATATAAGAATCCCCGTAAAGCATTTTTTCAATCAAACGAATATCTCCTTCGATGTCGATGTCGGCGTTATCAATTTCCGGTGAAACTGAATCACTTTTCAAATAAGCCTCAATTTCTTTCATGATAGAATCATCTTCCTCATATTGAGTATGGGAAGGGATATTTTCAGAAGAAGGAGTGGGATTGCCACTCAAAGAAAACTCGGTGTTTTTAGGAACAAGATCAATCCGATACACAGAAAGCGGAGGTGGGACAAGTGGTGTGCTCTTAGAGCTAGAATTTTCCACCACAACCGTTGTAGTCTCCTTTTCTAGTTTCTTCTTTTGCTCAGCACGTATCGTAGACAAACTCTTAACCGTGAAACGTGAAAGACTCGGATCAAGTCTTGATGTCTTAGGCCCAACTTTTTGAACAACCGGAGGTTGGACGTTGTTGGTAATTCCGTTATTAGTAGGAATTCCCGGGTCCTTTGTCACCTCGGTGTTACTAATTTTGGCCACATCATATTGTTTGGTAAACGATTTAGAAGTATTGTTAACGTTGAACGTGACGGCTTCTTTTCCAACTCTTAAAGTGATTTCTCCTCCATACACATCAATCAATGCATGGCCCGTCCTTAAAAAGCATCTTCCGAGAATAAGGGGCACACGAGGGTCGGCATCGAAATCAACGACAACAAAATCTGCGGGAAAATCGAACTTCCCCACTTTAACAAAAACATCCTCGGCTATACCGATTGGTGTTGTCGTAGTTCGGTCGGCTAGCTCGAGGGTCATACATGTCGGGGTAAGTGGGGGCAATGAAAGCTTATCATAAATTGATTTCGGCATCAAATTGATACTCGCGCCAAGATCGGCCAAGGCGGAGCACTGAATAATTCCTTGAAAATCGCACGGAATGAGGAACTTGCCGGGGTCACCTAACTTTTCGGGAAGTTTCTTGAGAATAACCGCCGAACAATTCTCATTCAAAGACGTTTTTGCCAAATCAACAATTTTCTCTTTGTTACTTAACATTCCTTTTAGCGTCGAAACAAACTTAGGCATGAGAAGAAGGGCATCCGCGAAGCTAATTTCGAAGTGAAGATCTTGAAATATCTGAAAGAATTTTTCCATTTGAAGATTTGCTTGTTCACGTTGCTTTTGATCATTCATCCTTGACGGGTATGGGAGTGTTGTTTTTGAGTTAGTCTTTGCAACTGGAGCATCCTTGGGCTTAGAAGTCGGGACAACCGTGGGTTGGACATTCTCAGTACTCCCCTTATCAGTAGGAAGCACCGGGTCCTTTGTCACCCCAGTCTCACGGTCTACCACACCAGACGGAGAAGAAGAAATAGTGGTAGGAACCGTGGGTCCATCGTAAGCAACACCACTTCGGGTAGTGATCGCCTTCATGTCACCTCTCGGGTTAGGAATCGTATTACTTGGAAGAGAACCGGAACCCGAGGGTTGAGAATAAGATGTAGAAGCTTGATTAGCTTGAAAGAAACTGGCCATCATATCCCTCATTTCTCTCATATTCTTGTTATTCGTAACTTCCATGTCTCTTTTGAAATCATTCCTTATACTGGTGATTTGATTCTGCAAGCTCTTAATGGTGTTGTCGGAATTCTTCATGTAAGACAGAATCTCGTTGTTTGGAATAGCTTGATGAGGTGATTGATATTGTTGTTGAGGAGGTTGTTGATAAACTTGAGGTGGAGGAG
Organism: Chrysanthemum seticuspe; assembly: GCA_019973895.1. Lineage (NCBI taxonomy): Eukaryota > Viridiplantae > Streptophyta > Magnoliopsida > Asterales > Asteraceae > Chrysanthemum > Chrysanthemum seticuspe. The sequence continues at coordinate 143,823,400 of BPTQ01000006.1, forward strand.
CTTGGTAGTTTTGAGTACCATGATTGAGATTGGCTCCTCGGTTTTGATTGTAAGATTGGTTTTGATAACGGTTTTGGTTTTGTTGAGGAACGGGTGCAAAACCGGGTGGTCCCATTTGGTTGGCACGGTATCCTTGGTTCTGATTTTGAACCGGATTAGCAGAGGCTACGGAAGCATTTCGGAGATCGCCATCGGTGGCTTGACAATTATAATACGGATGAGGACCACCGCAAATAACACATGTTTCAGTAACGGCTTTGACTGGTTCGGATTTATGAATCTTGAACTCTCTCATCATAGAATTAATAGCATCAGTCAGCCCACTCAACTCACTCTTCTGAATGTAGTTATCGTTCGAAGTGATCTTAGAAACAACCGGTCGGTTTCTAGACGAAGAAACTTTTGACTTATTTTCGATAATCGTTCTAATATCGGTGGGCATACGACTCAAGATATTACCACCGGCGGCCGCGTTAAGCGAATCTTGATCGGAAGGAGTAAGAGCATTATAGAACGTATCAATCTGATGAAGATCGGTAAAACCGTGATTTGGGCATTTACGTAAAAGTTCCTTGAATCTATCCCATGCTTCTCCAAAACTCTCGTCAAATTTTTGTTGAAAATTTATGATTTGATTACGTAACATTGTTATTTTTGACGGAGGAAAGAATTGGTTCACAAATTTCTTAGAAAGATCTTCCCATGTTGTAATCGACTGAGGGGGTTCTTTTTCGAGCCAAGTCCGGGCTGCCCCCTCAAGGGAAAATGGAAACAGTCTCAACTTAATAGACTCATGAGAGACGCCCCGAAAGTTAATCGTAGAAGCAACTTGATTAAACCAACGGAGATGTGCGTGGGGCTCCTCATGATCTAAACCACAAAAAGGTTTATTAGACACCAATTGTATTAGATTCGTTTTTAGTTCAAAATTTTCGGTGTTAATTGGTGGAAGTACGATAGCATCACCGTAGCCGTCTACGGGAGCTTGAAGTAACTCGTTCATCGTTCGAGTGTCTGCCATGACGGGTTCTTCAATGATAGTACGTAACTCGGGTACGTCTATTCTCTGATTACGTCTACGTCTTGACTGAGAGCGAGTGCGCATGCACTTAAAAACCAAGTCAATTAAAAGAAACCGATATTCGAAAACACAGTGAACTTAAACCAATAATCCCGAGTGAATAAATCACCTCTAGAAGACAAACGCACAAGCGAGCGGAGAAGCTTTGTAGGTCAGCGCGAAGCTTATTAAAAACCCGCTTCTTTACAGTCGCAATTTAATGTCAGACCGTCCTTATACCCACCACACAGTTTGTTTATCTGATAGAGATTAATAAATCCACAAGCGACACAAAGGCAAGTTTTTGATCTTTTGTTCGGGAACTTATAATGATAACACCTCCGTTGAGAATGTTATATACTTGGTATCTTCTATTTATTATCAAAAACAAAGAGAAAATCTTTTTGTATTTTTAATCTGATATAGATATAAAAGAAAAAGGAAAATATTTTTTACTTTTTTTTTTATAGAAAAATAGTAACTTCACGAATGAAGGATCTCGAGTCACTAATCGTCAAACCTCAAACGATATTGTCGTGACACAACCTCCCCGGCAGCGGCGCCAAAATTTGATTCGGGGTTAAAGGGGTTATGTGTGTGGATAAAACCTCAATATCGATATCAAAAATAATCACGAAGATAGATTCAAATTCCTTTAGGAAAAAGAATAATAAATCAAATCCCGTGTGTGATCGTGTAATACGGATTAGACAACCCGAATCGTTTTCCCAACGAGGCGTGAATTGCCAACGTCGTTCTTGGTTTGGATTTTAATGCTCGATGTTTTGATTTGTTTGATTTTGATTTAAACTACGGGAATGGGGAAAGTAATTAAGGGAATCTATTCTACGGGAAATCCTAAACGCGAAATACTAAAACGTAATTAATAAAACGTAATTAAAATGCAACTACGTCTAAGTTATAACCTAAAAATGCCTAAACTTACTTTTATACTAAAAATGATATTAGAAAACTATTTTAGAATTAAAACTATTTTTTTTGGATTTTTCTGGATTTTATTTAAATTAAAAACTAATTTTTAACCTTTTAAACTAAATTAAAATACTAAAAATTATAAAAATCAAAGGGAAAAATATGAAACTATTTTTATAAAATCTAAAATATCATAAGAGAATTTTTAAAACTATTTTTTTTATTTTTCAGATTAATTTTCTATTTTATACTAATTTAAAACTATTTTAATCTAATTTAAATTGTGAAAAATACCAAATAAAAGGGGAAAAATATGGAAAAATCTTTTTTATGCTTTTTATATTTTTCTTAAACTGAGAAAAATTGAAAATTATTTTTTTGAACTTTTTCTTAATTAATTGCAATAAAACCTATTTAAAAGTGATTAAAAACTATTTTTAAATAAGAAAAATACTAAACAGTGACCAAAATTAATGAAAAATTCAGGAAAATTCTAAAATGTTATTCTAAATCTATGAAAAATAAGAAATGTGGTGCTTATGTGAAAGATATGAGGGCTGCAGTGTAATCAGATAGCAAATAAGCACTTAAAAATAAGCAAACAGTCACAATAAGCCACCAAACTTCTACAGACCTTAAATTATACTATAATAAGCTAATATAAGCTAAATCCAACTACTCCTAACCTAAAATAAGCAGATGCATCAGATTTTAAGCCAACTGATCTAGACAGCAGGACAGCGAACAGGTACTAGGTTTGAGCTAATGCACAAGCTTCTCAAAAGATCTTTAGCCAAAAACAGATATGAGGTCTTATAGACCACCTGGCAGACTACACCTAGACCAAAAATCAGACTCTAACTATCCTTATTGAAACCTGTGCAGAAGCTGCAAGTTCTGCATAATTCTGTCTTTGACACATTTTTGACTTTTTAATCAGTTTGAAAGTTTGACTTAAGTGAGATTCCAATGCAAATTTAGGACTGATCTTGATGAAATATGATGTAATGCTACTTTATCAAGCAAGCTTAACAAGTTTTACACCCAAATGAATGATTTGAGTTAACTGATTTTTAACAGTAAGTGATACAAGACAGTTACAAATCAATTTTGACTTTTAATGAAATCTGGTGTAAACTTGTATTCAAATGATGCTACTACTGTTATTAAAGACTCAATGCAGTACAAAACTCAGACCAAAACAGCCATGGACTCAGTTTAATCTAGCAATCCAAACACCCCTTTAAGAACAGTTATTGCAAGATTCAAAGGTTAAACAACAACTTAAGCCTACTCCACCATCAAAACAGATTTAATATGCCTAAATAGAGCTAGTGAGACAACAAATACCAAGACTTGATCAGATTTAAGAGTTATGACCAATGCTACTATTTATAAGCTAAATATGAAATGAGAACTAGCACTTACAAGAGGTCCGTAGCCACAATGGCTTGCAAACCAGAACAAGGACCACTAATCCTAACCTATTCAACCCATATCCATCATCTAATCAAACCATATCCATCTCTGAACCATAATCACCAAAACAGTTGACTTTAGTTGACTTGAGTATTTTGTGAATGTGAGTGAATGAGGGTGCAAGATAAGCTCACAAAAAGCTATAAAAGGCTAAGATGAGCCTACTCCATAGTTAAAAAAGAGCTTATTGATTACTTTAAAGATGATTTGCAAGATGAAATTTAAAGACTTGGAATTTTTATTAAAACTGAAAACGGATTACAAGAAAATGGAAATACAATAAAAGCTTACTAAAACATTAAGAAAACTACTGAAAAGAAATAACAACAAGCTAATTCAAAACTAAGGATTGCACGTCTTCAAATGAGAGCCAAAGGGGTCCTTAAATAGCCTTGAGGAGGTCTTGGGATGCCCTTGAGAAGATCCTAGAAGCAATTCTGAGCCACTCAATCGCCCATTGTCACTGCAGCCAATCAGATTACACCATATAGCTCAATGAGGTGTTTTGTCCAATGAAATTGCTTGAATTGGCCACGTGGTCACTCTTATCTTGACAAGTCAGGTGGGATAAGGTTTCTAGAAGGATAAATAGATTCTAGTACGAGGTTGATGTTTGGGAGAGGTGTTATTTGTGGTGTACGGGTGTGTTTGGGAGGAAGAAGGAGATGCAGGGTGTTTGGGGCGCGCTTGTATTATTAATTATATTTCAAACATGGGTTGACGGGTCGTGGGTTTAGTTGACTCGGGTTAAGAGGTATATTTCGGGTTGGATTTTAGCCGGGTATTAATTGGGTAGGGGATTGGGCCATGAGATGTTTTGGGCCGAATGTGGTGATGGATAAATGGATATATTTGTTTGTTTAGGACTAGTGGTGTGATACAAAAGTAACCATAGGGACCAAACATGTAATTCTGCCATTCTCTCCAAGGATCACTCTTGTCAATCTTCAATAGACCAAGGGCCAAATTGCACTTTCTGAATCTTCAAGGGCCATTTCTTCCGGCTCAGCTTAAGCTCTCTTAATCTCTCGTGCTCGGATTTACGTCTGATTTGGTTCCTTTTTGCGTGTTTTTACATATCCATACCTGCACAAGCACAAACTCAAGAAAACCACAAATATTAGCAATAAACGGCTCTTTCTTGGTTATTTTGGGTCTATTTTGACAAAGAAAAAGTATGTGTTTTAGCACATACCAGGTAATGAAGTATATCGGGCTGCTATCGTTTGGTTCTTAACTGCATTCCTCGGCATGCTTTCCTAATGTAGCTTATTATGAGGAAGGGGTTAAAGACGCACGACGTGTTGAGGCAATGGGACGTTGGCGACGCCACCAACTCAAACCTGTTCTTGTGTCCTTTCTGCAAGCTGGTCTCGGACTCACATAACCATCTATTTTTTGAGTGTTCATTTCCTTCACTGGTATCGTGTTTTGTGCGATCTAGAGCCGGTATGGATGGCATAGGTCCCAGTTGGGACAATATTGTTCATTGGATCAAGCCTTTATCAACTAAAAGATCCGTTGTTAGTGTTGTTGCTCGTTTGGTACTTGCTGCGACGGCTTATTTCATTTGGCAGGAGAGAAACCTTCGCTTATTTCAAAATCAAAGTCGGACTGTGGCGCAAGTTCGAGACATCATTGTTCACAATGTAAGATTAAAGTTGCTTAATTTTGAATTTAAGAAGACGAATTCAATGGTTCTGCTCTTGGACACTTGGAACGTTAGTGGTGTGTTTCCAGAAGACCTTAACATCACAACGTAGAATGGTTCTCTTAGGCGTAGGTTCAGGTTTTTTGTTTTCATTTATTTCGTGTCTTCGCCTTGTTTAGTTTCATGATTTCGGTATGCCGTTTCCTGTAGTTCTTTACACATATGAGTGTGTTATCTTTGTAAATCAATGCGGTACTCAGCCCGCATTCATGTACTTATCAGTTTTTTGAGTAATATATTTATCGGGGTAAGAAGCCCTTTTACCCAAAAAAAAACGGTGTTAAACACGTTGAAGTTTAGGGCAATGGTCCTAGATGACATTTAAGCCTAATTAAACAGTATTCTGTTACTTTAAATTTGTATTAGGCCATTTGTAATAATTTTGTCAAAAGAGTGTTAACAATGTCAATTATGTAAGCACTTTTGCACATATTTGGAAACAAACTTAAGTAGCTATAGGAACAGGGTGTAACATACTTGATGCGTCTGGAGTGAAAATGACCCTAATTGATCATCTTCCTCCCGTTTCACTGATTGATCTGCATCCCCTATTTTATCCAAAATAGTTATAAATACAAGTATCATACCCTATAGAACACTTTCCTGTCAATTTTAAGCCGAAGGCCACATTATATCATTCATTGTGCTTATAATTTGGGGGTTCCTGAAAAAGTGAAGGCTCTGTGCCATTGATCACTTTGCAGTTTGCACATGGCCAACACTGGTTTAGACCGGAGCAGATGATGGTGGAAAAGGGGGTGTCTACAAGATGTTGGCACCTATGTTTGACATGATTCATGAGCAAACTCAATATTTGCCACCTCCTTGGTTGTTACTTTAATTGTTGAATTTTGTAACTGTTAGTCTATTATTAAGTTTCAGCCTTTTTCTAGTGTAATAATACTTAGTACATTTAAGTCTAAACTCCACTATTAAATGCTTATTGTAGTAACTTAACTAAAAGTTGGACCAAATATATCATCAAATTACTCTACATCATTGTGCAATGCAATTACTTGTATAAACTAGTTCATATACTCGAGGGGTGAGATATAGACTTCTTCAATACGAATTTATACTCACAAACATATTAAGATTTCAAAATTTAATATCATATCAGTGTTGGGAATTGTTAGGTTTAGTATAAATATAAGAGAAAATGGATCATTCTTCAATTCAATTACTTCAACTCGTCTATAATAACAACTACATTGTTCTGCAATTCAATTACCTTAACTCGCCTATTTATAACAAAGAAAACCTCAACACTAATCTGTCTCAAGAGAATATGGATTTTCATATTAACTCAGAATTGTTTCCAACCCGTCTATTAAACTATAATCCTTGAAGGTCGTGTAAATGAAGCTACAAATAGAATAAGGGAAAATATAACATAATTTCTCTATAAAGAGTGTTTATATGTTAGACCCGAATGAATATACCTCCAATGTCAAACTTTGTGACAACATACGGCGGGACTATTTTGTATATAGGAGAGATGAAATATACATATAGTTTTTGAAAGCGCTGCAAATAAGTTGACAGCAGGCTCATGGTCCCCAGTTTGGGATGTTTTCCGAGGCTTCGTTCACCATTTTCACTAGAGTCACCTGCCAATTTTGTTTATACATTAGTTCACAAAACAGATGTAAAATAGACTCCTCTAATAAGACTTTTAGTGTCCTAGCGTCCTACTATATACTTAACAGAAGCAAAAAATTCAGAATCATGTTGCTTGTCAATATGAAATAATAAGTTTGACCTAACAAAAGCTTACCACGCTTTCAGGGACACCGGGTGGTGGAAGTGGAAGGTTTTTTGGAGGGTAGACGTTATCAAACGACCTTTTGTCAAATCTCCATTCACCGATCTTTCCATACGTCAACTTCCCCTGTAAATAGTTTAATGAAGTTACATATTTTTTTTCTTGATTTAAAATATATTTGTATACTGAGCAATTTTGAATAGCATAAAGCAGATTTTTATCCTTAGGACAGAATGTCACAAGATCAAGTCATGGATACAGATCCAGAGTCTGCATAAACCACTTCATTAAGCTGGTCTACAGGTGGCAATATATGGATTGTTTTGGAATATATTTTATCCCAAACAAATCAAATACATCAGTTATTAGGCAATAGCTAAACTGGAAATGGTTGTAACGGATTCAAAGCTGTCCAAAGTGTATCTAAAATGCTTAAAACCCTTAAACCGGTCAATCTTTTAGAAAAATAGATTATTATTATTATAATACTGTAATAGTTTTGTACCTTAATTTAGCTAATCGTTTATTTAACCCAGAAAGCAAAGGTGTTTTTTGGGTCATCAGGAACCTGTTTTGACCCGTTACTCAATAAGCCCATTTACCACTTGACATTTCCAAATAGGATAAGATGTTGGTTTAACTGAAAAAGGTGTACCTGCATATCATAGTCGCATCCGTATGTGTAGTGAATAATGTATTTGTTGCCAATTTCCGTGTCCCATGGCGGCTTTTTCCATATATCGTACAGAAACAACAAAAGATACATTAGTATATTTATTATTCATGAAGAGTACAAAAAGATAGACAAAAACCATGAAACCAAATCAAACCGTTCTTGTTTTAAAGTTACCACTAACCACAATGCACACTATCTCTAACGGTAACTTATATCTTGACAAAAAAAATAGAACATTGAATATTTACATAGTTATCCTAAGTTGACGGCAAGATCATACCAGAAATAAGAACAAAAAAATAATCCTACCTGGAGCATGAAGTCCTTGTGTAAAATGTTACCAACATCATGCAAAGCAGATGCAACAGCATAAGCATACCTGCAAACAACACCAATAAGTTAGATAAATAAAAACTGAATTTCAAACGAATAGAGTGAAGTTTTGATCCTTACATCTCGAGGACCCAACCAAAAGCCTTATCAGCTTCACGGTCTTTTTTCATCGCCAATGACACATTCATCCACGTGGGTGCTATTTTTTTAAGAGATTCCTAAACCATAAACAAAAAAAAGAAAGATATTAAATAACAATAATTTGAGATGAAGTATAAAGTTATTTTCATGAGATTAAGTATATGTACCTTTCCAACAATAACAGGCGAATTTCCTATAGGATCAATGTTGGTTATTGGGCCCTTGTCTTCTGGGAAGAACTTTCTAAGAACAGGCTCATATTTTTTAGGTTCGATGTAAAAGAAAGGGAACGCTGCTCCAAGGCCGTCTCGGGACAAATTTGGTATTGGTTTTACAATAATATGATCAGGCTCTGACATCAATATATAGCTGCATACAATGTAAAAACAATGTATTGAAGATATAAAAAAATTAGAAGATTGATGATAATGAAGAAAGATTATGTTTCTACATACTCTTCTTTAATATCAGCTTGTTGAAGCCACTGCACAAACGCCCATGGTCTATTTAAGACTATATAACCCTGGAAAATAAACAAAATGGTTGGTAGACTATAGAACTATGAGTTACTAATGAAAGTGAGTGTCATTTTCAATATGTCAACAAACTTATCGAACATTAATCCGTTACCAAACGAAGATTTATTAAACATCAATTCATTGGTAAAAAGAATGTCAAGAAACCAGTATCTTAAACTAGATAATCATTTGGCTCAATACAGAAGTTATTTATCCCATATTTATATGTCCGCAACCCAAAGTCAGAAGACACACACTAATATAAGTTAGGCTTGCTTGACGAGTATAGTTGTCTACTTTCACCTTTTTACTGCTTGATTAGTCTACTAGTTTACATGTAATGAAGGTCACTACACCTAATAGTATTGGTTAGATAGGTCATCTGATACATGCTTAGTGACAGAATGTTCCATGGCTACTGGTTTATAAAGTGGCCTTTTTAACCGGTCATCGTAAGTTTAGAGGACTCGATTGCATAAAGATAGGATAGTACCTAAACAACACTTACTAAGCACTTTTAACCTCTGAAAGAAGATTCTCATTATGATTTCAAAAAAGTCAAACCTAGGTGGATTCAAACCCCGTGGATTGGTCGGCCAACAGATCGGAAACCAATGGTTACCCAAAACACCACATTATGATTAACGGTGGATAATCAAATTTTTTAGACGTGCACTTTACTAAATACAACTCCATGAATGAGCACCTTAAATAAAACTGACAGTAAGACGTTAAGTTTTACACCAATCATGGTCAATCCTGCAACACATCTTTCATTTAATCCTTCAAAGCAAATATCAATTGTTACTTATTAAGCCAGATTTAGATTCTTTTAACGAAACCTAGATTCCATGATCCAATTTGACTTTTAAAGTCAAACCTGTCATCTTCCAAATAAAATTTAACAACAAATCATTAAGTTTTCCCGCAAATATTTTTTCTACCTGGCAACACCCATATACCAATTCATCAACGCACAATTCAATTCCTACCCAAAACCAACCAATCATCTCAATTTCACACCTCAAAACTCACCTAATTGACAATAAAAGTCAAACTTAACTCAAAAAAAACCCCAAACAACAACAATACCCAAAATTGACAGCAATGATTATACTTTGACTTTGCAAAGTCAAACCTGTCATCTTCCAAATCAAACTTAACAACAAATCATTAAGTTTTCCAAGAAAATATATTATCAATGCACAAATCACTTCTTACCCAAAACCAATTACCATCATCATTTTCAAATCTCGAAATTCACTTAATTGACGTTAAAATTCATACTTAACCCAACAAAACCCCAAACAACAACAATTCACAAAAAATCAAAACATACCCATATGCAAAATCCTAATTAAAAAAAATACCCATTACACCAAACTAACAACAACAATACCTAATCAATATCATATCTCAAAACTAACCTAATTGACCTCAAAAGTCAACCTTAAACCCCAAACAACAACAATCAACCAAAATCTAAACAACCCACATAACCAAATACCTGATCTGTACCAGGAGGCAAAGGTTGAGCAACAAAAGTAGGAATCTCATCCATAAACTTATCACTTTTACCACTATGCAAGATCCTAGTAAACCCACCCATTTCACAATCCTCACCACCATTTTCCTTCATTTTCTTAAACCAGTAATACATAACTCTTGTTTGCCATGTATTATAAACAGAATTTGAAGCAGTAACTGCAGTATGAAACAGTCTTTTTTTCTGGGTCAAAGTTGACTTTTTGTTTTCAGGCATTTTTATTATTGGGTCATTTAAGAAAACTGGTTGTGAAGAAGATGATGATGAGCCTGGTAGCTCTTGTTTCAAAGGTGCATTGGCCGAGATTATTATGTTGTATGTGATTAGTGAGACTGAGAATGTTATTATTAGTGTGAAGAAAATGTTGCCACAACCCATGATTCAAGATTTGGGTTTTTTGTTAATGGGGTTTGAACATTTGAGTTTTTTTTTTTATAAATGAAAGAACAGGAGTTGTGTTTGCGTGTTGGGTTTTTTGTATGCTAGAGTAGTTGGAGAATATAAAAATGGCTGCTAAATACCAAACCCTTTGATGGGTTGATTAAAAAAGATAAGTTGTTTTATTGATGTTTGACTATATGGCTAGCCTAAACATTTTTTCGTGCTTTAGATGTGATTGCCTGATTGGGACTCGGTTTCTTTTCTTTTGATGTTTAAGGCTGCCAGGGTCATCGCTAGCCACATCAGCTTTTTTTTCCGGCTATCAGACACGATTAAGTTGTCACAGTCAATGACCGAGTTTTATTTATTTATTTATTTAAACGGTAAGTTTTCAAAAGTTTTTTGGATTTATGTGTGGTTTACAATCGGTCGGATATTCGAACGATATTCATTTTTGGGCTCGACCGACCAATGTTCGACCTGGTATCCACACTCGTAACGACCGATGTTTAAATCGGTCGTTGGGCTCGATCGACTGATTTTTTCAAACCCATTGTGTGCAGCCTAATGGTGGATTTTAGGGCTAAGACTGAAAGATAATCGTGTATTATTACTTTACAAATTGAACTTTCTATGGCTCTAACTAGCAGGGGCTGAAGATCGGTGCAGAGCTTTTTGATTGTCTTTTGAACTGTTGATTTTTCATTTTTCTTTTCGTGAAAAAGTTAACAAAATAATATTACCTCCAACATATAAAAATAATCAATTCAAGATGAATTCTCAACATCTCTAGAACAACCAAAAACAAGATAACATACAACCTCTTATTTATCTTTCAATACAAATCAGCGAACATCCATACTAGTCATAAAACAACTTCAATCATCTAAACACACTCATGCGACTAACCAGCAACTATATTTCCACCAATTGAGTACTTGCACTATTATAACAAGTTGCAGACGACATTCTAATAACAAGTATAAGCGAAAGTGGCATTATAAAGAATGAGCTACAACTCCAACCTTCTTTCTTCTTACAAACACTCCTTCAAATATGACATTGTATTGGAGTACTAATATAATGAAAGGAGTCTTTCTAAGAGCAATGAGTTGTTAAGGTTTTTCAATACTTAGCGATTTGCAAACTGATATGATAGTTGCAGAAAACGGCATCACCAAATTTCTTTTTTATTTTTTTTAACTTTTTGATTCTTCTAGTAGTTTTATTGATGTTTGACTAATTGACTAGCCAACAATGTTATTGTTTTAGAAGTCATTGGGGCTTTTTTTTTTTTCTTAGGGGTCTAGTGAATATTTCATCGAATAAGATGAAAAATGCAGATCGCCTAACATTATGATCATAAAATGGGATAGAAACCATTTTCCTTAAGCTTTTGGTGATATTTATGTGACCATTTTAGTATGGCAGTTGCGTAAAGTGGCATCACCTAATCGTTGTCACGTCTTTGATATGCGAGTGTTTTCTATAGTTTAAAACAGTTTTAACTATAATAAACAGCTTTAGTGGTGGTTGTGGTGTAAGATACGATGTTGTGTCATTCTTATTAATTAGATGTATTCATCATATGTATTTTGTGAGGGGGCAATTTCATATCTCCCTTCTTTTTAGTTGGAAGTTTCATATATACTCAAATATGCATTAAAAACATTGTAGATTATGCATTCAATATTTACATTTTGAGTATATATTGAATTAATCATAAAAATAATATGAAATATGAAATTAAACCATTTTGTGATACCTACATAATGGCACATAACCTCGCATTTTTAGACTAAGTGTATTGGTATGTCAGGTAAACACCACATCAATACGTACTCCCATAAGCAAACCCCCTGTTGGTTAGTAATAACTACATTTTTCTACAATTTTCCTATACACTATACAAACATACCATACTTAAACACACACAAACACAACAAAGACACTCATACACAAAATCTTTTTTTTTTCTATTTTTTTTTATGGTCTGCACCGCTGGATGGTGCTAAATGTGATTGTTTTACGCGTATTCAATAGACCTCCATAACAAAGACGACACGCAAACATGCGTCTTCCATGCCTGGAAAGAGCCATTACTTCATTCAACACATGGTCTTTTTGTGTTCATGTGATATTACATTATTAAAATCAATGTTGCAAAAAAGGCCTACAAGGCCGATTAATCGCCGCCTAAACTCTACTGGGCCACCAACTTTGCCGATTTTGGTAAATCAGTCAAACAAATCGGTCAGACGTGGTCAACGAATGTCAACGGTGGTCAAACTTGCGAAAACTTGCAAATCTTGTTGGAAGTACCAAAAACTCACCGTAAACTAGTTTTAATCACTTATAATCGTTGTTCATATCTATTAAAAGATGTTTTTTTTAATAAAAATCTTGCCGGTAATATCCAAAACTCGCCGAAAATACCAAAACTTAAATGTGAATCTGATTAATCACCGATTAAACCCGCCTAGACCGATTACAAGCTACAAGGAGGTCGACATCCAGACTACCAATTTACGATTTTTTCAACCTTGATTAGAATGATTGTAGTTATTAGCTGATGTTATAAGTTATCTCTCTTAAACAAAAGCTAGCTTTATACACGTTTAAGCAAATATCCGAGTTTTAGTGGTTAGTAGAGAAATGTACAAAGTGGATATGCGTAGTTTGAATTGCTCTACTCCGTGACCATGTGCAAATGAATTTAAACATGAGGCTTTAAAGCTTTGACGATGCTATCAAATCAGAGTTGTCTAAATTGGAGGAAAATACTTTTGGTAGAAAACCTGTGTCTCATGAGAAGTTTCGGTCTCTTAAAGCGAGAATAAAAAAAATGCCATAATGATGTGAAAAATACCGATCGTTCTAAAAAACAGGAAGTTGTGCATGATATTAAGACGTTTGAAGAAAAGATTGAAGCGGGAACCGCGACCTCTGAAGACCGAGACACTCATATTAAATACCTTCAAGAAGTGGATAAACTCGATAACTTCGAAGCTCTTGATTTAATCCAAAAAGCGCGTATTAAATGGGATACTGAAGGTGACGACAACTCTAAATTTTTTCATGGGTAGGTGAAACAAAAGCGTAGAACTAAATCAATTTATGGTATTATGAATGGGGGTGTTTGGATTTCGGATCCTCCGAATTAAATAAGCTTTCCTTAATTTCTTCAAAGAAAAATTTCAGGTTCATGATGTAACACCCCCAAAATATCGCAGCGGAAGATTGTGTCACTAGGGTGCTACTTCATAATACAAAGTACAAGGTATAGAAAACCGTCTTTAAATGAGACGTTTTGAAAAGTTACCATTTGATTGATAAATTCAGAGTTATAAACATGAGGTTCCAAAGTATAATACATAAATGTTTATAAAATATTTCGAATGGTAAATGATAAAAGCGTAAGTCTTCAAAATATGTCGTGCGAAACTCTATGCTTCAAACTCTAGCTATGTTAGGATTTAGTAAATCCAGCTATTAAAGAGTCGGTCACCACAAGTATATGTAATCATTAGAAAGCTCGTAGTCGTAGATTATTATAAGTTAAGTAGTATTTAGTTTAAGTAACACCGTGGAGGACGGACGGGTCTTTACCCACTGTATGCCTGATCCACAGCTCGATAGGTGGCGATTTATGTAAAGACTATAAATACTCTCTACCTTCCAAGGTAGAGAGTTGGAGCTTATAATAAGATTTTTCTTTCTCTCACTAAAGTTCCTTAAACCTCTAACTTTCTCTCTCTAGAATCATATTGTACGCCTATTTGATCTTATGGTTTAGTGTGTTTATGAAATCCAATATGTTACAAATGGTATCAAGAGCCATGGTTTGATCATCTCTTACATATCTTTGGATTTCTAGTGACTTTTAGGTGGTTTTAGAGTTTGAAAAAGTTTAGTGGTTTTTGCATCATTTGGATCATTTCTAGTGTTAAAGTTTGAATCTTGGGTGTAGTTTTGTGTTTAGAATCATTGTATGTGCTTGGGTTTTGATTTGGTAAGCTTGAATCATCGTGGTTGGGTTGTTTTTGGATTGAAAAGTGGTGTTTATGTGTTTTTCTTGCTAGCGACTTAAGCCACGGATAAGTTATCTTGGTAGCGACTTGCTTTGTAATTTGGTAGCGAGTTGTAGTTGAAGGTCTTAGCGAGTTGAGCTAGCGACTTGTCTATTGAGACAAGCCGACAAACAGTACACTTAGTGGATTCTCCACTATGGGTAGCGACTTGGTGAAAGTTAGCGACTTGTACTTAAGTTTGTTAGCGACTTGGTGTTAGCGATTTGGTGCTTAGCGAGTTGCTCTTTAGGGACTTGACAACTTAGCGACTTGGTGCTTAGCGACTTGCTGTCAAAATTTTGCTAGCGACTTGGTGCTTAGCGAGTTGTTATTTAGCGACTTGACTGTGTCTTAGCAACTTGGTATTATAGCGACTTGTTGCTTAGCGACTTGGTTCAGGTTTTCTTAGCGACTTGGTTGACTCTGTCTGTAATACGGTTTTCTCTTGATTTAGTAAAATCCCGTGAAAGAATCTATTTCCCGGTTTAATCATAGAGTTATAAAATCCCGTTTAATCTGTCAACATGTCTACCAACGTTCCTACAATCATCTCCACTGTTGCCGAGGATGTTCAAGCAGCTGGTTCAGATACTTGTCCACCCATGCTTGACAGAACTGACTACGACTATTGGGCTCAACGAATCAGATTATACTGTCTTGGAAAGGAAAATGGAGTCAACATTCTCAAATCCATTGATGAAGGACCGTATCGGGTTGAGACTACTAGAGACTTAATTGATACAGCTGCAGATGGAACAATGATCTATGGAATAGACAGACCAAAGACATATGATGAGCTCGATGATAAGGAGAAAAAGAGATTCGATGTTGATATCAGGGTTTCTAACATCGTACTTCAAGGTCTTCCAAAAGATATCTACAAGCTGATCAATCACTACACCGAAGCCAAGGCAGTGTGGGATAATGTCAAGATGCTTCTCTCAGGTTCTGAATTAACTATGGAAGACATAGAATCACAACTCTATGATGAATTTGAACACTTCAAGATGAAACCAGATGAGAGTGTCTATGAGTATTACGTGAGATTCCACAAGCTTGTTAATGATATGAGGAACATCATAATGACTATGCCAAACATTCAGCTGAACTCAAAGTTTGTGAACAACATGAATCCCGAATGGCACAAGTTTGTCACCTCTGTGAAGCTAACCAAAGGATTGAAGAATACAAACTATGAGCAACTCTATGCCTTCCTTCTTCAGAATGAGAGACATGCTATGTTTGAAAAAAGGATCCTTAATCAGTTCAAAACCAACCAGGGAGAGACAAGCTCATCGAATGATTCAACTGCCTTCTACTCAAACATTGGAATCACAACCAAAGCCTCACAAGTCATACCCATGGGTAATGGTAATCACAAACTCATTCCCGATCCAATGTTCAAACAAGCTGATGCTGATGCACACGTGGGAAACTTCATTAATCAACTGGCTCTCATGATCAGTCAAAACATGAACTCTCTCCCACACACCAACAACAACCTCAGAACAGCATCTAATCCACACAATCAGGCAACTGTCAGAGATGGAAAGGTTATGGTGCAGCCAGTTCAAGAAAGGCAGTACGAACAAGGAAGAGGTGGAGTTGGTAGAGGTTATGCTCAGAATAGGGGAAGGAATGGAAACTAGAGTCAAGAAAAGCCAATCAAATGTTACAACTGTGGAGGTGAGGGACACATTGCAAGGAACTGCACATCGCCAAAATGCCCTCAGAATGCCGAGTACTTCAGGGATAAGATGTTGCTTGTGCAAGCTCAGGATAATGGTGCAGCTTTGGATGAAGAGGAGTTGTTGTTCTTGGCTGAGGGAAATGCTAAGACATATGATGCAGATGTGGATGAGCAACCAATTCAGGAGATAGGCCATAATCATCATAATGCCTTTCAAGTAGCTGATTGTGATGCATACGACTCTGATGTTGATGAAGAACCCACTGCACAAACCATTTTCATGGCTAGCATTTCTCCAATGGTTTCTCCTAAAGTCTCTTCATCACCACAAGCTGGTCCATCCAAAGACAAAATCATTTCTGAGGTATTAAAATTATACGATGAAGTTGATTAGCAAAAGATACATAACGAAGTACAATCAAATGTAATTATTGAGTCAGATATTGAAAATATGGGTAATATCAATGTTGTCCCATATGATCAATATGTGAAACAAAGTGAAAGTGAGATTGTACCAAGTGATGTATCTTATGCAGTCAATGATGACTATGCTTTTGATGAATACACTGCACGTGCCCCTGATGATTCTGTTATTTCTGAACTTAATGCTTATAAAGAACGTGTTGCTATTTATGAACAACGTGCTAAGTTTGAATTAACCACCCGTGAGCAGAAAATGGATGACCAAATGCGTACAACTATTAGAAAAAGTAGGTTTAGAGAAGAAGTATTAAAACAAGAGTTAAACTCCTTACAAGAAAAGCTTTCTAAAAATGCTAAGCAAAAACAAGAACTTCAAGAAAATGTTAAAATGCTTAAGCAAGAATTCAGTGTTAAGGAATCAAAACTTTTGAATGATTTTTCTAATCTAAAAACCTTGAAAAACAAGCTTGAAAATAAGTTGTACGTACAAGGAAATACCATTCAGACTGCTCACTTAATCACTAAGCACATAGTTTTGAGTGATAAGCATAGTACTCCCCTGTTGAGGAACCAAATCCAAAGGTTGTTAAAAAGGCTAGAGCTGCCCATAAGGTTCTTTATGATGGCAATGAAATCCTTAAGCCTAGACAGAAACCTAGTTGCGTTGAGTGCACTGAGGATGATAAGAAATCAGATGAAGTCACTAGGGAAAAGATGAACAAGAAACTAGATGATCCTAAATGTAAAGAGAAGAAAATAAAATCACACCCAATGGTTACAAGAAGGAGAATTGGATTTCCTTGAACATGTTTAAGCCTCAGACGTTGTTAACACCCGAACAAGTGTTCTGGAAAAAGGATTTAGATAAGCAAAAAGCAGAGAATCTTGTTGTAACAAACCCCCCCTTTAGGAAAATGCCTTCAGCGACTGTGTATCCTCCCAATACACCAATACATTTAGTTCCTAGGACTATTGCCACTAAAAGCAAGACCTTAATCAGTCAATATGTTATTTTTCAACTATTTGTTGATTTTGAGAAAACTTGTAAGAAAAGGATCACACCCACTGGTATAACTGAAGGGGAAAGGGGTTTTGAGCAAACGAAAGAATGTTATTTAACTAAAGTCATGCCTTTCTTTAAACAACTAAAAGATCATTTTGAAAGTCTTAAAAAGGGAATGAATTTAGACATTAAAGAAATGGAAAAGGAATTTGATGCAATGATAGTTGAGGTTAGTGACTATTAGCGAGCACTAAAATATAATGAGATTGAGAGGAAGAACTTGCATACATTGAATGAGACTCTTATTACTGAATGTGTTGCTCAAGATGTGTTTTTCACTGCTACAAATTGTTCTATTAATGCTTCTCAATTTCATGAATTATCTGTTGCCCTGAAAGTCTCCCATGATCGTGTCATTGAGCTTGAAAAGACTAATTCTAAATTAAATGAGAAAATTGAACTGGATGATCACGACAATTTGGTTAAACATTTTTCTAAACTAGAGGTTGAGCATTTTAATTTACAACTAAAATATCAACATCTTAAAGAAAATGTCAAAACTTCAAATATCAAGACATCCTCAGATGCTCCAGAGTTTGATGCAGTTTTTCAAATTAACAAACGTGATGAACAGATTCAAGCTCATTGTAACACGATCAGAAAGTTGAAAGCCCAAATCTCTCAATTAAAGGGTCAAAAGAACAATGTGACTGGCTCCCAAATGCCTCCTCCTTTAGATTCTCAGAATTCTCAAACGTTTCATCTTCAAAACTTAGTAAATGCATTACAAAAGGAAAACGAAAGTTTTCTAGAAGAAAATGAAAAGGTTAAACGTCATTTCAATGAGTTATTTGAATCAATAAAGGTCCCTCGTAACAAAAATAACGAACAAATAGCTTCATTGCAAAAGGAAATTGAGAATCTGAAGAGCCAGGTAAAAGGGAAAATGCCAATGACCAATGGGGAGAATGGTGTATCAAAGGTTCACTCTTGTAATAAATATGCTTTGTCTGTGAAATATGTTTCCCCTCATCTTAGGAATAACAAACTTGCAATTCAAACATATTTCTCATACCTTAAGGACTGTCTAGAATGTCTCCGTGAGATTGTTGAAGAGGATAAGTTAGAGAAACCACTTGATAATGCAATTAGGCATGCATGCTTATATGCCGAACGATCTCAAGAACTTCTAGAATGCTTAATCACAATATGCCCTAAGTCCTTAGGTGAGAGAGTTAATCCTTTGATTCCTTGTTCTATGCCTAGTGCCAAGCATGAAATCCATTCAATGCCCAATGTTATGAATGTGAACCTCAGTGGGCCTTCAAGAAGGTCAGATTCCAGATCTGTTAGTGCAAAGAAAGTGAACTCTAGTGTGCCTTCTAGGAGTACAAATCCCAGCACTTCTAGTGTTAAGAAAGTGAACCTTAGTGTGCCTGCATGTAGTTCAGATCCCAGCACATCTAAACAGGAGATGCAAAGAGTAGCAAAACCAACTAATGTTCCCATTCCCTCTACAGGAGTAATCAGTGACATTAAAGCGAGCAGGTCAAAGTCTCAAGACAATACAAGGAATGATAGGACCTCGCAAGCTAAGAATGCGCATTGGAAGAGAGTAGAAGACCAACCTAGGAACTTTAAGCTTGAGCCGAATAAAACGAATCGTGTTGATTCTAGTATTTGCCATAGGCGTACTATAATTAATTCGAATTCTGATACTATTTGCAAACCTTGTAATGATGTTTGCTTGAATTATGTTACTAATCATGAATGTGGTGTGAATGTTTTGTCTAAAGCTGTCAAATCTCTAGTTAACATTGTTAAAGCAAAATATGTTGGTCCAAATAATTGAGCAAATCTTGATATATTAAAGAACACATTCATTAATAATGAATAACAATACATACAAGATTTCTCAATACCAACTAGACTACATGATAACATCCTCAACTTTTTACGGGGATAATCTCGGTATATTATCCCCATTGAATGACAAATAAACTCTCATTGATCTAAGCTATGCTTGTGTTTCAATGAGAGGATGATCCTATCAACTAATACTAAGTATTGTGTGTTTGTTTAGGATGCATACCTATCTCTATTACAATACAAACATATATATAGGAAAAATACAAAGACTTGAGGTGGTAGGTGGGATGTAACATGTGATGGTAGGTGAGATGTCATCCATCATGTGGTCCATCTTCATCTTTTCTCTTTTGGAATAGCACCAACCATTCTTTTGAATGTGTCATACAATATTCCCACTTCTTTGGTAAAGTCTTGTACTTGTTTGACTTCTTCTCTTGGAAGTTCCACCCAATATTTTTCAGTCTGTATGTAGAGATAGGTCTTCAGGATCACTGAGACATTTGTCAAAATCTCTGTGTCACTGGTGTTGTTTGTAGCTCATATATTTTACTCACTGACACCGTATCAATAAGTAAAGAGCACAAAACAACAATCACTGATTTCTTTATCAGTGAGTCACTCACTATTTATTCAGTGAGTTAGGCTATTTTATTTTCAAATCTTGTTCAGGGTGATTAGGTCAATTTATTGGACCCAACAATACATACAAGATTTCTCAATACCAACTAGACTACATGATAACATCCTCAACTTTTGACGGGGATAATCTCGGTATATTATCCCCATTGAATGATAAATAAACTCTCATTGATCCAAGCTATGCTTGTGTTTCAATGAGAGGATGATCCTATCAGCTAATATTAAGTATTGTGTGTTTGTTTAGGATGCATACCTATCTCTATTACAATACAAACATATATATAGGAAAAATACAAAGACTTGAGGTGGTAGGTGGGATGTAACATGTGATGGTAGGTGAGATGTCATCCATCATGTGGTCCATCTTCATCTTTCCTCTTTTGGAATAGCACCAACCATTCTTTTGAATGTGTCATACAATATTCTCACTTCTTTGGTAAAGTCTTGTACTTGTTTGACTTCTTCTCTTGGAAGTTCCACCCAATATTTTTCAGTCTGTATGTAGAGATAGGTCTTCAGGATCACTGAGACATTTTTCAAAATCTCAGTGTCACTGGTGTTGTTTGTAGCTCATATATTTTACTCACTGACACCGTATCAATAAGTAAAGAGCACAAAACAACAATCACTGATTTCTTTATCAGTGAGTCACTCACTATTTATTCAGTGAGTTAGGCTATTTTATTTTCAAATCTTGTTCAGGGTGATTAGGTCAATTTATTGGACCCAACAGTCTCCCCTTATTTGAATATACAAATAGCCTAAGGTGATTGGTAAAAGGTGTAAGACTGAGGGTTCAGTCTGAGGGTTCAGGTTGCTCAGTGACTAGGGTTCAGAACCTAGGTTCAGGCTGTATGATCCTTTAAGTCTCAGTGACCAGGTTCAGTGACATGAGGTTCAATAACCAGGTTCAGTGGTCAGGTTCAGTGACCTTGGGGTTCAGTAACCAGGGGGTTCACTGACCAGGTTCAAGGTCTTGGGTTCATATGTTGTGTGAATATGAGTCCTGGTTCAATTTTGATACATCAGTGACCTTCTTCTTTTTCACACTAACAAATTAACTTTTAAAGGTAATCAAGGACCTGGTTCAATTTGATACACCAGTGTCCATACATTTATCATTTCACCCTGATATGAAACACAATTTGACACATTCAGGGACTCTTTTTCAGTGAGACCATGATTCAGGGTCTCGAGTTATCATTTTTCAGTGACTCGGTTTTAGTCACTATGAGCTCAGTGGCTCGGGTTTCAGGGACTGTGGGTTTAACGACCGGGTTCAGTGACCAAGTTCATTACCAGGGTTCAGTTTCCGTGTGAAAGGATTCAGTGACGTATGGTCGCTTTTACAGGTTCAGTGCCTTGTTTGTTATTCATGACTCCCTGATGGCCTGATGTACAAGCTTAGCCTATAACCCATTCATCCAAACTTGCCCTTTTCCTTTTATACCACACTTCATTTGATTCTTTTCAGTCACTGATAATCACACTATCAGCTTGTAACTCAGCTGATCAACCTCATTTGACTTCTCACCCCTTATCTCATCCTGAATACATGACTCACCACCTTCTAACCCACTCCCTGAAACTTATCAGGGACACCACAAGATTGTCGTGGGTTAGTACTCTTCAACGCCTTCAAAGGGAGTTCTCGTTTTCAAGCTTCTTATTCAGGCTAAGTCTGAATTCAAATACATACTCCCTAAAGCATCTTCAACTCAATCAGATTCCGACACTTCATATCACTCGATAATCTCATCCTCAACTGACCCGAATCATTAGCCAAACCACACCCTGATTATTACTACCGCCTTATCACTCCTTGACCCAACTAGGGATGGCACCCGTGGGTAATGGGCACGGGTATCTCTAACCCGTCACCCGCCCACGTAGTTTTTTTCTCACCTGTCACCCACCCGTCACCCGCTAATGGGCATAATTTTCTACCCATGCCCATGCCCGCGGGTATTTATTGCCCATGGGTAAACCCACGGGTTAGTGTTATGCAACAAAATTACAAAACCATGATATGAAAACTAACGATGACATGCGTAATGAGACACCAATCAATTTGCCAAATACCAAGTTCACAAAATACTTAAAACACATGTCTGAAAGTAGTAATCAAACATAAGTACATCAAATCACATTCATATTTGTCCATTAAAGAGATAAAGCAAAATAGTAAAATCTTTAGCAAAACAAAAATTATTGGCGTTCAACTAAGGGACGAATTCATGATATAGGACATAAACCTTATTATCGTATTCATGATAAATTATTACTGTATCAACTAAGGGACGAATTGAGATTGTATTCAGCAAAGGGACGAACTGACCGTATTTAGCAAAGAGAGGAATTGAGATTTTGATTTGTGATTGAGACTATACATGTTAATATGTATATAACATTGATTGTTTGATGTTTCTATTCCCTTTTTCCTCTTAAAACTCAAAAGAAACTTTTAGATTAATGTGTTTTTTGAGAATTGGTAGCTATTAAATGTATACCAACTACATCATACATATTTTAATTACTATAATTAATTTTAGTTTGAGGGTTTATGGTACACCCACGGGTATTTTGACGGGCATACCCGATGGGTATTTTAAATGGGTGTCATGGGTTTACCCGCGATGGGTATGTCTCACCCGTCACCCACCCGCCATCCACCGATGGGTACAAATTTTCACCCACAACCCACCCGTGGGTGAAACATGACGATTTTACCCACCCATTTATGCGCGGGTACCCGCGGGTTGCGGGTTTTTTCTCGCCCATTGCCATCCCTAGACCCAACCTTCACTTCTTTCACACTGTAACAAAACTGTCTTCCTAATCTTTTCAGTAACCTCACTGATTTTCTCAGGGACAGTTTTTCACAGTCACATTTTCACTCTCTAGTACACTCCAAGAAACCACATCTTATATTCTAATCAGCTCCTAACAGCTACACACGGCTTCAATCAGCTTTTAATCACAACCCATAAATCCAAATTCAAACCAATACTCCTTATTCGCTACCACTTCTAATCACCAAACAGTTACAAACCCACGCCTCGTTATTAATGCTCATTTCAGTTTCTATTAAAACTGAACAACCCTGTAACACATCTTTTTATCAAAGCCAACATCAAGCAATCCCAACAAAATCTTCATATCATCATAAATGACGAAATCCTTGTACCATGTGTTGTCGCTGATGTTTCTGATGTTGATTGTGATTTTCGGTGATTGTGATGGTTTTTTGTGTGAGTGTTGTTTGTTTGTGTCGGATTTGATGGAGGGTTATGATTGATAGAACCATTCTTAGCAAACCGGATCTGGGATTTTTTGTGTAAAAACTTTTCTTTTTTGATGGTGTGGATCTTTGTGTGATGTTTGTGTTGAGTTCGAGAGTGGTGAGATTTTGATACCGATGATTTTTTGTGTATGTTGATGATGGTAATTGAGGTGTGTTTTTTTTTGTGATTAAGGAGAGTGTTTGATCCAGATCTGGTGTTTGTGAAATAGATCTAGATCTGGTTTTTTTTGTGTGTGTTGGGATATGTGCGGATATGAGTGAAGATATGGTTTTGTTTGGTGGATAAAGGGTTTTTTTTTTTTTTTTTTTTTACTGATTATTTCAATCAGTGGGTTATTTGGGTGATGTTTTTGCCATTCAGTTAGTATCAAGTGTCCTTCTCCCCCTCAAAAATTGCTATTACAGTAGCAATTTTTGAAGGTTCACACTTGATTTTTTGACAATGAAAAATGTTATCATGAGTCATGAACGGATCTGGATCATGAGAATAATCCACCCGCTCTGATACCACTTGTTGGTCCAAATAATTGAGCAAATCTTGATATATTAAAGAACACATTCATTATTAATGAATGTGTTCTTTATTTTTATCAAGATTTTCTCAATTATTTGGACCAACAAAATATCATGCTAAGAAGACAAAAAGGCAAAGGCTAAAGAAAGTTAGAAAACAGTGGAAGCCCACAGGAAGAACATTTAGTAAGATAGGTTATCAATGGATACCTGTTGGCCATAAGGTTAATCAGACAATGCCCACTAGAAAATGGATGCCTACTGGTAGAACTATTTCCTTAAGAAGTGAACATACTTTAAATAGGGCAAATGCGGACACTAGTACTGCATCTATTCATAATAACTCCATTGATTCAACTTCTGATATGAATGTTTCTATTTCTGATGTGGGTGTTCCAATCACTGTTACTAACCAAATGGAACCCATTCTTGCATGGGGATCCCAATTATCCAGTTATCCATTCTTGTCTGTGTTCAACTGCAGATCGTTCAAATCGTTCTGTGGTACCTGGACTCAGGTTGTTCCAAGCATATGACTGGAGACTGGTCGCGGCTCATGAACTTCATGAGTAAATTCATCGGGATAATTAGATTCGGGAACGGCCATTTTGGAGCTATTATGGGTTATGGAGATTATGTGGTTGGTAAAAGTGTGATTTCCAGGGTATATTATGTGGAAGGTCTTGGTCACAATCTGTTCTCTGTTGGTCAATTCTGTGATTCCGATCTAGAAGTGGC
The DNA here is from genome assembly GCA_019973895.1 of Chrysanthemum seticuspe. Taxonomy (NCBI): domain Eukaryota; kingdom Viridiplantae; phylum Streptophyta; class Magnoliopsida; order Asterales; family Asteraceae; genus Chrysanthemum; species Chrysanthemum seticuspe. Next base: position 143,848,195 of record BPTQ01000006.1, read on the forward strand.
TTTTAGAAAACATACTTGCTTCGTTAGAGAACTTGATGGTGTAGAATTATTAAGAGGTACTCGAGGTTCTAACCTATACACCATCTCTATCGACGACATGATGAAGTCCTCTCCAATCTGCTTGCTATCAAAGGCTTCTAAAACAAAGTCTTGGTTATGGCATCGTCGTCTCAATCACTTGAACTTCGGCACCATAAACAACCTTTCCAGAAAGGATCTTGTCAGAGGCTTACCCAGATTAAAATATGAAAAAGATCATCTTTGTTCAGCTTGCCAATTGGGTAAAAGCACGAAATATGCCCACAAACCAAAACCCACAAATTCTGTAATGGAAGTTCTTCATACCCTTCATATGGATCTGTGCGGACCAATGAGAGTGCAAACGATAAATGGGAAGAAATATGGTATGTGCTAAAACACATACCTTTTCTATATCAAAATAGACCCAAAATAACCAAGAAAGAGCCGTTTATTGCTAATATTTGTGGTTTTCTTGAGTTTGTGCTTGTGCAGGTACGGATATGTAAAAACACGCAAAAAGGAACCAAATCAGACGTAAATCCGAGCACGAGAGATTAAGAGAGCTTAAGCTGAGCCGGAAGGTCAGAATTATGCATTTATGAAGATTTCTAATCTCTGAGGATGATTTGTGAAGATTTGATCAAAGTTTGAAGAAATGTCAGAAATAGTCCCTGAACTTTCAGCAAATGACAGAAAACACCCTTGAGTTTCAAAAGTTGCAAATTCAGTCCCTGGTCTATTGAAGATTGACAAAGATGGTCCTTGGAGGATATTTTCAGATTCACATGATTGGTCCCTCAAATATCCAGATATACATATTTGGTCCCTATGGTTACTATTGGATCAATCTACTAGTCCTAAACCAATCCTAAATATTCAAATCCTAGTCCAATCCACATAAGCCTTCGGTCCAACAAACAAACTGCCTGGCCCAATCCTAAACACTTAGACCCGGCCACTTATTAATAACACTCCACCCATTTACCCGTGACCCGCTCATTTAACCCGAGTCAAATACCCAATACCCGGTCAACTTATTTGAATTATAATAAACAAATCAAACGCGCCCCAAACACTCCCCTGTCATCCTTCCTCCCAAACACGCCCGTTTTCCACCACTTACCCAATCCCAAACAACAAACCTCGTACTAGCATCTTTGGAATCCTTCTAGAACCACTGACATGTCTGAATGGATGCTTACGTGGACAAATGGCACTCTATTATTGGCCGTGACACCTCAAATAGTGAAATGGTGCTCTCTGATTGGTTGAAGTGACATTGGATTGATTGTGTGGCTCAAAATGGCTTCTAGGCTCTTCCATCCAAGGATCCAAGACTGATTTCAAGGCTATTTAAAGACCTCTTGGCTCACATTGCAATTCGTCCAATCTCTTAAGTTTTAGAGAGATTTTGACCACTTTATTTCTGTCATTTAATCTTTTAATAGTTGTAATTTCATTTTAAAGTTGTAAGAAGTCTTTTGATTAATGCAAAATTACTTTTCAATTTGTTACATGAATCTCTGCCAATGCTCTTTTAATTGTTAATCTGTTTTTAAAAGCTTATGTTATCAGTTGTAAAGACTCACAGAAGCTTATCTAAGCTTTTGTGAATCTTAAGGTTTTTCAAATCTGTTCTCAATTTCAGTTTTTAAGCAAAAGTCAAGAAAAGTCCACTGTTTGCTAATCTTGGTTCATAAATGGAAATGGTTTGAAATGATGTTTATTTAGGTTTAATTCAGTGTTTTGATATTGGATTGGTACTGTTATAATGCTAGAAATCTGACTGGACTTCTTGTAAGTGTGATTTCAGTCTAATAATTTGCTTAGAAAGTAGCAGTTAGCATTCTTATTAGATCTGTTATTGTACTGAGTTTTGCTGTCATATTAGCTTCATTTTAGTGATTTGAATCTGCTTTGATGATAGGATAGGTTTGGGTTTATGTTTTAGCTTAAATCACTTGCAAAACTGCCCCTAAAGTAGTGTTTGGTTTAGTACTAAAATCTGTTTTAGAGGTTAAAATGTTGAATTAGATCAGTTGCATTATGCTTGTTATAGTTGATTGCATTCATAAATGTCCTTGTTTTGCATCCATGTCCATGTTAAGTCAATATTTCATCTAAACTGTTCTTGCTCTCTTAACTGTTGAAATCAGTGGTTAAGATTTTGCATATAGGTGTTAGATTTGATAAACCAGCTGGTATTGTTTTCATTTCATCAGTATTATATCATCATCAGTCCAAAATTTGATCTCAAATCTCATTTTAGTCAAACTCCAAATCTGTTTTCCAAAGTCAAAATGGAGTCAAATACCTGTTTTGTGCAGAACTTGCAGCAGCTGCACAGTCTTCATTTCAAGTAGATAGGGTCTCAAATTTTGTCCATTTGCAGTTGGCTAGGTGGTCTACTGATATCCACTTTTGGTTTTCCCTGTAGCTTATTAAATAAGTAGTTGCATAAGCCCAAAGTAGGGGCCTATTAGCTGTTTTGCTAGTGTAGCAGTTAGCATCATTCATTGGTAAAATGCTTATTAGGTGTTAGGAGTAGTTGCATACAGTTGCCTTAGAGTAGTTTTACTATTATTTAGCTTATATAATCAGTTGGTGCATTGTAGTGCTTATTAGCTTATTTTCTAGTGCTTATTCTCACATCAGTTACATAGCAGCTCTTATTTCTTCCACATAAGCCCAAGTTTTTATATTTTCTCAGCTTTAGAATAATATTTTAGAATTTTCCTGAATTTTCCATAATTTTTAGTTACTGTTTGCTATTTTTCTCTATTTAAAATAGTTTTTAATCACTTTTAATTAGCTTTTATTGCAATTAATTGAGAAAAAGTTCAAAAAAAATAAATTTTAAATTTTAATAGATTAAGATAAATATAAAAGGCATAAAAAATATTTTTCCTTATTTTTCCCCTTTTATTTGGTATTTTTCACAATTTAAATTAGATTTAAATAGTTTAAAATTTGTAGAAAATAGAAAATTAATCAGAAAAATAAAAAATAAGTTTTGAAAATTCTCTTAGGGTATTTTAGATTTTATAAAATTAGTTTCATAATTTTCCCTTTTGTTTTTATAATTTTTAGATAATTAGTTTTATTTTTAAAGTTAAAAATTAGTTTTTAATTAGAATTAATTCAAGAAAATTCCTAAAAAATAGTTTTAATTCTTAATTAGTTTTCTAATATCATTTTTAGATTAAAAGTAATTTTAGGTTATTTTTAGGATTTAGAATAGACGTAATTGCATTTTATTCGAGTTTCGTTTTAATCCCGTATTTGCGTTTTAGTGTAGATTTGCGTAGTTTGCCTTAGTTTTTAGGTTTTCCCGTAAAATAGATTCCCATTTATGCTTTCCTTATCCCGTAGTTTAGATAATATCATATTACCCCCTTCTCTTATTCAAATCCCGATAATCGAGACGTGAGTTGGAAATTCCATTCAACCCTCGTTCTGAATGATCTCGGTGCTCAAACCTAACACGTTTGAGTTACGAACATACTACACAACTTCTCTTATTATTATTGGTTTGTCTGAACTGTTTTAAGTTTCTTACGGTTAGTCATTCACAAGTGGCTAGCTTGTGTGAGATAACTTGACGGTTTGGATATATCAATTTTTGGCGTCGCTGCCGGGGATCGAACCCGGGTCACCCGCGTGACAGGCGGGAATACTTACCCGCTGCCGGGGAGGGCTTGTAGCGAGTTTTCGTATTCCGTCTCGAATCGTGTGCATTTGAAGATCCTTCCCCGAGTGAAGTTACCGTCGTTTTTGTATATATATATTTTTGAAAAACCCAAAAAAATTCTAAAAACACCAAAACATTCTTCCTAGAGTGTTTACAAAACCATAAAAATTAAAAAAACCAATAAAAGAAACTGAAACGTCAATTGTTACGTCGGCTCACCTTGAAGGTACAACCTATACACGGGGTATAAGGAAAGTCTTGACATTAAATTTCAGACTGAAGAACGATCCACTCTTCGTTCCCGCTCCGCTGCGCGTACTTTTGAGAGCTACCGAGCACCGGTTGACGTGAAGGTTACAAAAATATTGTGTTTTCTTAAATATAAAAAACCAAAAAGATTTTCCTTTTCAAAATATGTTTTCTAAAATCCCAAAAATATTCTTCTTTACCATCTAAACCGTCAATTCTTTATCTCTTTACCCTCTTATTTGTATAATTCTTCTCGATGTCTTCGTCTTACCATTTTGGTTGTCAATGGTGTGGGGGACCTCAAAATGGTGGGAATTGTCCCGGATGTAGCATTGTGAATACGGGAAACGAGTTTGTCTACGACCAACATCCCTACAACGATACGACCGATTTCCTTAACCAATCCCCATACCATGAGACGGAGTCATACTCTTGTGAGTACTGTGGAGGTCCTCACCAAGGTTTTCAATGTCAAAATCAATATAACAATCAGACCTTTGGTTATGAACCTTATCCATATACTTCACCAAACCCGTCACAACAATCATACTGTTGTGAGTATTGTGGAGGTCCGCACGTTAACTCCGATTGTCAAATGCAAAACCCGCTTGTCTATGAGCAGGTTCCTTGTAACAATTACGACTATCCTTATAACCCACCTCCACAATACCAAGAAATTCAACCACAACCTCCGATAATTTCTCCAGAAATTCAAAGATGTCTTAAAATACTCGAAGAATTTGTTAATAAACATGCCGAAGATCGAGCATCTCGCAATGAAAGATCTATGATAGAACTACTCGAAGAAGAAAAACGAGCAGCTCAGATTGAAAAGTGTCTTGAAGAAATACGAATTGAGGAGCAAGCACTTGAAAGACGTGCCCGATGGCTCGAGACTTACATTGACGATGATGATGAGGATTCCATCCAAATGAAAGAATATTATGCAAGTTTGTCGGCTGAAACCCCTCCCGTTTCTGAGCCTTTCATTTCCGACTCTTCCCCTTCACTCACGCCGGTTGAGAGAAGTGACGTCTTTTTGGAAGAGGTCGATGATTCTATGTCTTCGATAGTTGTTGATCCCGTTGACTCTCTCATAATGGGGGACGAGCCTCTTAGCACTATTCCGGAAACGGAATCGTCTAGTGTTGAGATCCTTGACCCAATCCCAAGTAGTCCGAGGATATATCTGACAGTGATTGTGATTCGCTTTTATGTGATTCTCTTGACATCTCCGAGGTTACTTCCGGGATTTTCTCAAATCCAGTTTTCAAGTTCAGTGATGACTACACCTTTTGCGAAGTTAATCCTCTTTTTGACAAAGATTTTGAGTCCGATTCAGAGACCACAACGGAAGTGGTGGATATTGCTAGCTCTCAGAGCACACCACTTGTCCCATCTCTGTGTTCCGACCTTTCTCTCCCGTCATGTGATGAAGAAAGTGATGAATCTGACACTGAAGATATTATGGAGATTGATGAATTGGTTAAAGTGGTTGAAGACGATATTCTTGATAAGCCGCCAAGTGATTCTGATATGGAAGAAATCGATTTATTTCTTGATGATCCAATACCGGCGGGTATTGAGAGTGACGGGTGTGACTCTAATCAAGATGTCCTTTTTCTTGAAAGCTTGCTTAATGATGATTCTCCTTCTTCTGTTGAGTCGACCCTCACTTATCCCGTTGAGCCCACATGTGAAGACAAGATTTTCAACCCCGGGATATGCATTGATGAGTTCTTTGTTAGAAACGTTGTTAGAGAAAAGGATCCTCTCTTGGATGCCTTCATTGTTAAGCTTTCACCTCCTTACCATGGACTCCCGTCTTTCTTGGAGTTTTCTCGTTCTGATCCGTCATCCTTTCGTCCACCCGCTAAACCACCGGATGATGGATCATTCTTTCATGATATACCTTATGTGCTGCAGCCCGACACTTTCTTCTCCACCCATCCCGCCCAGTCTCATTCCTTCGGGAATGAGGACACCGTTTTTGACCCTGGTATCTCTACCACTTGCTTCCCCAAGGACAAATGAATTCGGGGACGAGTCAGGCTAGCGACTCGGTGAAGAAAAACAGTAGCGCTTCGTGGGAGGCACCCCATGCTTATCCATCTATTTTCTTTCTATTTTCTAATAAGTGACGCGAAGGGGTTAGCCTCTTCGATTTCTCGTGTTTGGTTGTTTGTGATGTTGTGTTTAGGATTTTCCCGATATGAAGACTCTCGTGCTCGAAGTTTGTCTTTTCTCCACTCGAGTTTCATGATCGATGCTGATGGAAATCCGATATCCTAATCTTATCGACTAACGTTTATCTTCTAGCATACTTAATAAACGGCTTTTAGATTTTCGTTGATACCCTTGCTTTAAACATTGAGGACAATGTTTCGTTCTAGTCTGGGGTAGGGTAATCTTCGATTTGATTTGACCGCACTTGCTTATTTTTTGTCGTATACTCTCGTAACCCCGTTTTCCTTAGAAAATGAAAATTGTGCAAAAATGTGAAAAATTTGAAAATTTTTGTAAGCTTTTGTTAAGTCTTTTTGATTGAAAAGTTTTGCTAGTCTCTTAGATAAGAAGCTATAAAATGCGAATTCTAGCTCACAAGGCCAAGATTTTTGCAAGTTTCCCTGAGTGACTTTAAATATGCATAACTTTATTTCATTAGACGAAGCATTTGCTAAGTTTATATATGTTTTGACACCTTGTTGACTTTCCGCTGGTGAGAGTAGGAATAGAATTCTGACTTGACCGGGCGTGTTGAGCCCTAGCTTGTTCCCTTAACCATAGATAATCTAAAAATTATCGGCTAAGCATCCGCGGATCTCATTATTTGGGATTTTAAATTTGCAGAGATCGAGAAATGATAGAGTTACTTATGAGTTTAGATGCTAAGCGTGGAGTAGTTGGTTCTCTTTAGAGCCCATCGAAGGTACTTATGGCTTTTTGTTCCCACAAAATTGTTTCACCCCATATATGTCTAATAATAATTAGAGATGTTGAGTTTTTGGCGATAGTTAGTTCTTTATCTTCTTAAAAGAATCTTTGTTTTAAAAATTGGGTACACATCAAGGATCCATAATGAATAAGCAATAAATATTAAGTGATAAAGTAATAAGTAAAGTTGTGAGCTGCGGTGTCGAGATCGGACCCTTGGATCTTTAGCCGGGATTGAGTGAGGTCTTAGCCTAGCCAGCCGGGATCCTCATTTCATGAAGCCTATAGTCTTGGAATTACCCCGTGAAGCTCCGTAGTTCATAGCTCATATAAATAAAAGTAAAAGTTCATGTGAAAAAAAAAAAAAAAAAAAAAAAAAAATGATGTTGATGAAAAAAGTCAAAAATATAAAAATTCCTTGATGTGGACCTCATTTTTACGACAATGGTTCTTGAGAGAAGATGGATAACTAATTATCGACTTAGCTTCATATCTTTATCGGAATAAAAGTTATCGAAACGAGAATTTGAAGAAATTCATTTCTCACAAAAATAAAAAAATCTAGAGGAAAATAGGAAAATGGGAACAAAAGGTATTTACACAAGTAACTTCCATGGGTAGTGTTAGCATCTAGAATCATACTTAACAATGATTTCGATTTTACGCTTAGTTTGGGACTTGTGAAAAATCAGGGACGATGTATTCTATCCGTATGGTCACTTCACGCTGTGTTGTGTTTTCTACTCCGTGATCCTAACGTGTCGTTTGAAAAATGTTGGAGTTATTGATCGACATGAAAGTTCAACAAACCGTCATTCATAACCGGAATGTGCTTAATCGTAATATCTATTCATGTGAAATATAAAAGGTAAACGGGGCGTTTTTAGAATTAAGGCTTTCTTAATCTCTTTTGAGGAATCTTTGCTACTTCTTCATAGGTTTAGTAGAAAGAGATTGAAATCCTTGGTTTTAGAAGCGTGAGTTGATTGCATTGCGTGAGGACACGACAATGGTCTCGTCTGGGGTATTTTGGTATGTGCTAAAACACATACCTTTTCTATATCAAAATAGACCCAAAATAACCAAGAAAGAGCCGTTTATTGCTAATATTTGTGGTTTTCTTGAGTTTGTGCTTGTGCAGGTATGGATATGTAAAAACACGCAAAAAGGAACCAAATCAGACGTAAATCCGAGCACGAGAGATTAAGAGAGCTTAAGCTGAGCCGGAAGGTCAGAATTATGCATTTATGAAGATTTCTAATCTCTGAGGATGATTTGTGAAGATTTGATCAAAGTTTGAAGAAATGTCAGAAATAGTCCCTGAACTTTCAGCAAATGACAGAAAACACCCTTGAGTTTCAAAAGTTGCAAATTCAGTCCCTGGTCTATTGAAGATTGACAAAGATGGTCCTTGGAGGATATTTTCAGATTCACATGATTGGTCCCTCAAATATCCGGATATACATATTTGGTCCTTATGGTTACTATTGGATCAATCTACTAGTCCTAAACCAATCCTAAATATTCAAATCCTAGTCCAATCCACATAAGCCTTCGGTCCAACAAACAAACTGCCTGGCCCAATCCTAAACACTTAGACCCGGCCACTTATTAATAACACTCCACCCATTTACCCGTGACCCGCTCATTTAACCCGAGTCAAATACCCAATACCCGGTCAACTTATTTGAATTATAATAAACAAATCAAACGCGCCCCAAACACTCCCCTGTCATCCTTCCTCCCAAACACGCCCGTTTTCCACCACTTACCCAATCCCAAACAACAAACCTCGTACTAGCATCTTTGGAATCCTTCTAGAACCACTGACATGTCTGAATGGATGCTTACGTGGACAAATGGCACTCTATTATTGGCCGTGACACCTCAAATAGTGAAATGGTGCTCTCTGATTGGTTGAAGTGACATTGGATTGATTGTGTGGCTCAAAATGGCTTCTAGGCTCTTCCATCCAAGGATCCAAGACTGATTTCAAGGCTATTTAAAGACCTCTTGGCTCACATTGCAATTCGTCCAATCTCTTAAGTTTTAGAGAGATTTTGACCACTTTATTTCTGTCATTTAATCTTTTAATAGTTGTAATTTCATTTTAAAGTTGTAAGAAGTCTTTTGATTAATGCAAAATTACTTTTCAATTTGTTACATGAATCTCTGCCAATGCTCTTTTAATTGTTAATCTGTTTTTAAAAGCTTATGTTATCAGTTGTAAAGACTCACAGAAGCTTATCTAAGCTTTTGTGAATCTTAAGGTTTTTCAAATCTGTTCTCAATTTCAGTTTTTAAGCAAAAGTCAAGAAAAGTCCACTGTTTGCTAATCTTGGTTCATAAATGGAAATGGTTTGAAATGATGTTTATTTAGGTTTAATTCAGTGTTTTGATATTGGATTGGTACTGTTATAATGCTAGAAATCTGACTGGACTTCTTGTAAGTGTGATTTCAGTCTAATAATTTGCTTAGAAAGTAGCAGTTAGCATTCTTATTAGATCTGTTATTGTACTGAGTTTTGCTGTCATATTAGCTTCATTTTAGTGATTTGAATCTGCTTTGATGATAGGATAGGTTTGGGTTTATGTTTTAGCTTAAATCACTTGCAAAACTGCCCCTAAAGTAGTGTTTGGTTTAGTACTAAAATCTGTTTTAGAGGTTAAAATGTTGAATTAGATCAGTTGCATTATGCTTGTTATAGTTGATTGCATTCATAAATGTCCTTGTTTTGCATCCATGTCCATGTTAAGTCAATATTTCATCTAAACTGTTCTTGCTCTCTTAACTGTTGAAATCAGTGGTTAAGATTTTGCATATAGGTGTTAGATTTGATAAACCAGCTGGTATTGTTTTCATTTCATCAGTATTATATCATCATCAGTCCAAAATTTGATCTCAAATCTCATTTTAGTCAAACTCCAAATCTGTTTTCCAAAGTCAAAATGGAGTCAAATACCTGTTTTGTGCAGAACTTGCAGCAGCTGCACAGTCTTCATTTCAAGTAGATATGGTCTCAAATTTTGTCCATTTGCAGTTGGCTAGGTGGTCTACTGATATCCACTTTTGGTTTTCCCTGTAGCTTATTACATAAGTAGTTGCATAAGCCCAAAGTAGGGGCCTATTAGCTGTTTTGCTAGTGTAGCAGTTAGCATCATTCCTTGTTAAAATGCTTATTAGGTGTTAGGAGTAGTTGCATACAGTTGCCTTAGAGTAGTTTTACTATTATTTAGCTTATATAATCAGTTGGTGCATTGTAGTGCTTATTAGCTTATTTTCTAGTGCTTATTCTCACATCAGTTACATAGCAACTCTTATTTCTTCCACATAAGCCCAAGTTTTTATATTTTTCTCAGCTTTAGAATAATATTTTAGAATTTTCCTGAATTTTTCATAATTTTTAGTTACTGTTTGCTATTTTTCTCTATTTAAAATAGTTTTTAATCACTTTTAATTAGCTTTTATTGCAATTAATTGAGAAAAAGTTCAAAAAAAATAAATTTTCAATTTTAATAGATTAAGATAAATATAAAAAGCATAAAAAATATTTTTCCTTATTTTTCCCCTTTTATTTGGTATTTTTCACAATTTAAATTAGATTTAAATAGTTTAAAATTTGTAGAAAATAGAAAATTAATCAGAAAAATAAAAAATAAGTTTTGAAAATTTGATGAGTGTCTAAATACTCATCATTTTTGTACCATTTAAACTGCAAAAACATCTGAAAACACTCAGAAATGCATCAAAATGATAAAAATATCACAAATAAGTGTTTTATGTGTTTTAAATGCAAAAATGTCAAAATCTGGTGAAAAACGTATAAAGTTTGCATAATTGGCAGTTTTAGTCCCCCAAGTTTCAAAAGTTGTCAAAAACAGTCCCTGGTAAATCTAAATAAAGAGAAATGTTATTCAAGGTCCCTGAAATATTCTAATTTGTCAAAAATGGTCCTTGAATAAAAGTTTTGTAAAATGGCAGAAAAGGTCCCTGAACTTTGAAATTTGGCAAGTTTAGTCCCTGGGAAATTGGAAAATGGCAAAATTGGTCCTTGCACTTTTGATGATTGTCACTTTTGATCCTTAGAGCAACTTTGTTGAATTGGCAGAATAGGTCCTTCAAATTTCAGATTTTACACAAAAAGACCTTGTCAATAATAATCTAAGCCTTGTCAATACTAAAATAGACCCCTGCCTAAACCCCTTGGTGACCCCCCTGTCACTTTCTATTTTGACCCTTTGGTCAAAGAAAGTCAAAAAAGCAAAACGCGCCCTGTCCTTCTTCCCCACTGGACCACACCCCTGCAACCTCTGCAACTGCTTCTCCCATCACCTTATTACACCCCTTATCACCTTATCCCCTACCCATCATCACCCCTACTTATCACCCCCCCCCCCCTGCCTGCAAATTCAGAGCCAAAAAGTCAAAACCACTTTTCCCGCCAAAATTGGAAAAGTGGCCAATATGCCTCAAAGTCACCCATTGGCTCAATAGGGTGGTGGGATTTACTCTAAAGGACACGTGGAAGCTTTCAAAGCTATAAAAGAGAGAGGAGGAGCTGAGAAGAAGGGGGTAGCTAGTTTTTATTTTTTTCTTTAATGTCGTTTCTTAATTAAATGTTTTAATTCAAGTCATGTTGTTGTAATTTCTGTTTTTAATAATCAAACTAAGTTGTTTTATAAGTTTTAATCCAGTGTTAAAGTGTAATTCAAAGTTTAATATCATTTCATGTTTTCAAGACTACTGTTGAAATTTCAACTCTTAAATTCCTGTGTCAAAGATTTTAGAAGCTTATTTATAAGCTTAAACAAGCTTATGATAGCTTATTAAAGCTTCCCACAAGCTCATATTACAACTTTAAGCAGTTTTGTCTTATGGTCAATAAAAGTCAAAAAACTTGGTCAATAATGGAATGGTGATGAACTTGATGATGCAGAGGTTGATAAGGATGAAAATGGGTTAGAATAGATTAGTTTAGGTCAGGTTTGGGGTTTGGTTTAGCTTACAACACCAATTGGATAGTTGTGAGTAAGTTTCTCATTTTCCAATTTCTAGTCAAATAGCATTTTCTGTTTGCACCATTATCTGTGTTTAATTTTAGTTTATACTTGTTTATTCAGTGTTAATTAAGGTCTTTAGAGTTAGTGTAATCAAGATATCTTGCTTGTTTAGCAGTTTGTCAGTTATTAGTGCATAACAGTAGGTTTTAAGGTGTGTTTGGATCTACCTATTAAACTGTGCTAAAGGTCTATACAATGGTTGGTTCCTGTTTGTTCATGCTTGTGTAGCTCAGTCAAACTCATTTGAGTCTTTCAATTGTGCTTGCTAACACCCATAGTCAAAAATCCATTAATTTGTCTTAAACTTGTCCACTGTTGGAATTTTGAAAGGCAAACCATTTGTTTTGTGTTCAAAAGTCATCAATCTAGCTTGCAGTAGTCTTAATACATCACATAATATCATTTTCAGTTGAGAAATTAGGATCAAAATCCATAAAAGTCAACTTTCCATATTTTCATCAAAAGTCAAATGTTGCAAATTCCAGTTTTGAGCCAAATAGGAAGATTTTTCATGAGCTCAGTTCTGGGCCAATTTCAATGTAACTTGTGGTTTTAGAAAGTGTTTCTGGTCTAGTTGCTTATGTCTATTTTAGTGGAATTTTATAATTTTTTTCAAAAGCTCAAAAGAGCTTGTCATTAAGGGTCCAAGTGCCCTGTGCAGAGCACAGGGCCTGCACAGGTTTTATACATTTATTGCAAGGGTTGCAGCCTACTCATTTGAGCTTCTTATGGTCTGATTTTTGGTTTGCATGGTCTTGACCAGGTCTCCTTCATGTCCCTTCTTCTGCTTTTCCTTTTTAGCTTAATATGTAGCTTATGCTTAAGTCCAAAGTAGCAACCCCTTCACTGTTTTTAAACACAAATCTCATGTCATCAATCTGTTGTAGAGTGTATTCCAGAGGGTTTGGCTTGTTGATTCTTGTTGATTTTGAGTCCCTTTAGCATATTATAGCTTCTTTATCAGTGTGGTAGCTTTTGGTGAGCTTTTGGCTTATCAAGTGCTTATTTCAAGAAGCACTTCCACTTCAGTTTCAAAATCCTCCAAACAAGCACTTGTTTTTCCAATTTTCCTAACTTCCTAATATCATTTTAAACTTTTCCTGAAATTTTCAGATTTTTCTAAGGTGTTTAGCTATTTTTCTTAATTTAAATTAGTTTTTAAGCCTTTTTAAATAGCTTTTAATATAAAAAATTAAGAAAAGCTTCTAAAAAATAAGTTTTCATTTTTATTAAGTTAAGATAAATATAAAAAGCCAAAAAAGTATTTTTCCATATTTTTCTTAGTTAAATTTGTATTTTTAAATAATTTAAGTAGTTTTTAATAGTTTAAAATTCATAAAAAATAGAAAAATAATCAGAAAAATACAAAAATAGTTTTGAAAATTCTAGTTTGATATTTTAGATTTTTCCATTTCATAATTTTATTTTTCTAGCTTTATTTCCTAATTTCTTGCATTTTAGGTAATTATTTAATAGTTAAAAATAGTTTTTAATTAATAATAATTAATTAAATAGTTATAAAAATAATTTTCCTTTTCTATAAATTTTCTTTTATCATTAGGATTGTAAAAATGTATTTTTCATATTTTTAGGATTTATATTGTATAAATTTCACTTTTTATTTTGTACGTTTACGTAATTTTTATTTTTAACGTAGGTTTTAAGTTTTAAACGTTCATCATTTTAAATATAGTGATAGCGTTTATTTAATAGATTTTATCTTTTTAAATTTCCTTTAATTTGCATTTAAGCCCCTGTAGTTTATGGGCTTTTTCCTTAGTTATAATCATCTTCAAATCTCCTTTCCCGTTCAAATCTCTCGATCACTACACGTCTGACTATTCTCGCACAGCTCGTTGGGACTTAACGACCTGGGGAAACACTATACTCTCCTGATCTTCATTGCATTGGTGCTTGAGCAGTTTTAAGTCTGTTACAATCTGTCATTCACAAGTGGCAGACTTGCGTGATTAGACTTGACTGTTTGGAACCGATCAAATTTTGGCGCCGCTGCCGGGGAGCAGTGCTAATAGTCTTACGTTTAGCAGATTAGTGATTTGACATCACTCCTTGTTTATACCATCTATATAATCTAAAAACCCAAAAAGATTTTCATTCTTTGTTTCTACATCATGTTTTTCAAAAATACCAAAAATATTCCTCTTTACCCTCTTACCCTTTTGATTCTTCATTTCTTACCCTCTGTAAACCTTTGATTCTTTCTATGTCTTATCCTCACCCTCTTGGATGTCAATGGTGTGGTGGTCCTTATAATGGTGGCAATTGCCCCAGTTGTAGCATGGTGGAATCAGGAAACGGGTCTGTCTATAACCAGGATCCCTATTCCTACCATAACACAACTGATTCATTCCATCAGCTACCACACTGTGAGACTCAGCAGTTTTACTGTTGTGAGTACTGTGGTGGTTCACACTACAGTTCTGATTGTCAATCAGGAAACACGCTTGTCTATGAGCAGGTTCCTGATAACAATTATGACTACAACACATATGACTCACAGCCACATCAGTTTTACTGTTGTGAGTATTGTGGAGATCCTCACTCTAGCTCTGATTGTCAAACGAGGAATCCATTTCCTTGTAACAATTACGACTCTTCGTATCATGACCAACCTCCACAGTACCAAGTGAATCAGGCACCACCTCAGCCTGAGCCACTTCCTCAAAATCTTCTACTTGATCTTTTGGATTTAGTGAAAGATTTGAAGGAATGTAAACATCCCCAAAATAATCCAAATGAAAAATCCATGGAAGTTTTGTTAGCTGAAGAGCGGACTGCTAAATTAGATTCCCAGATTGCCTTTGAAAAATCTATTAGGGAATCAATTGCAAAAGAAAAAGCAGCCAAATCTAGCTCTCGATTCCGTTTCATTCCCGATGACGATGATGATGAAGTTACCCTTGATATTAGTCAACTTTGTACAGATTCATCAAGTTCATCAGTTGAAATTACTTCCATGAAAAATCAGGGAGAAAAGACTATGATGGAATTACTAGCAGAAGAACAAATGGAAAGTATAAAACATATGTATGCTAGTCCTTCTAAACTCCCTCAGTCAGTTGATATCCCAGCAGTTGAGATTCCATCTCAAACAACTGCTATCACACCCGAAGCTCCCACTCACTCTCTGACTATGGGGGACGAGCATCTTGACACTGTTCCTGAAAAGGAATCGGACGAATTCATAAAGTCTAGTGTTGAGAACCTTGTCCCAATCCCGAGAGAGTCACATGGAACTTCTGATCATGTGTGTGATTCTATCTCCCCTATTGAGTGTTCAAAAGATCATTTTGAAACTTTCTCCGATATTAGCGACGATTGTACTTCTCATGGAAACATCGAGTATGTTGAGGCATCACTCCCACAGTCTGATGCTGATCATCATCTTGAGGAGTTCACCAATGAACTCACTCACGTCAATCCACTCTTTGATTTCGAAGTCGATCTGGGAGAGACTGAAAGTCTCATTGATAATGATCGATCACTCACTTCTTATCCCAACAATCCAAATGAGAATGTTGATCACTTTGTTCCCGAAACATTCAAAGCTACTTTCACTAATCCTCTATTTGAATTCGACTCTGAATTCACTTTAATTTCTGAGAATCCACTCTTTGATACTCAGATTGAGGATAGTGATGAGTCTACAGTGGAACAAGAATCCACAGATTTACATCTTGTGATTGATTCTCTTCACGAGGAGTTCGCCGGTGAACTCACTCATATCATATCTCCGCTGGAGTATGATAACTCCCAAATTGATCATGACACACCCGAGATTTGTCTTGATCACATAAGCTTAAATGATGAGATTCATAATCCTGAAATTATGGATCCTCCTATGGATGAAGATGAGTTAGTCATGATATTTATCATGATTTTCTTTCTCTTCTTCACCTATCCCGTGGCTTCTCCTGTTCTTCACTCCTTCGGGAATGAAGACATTATCTTTGACCCAGGCATTTCCATGTGCCATTTGTGAGCCGGGTCGGTCTGTATCTCATCGGTGTGGAACTTTCACGTACTTCAATGTTTATCGAAACATCTTGAATGAAAGTCCGATGGAGATTGTCTCTTCCACTTACTTCCCCATGAACAAATTAATTCGGGGTCGAGTCAAGCTAGCGACTCGGAAATCAAAAA
Source organism: Chrysanthemum seticuspe (assembly GCA_019973895.1). Taxonomy (NCBI): domain Eukaryota; kingdom Viridiplantae; phylum Streptophyta; class Magnoliopsida; order Asterales; family Asteraceae; genus Chrysanthemum; species Chrysanthemum seticuspe. The sequence continues at coordinate 143,864,315 of BPTQ01000006.1, forward strand.
CAGTAGCTTTACATGGGTTTTCACCCGTGTGTACCACCCTAGTGTGGGGGAGATGCCCCACATGTTGTATATAAACCTTAAAAATGAATGAAAATTGTAAATATTAAAAAAGAGAATAACTGTTGTGTTTCTACACTTAGGTAGTAATGTTATCTTTTTACGTTCTAAGTTTCGGCATAACAGCCGATACTTTGAATATTGAGGATAATATTCATTTCTAAGTGTGGGGGGGAAATTCTGGCGAATTTTGATCATAAATGTATCCTTTTAGTCCCTTTTTCCCCCAAAATGGCCAAATTTTAAATTTTTTTTAGTGAAAGTACTATGTACTAAACACAACAAATGGTAATCAGTCCACCATGTCTAACCCACATAAGGACTGGCTAATCCAGGAGCAAACGGCTCTTGGTAAAGATATCTCAAATCCGTTTATGGCTTGCAATTTGCCCAAAATTGTATGGTGTTCAACTCACCATATCCTAAAAAGTGAAGAGTTGGCTAGCCCGCAAGTTTATGGCTTGTGGTAAAGGCAGTTGGAAAACCATAATTGGTAATCGACTCACCAAAGATAATACTGATAATTTATCTAAGAGTTGGCTAGTCCAGAGCAAACGGCTTCTGGTAAAGACAAATCAAATCCGTTGAAAGCTGATGATTTGCTCAAAATCATTTGGTTATCGGTGTACCAAAGTTCTTACTTGAACTGAAACATTTGGCTACTTCAGAAGTAATGGCTTTTGGTAAAGAGATAAAATCCATTAATTTTTCTCAAAACATTGCTAGGGACTAGCAATATCTTAGTGTGGGGGATTGATGAGTGTCTAAATACTCATCATTTTTGTACCATTTAAACTGCAAAAACATCTGAAAACACTCAGAAATGCATCAAAATGATAAAAATATCACAAATAAGTGTTTTATGTGTTTTAAATGCAAAAATGTCAAAATCTGGTGAAAAACGTATAAAGTTTGCATAATTGGCAGTTTTAGTCCCCCAAGTTTCAAAAGTTGTCAAAAACAGTCCCTGGTAAATCTAAATAAAGAGAAATGTTATTCAAGGTCCCTGAAATATTCTAATTTGTCAAAAATGGTCCTTGAATAAAAGTTTTGTAAAATGGCAGAAAAGGTCCATGAACTTTGAAATTTGGCAAGTTTAGTCCCTGGGAAATTGGAAAATGGCAAAATTGGTCCTTGCACTTTTGATGATTGTCACTTTTGATCCTTAGAGCAACTTTGTTGAATTGGCAGAATAGGTCCTTCAAATTTCAGATTTTACACAAAAAGACCTTGTCAATAATAATCTAAGCCTTGTCAATACTAAAATAGACCCCTGCCTAAACCCCTTGGTGACCCCCCTGTCACTTTCTATTTTGACCCTTTGGTCAAAGAAAGTCAAAAAAGCAAAACGCGCCCTGTCCTTCTTCCCCACTGGACCACACCCCTGCAACCTCTGCAACTGCTTCTCCCATCACCTCATTACACCCCTTATCACCTTATCCCCTACCCATCATCACCCTTACTTATCACCCCCCCCCCTGCCTGCAAATTCAGAGCCAAAAAGTCAAAACCACTTTTCCCGCCAAAATTGGAAAAGTGGCCAATATGCCTCAAAGTCACCCATTGGCTCAATAGGGTGGTGGGATTTACTCTAAAGGACACGTGGAAGCTTTCAAAGCTATAAAAGAGAGAGGAGGAGCTGAGAAGAAGGGGGTAGCTAGTTTTTATTTTTTTCTTTAATGTCGTTTCTTAATTAAATGTTTTAATTCAAGTCATGTTGTTGTAATTTCTGTTTTTAATAATCAAACTAAGTTGTTTTATAAGTTTTAATCCAGTGTTAAAGTGTAATTCAAAGTTTAATATCATTTCATGTTTTCAAGACTACTGTTGAAATTTCAACTCTTAAATTCCTGTGTCAAAGATTTTAGAAGCTTATTTATAAGCTTAAACAAGCTTATGATAGCTTATTAAAGCTTCCCACAAGCTCATATTACAACTTTAAGCAGTTTTGTCTTATGGTCAATAAAAGTCAAAAAACTTGGTCAATAATGGAATGGTGATGAACTTGATGATGCAGAGGTTGATAAGGATGAAAATGGGTTAGAATAGATTAGTTTAGGTCAGGTTTGGGGTTTGGTTTAGCTTACAACACCAATTGGATAGTTGTGAGTAAGTTTCTCATTTTCCAATTTCTAGTCAAATAGCATTTTCTGTTTGCACCATTATCTGTGTTTAATTTTAGTTTATACTTGTTTATTCAGTGTTAATTAAGGTCTTTAGAGTTAGTGTAATCAAGATATCTTGCTTGTTTAGCAGTTTGTCAGTTATTAGTGCATAACAGTAGGTTTTAAGGTGTGTTTGGATCTACCTATTAAACTGTGCTAAAGGTCTATACAATGGTTGGTTCCTGTTTGTTCATGCTTGTGTAGCTCAGTCAAACTCATTTGAGTCTTTCAATTGTGCTTGCTAACACCCATAGTCAAAAATCCATTAATTTGTCTTAAACTTGTCCACTGTTGGAATTTTGAAAGGCAAACCATTTGTTTTGTGTTCAAAAGTCATCAATCTAGCTTGCAGTAGTCTTAATACATCACATAATATCATTTTCAGTTGAGAAATTAGGATCAAAATCCATAAAAGTCAACTTTCCATATTTTCATCAAAAGTCAAATGTTGCAAATTCCAGTTTTGAGCCAAATAGGAAGATTTTTCATGAGCTCAGTTCTGGGCCAATTTCAATGTAACTTGTGGTTTTAGAAAGTGTTTCTGGTCTAGTTGCTTATGTCTATTTTAGTGGAATTTTATAATTTTTTTTCAAAAGCTCAAAAGAGCTTGTCATTAAGGGTCCAAGTGCCCTGTGCAGAGCACAGGGCCTGCACAGGTTTTATACATTTATTGCAAGGGTTGCAGCCTACTCATTTGAGCTTCTTATGGTCTGATTTTTGGTTTGCATGGTCTTGACCAGGTCTCCTTCATGTCCCTTCTTCTGCTTTTCCTTTTTAGCTTAATATGTAGCTTATGCTTAAGTCCAAAGTAGCAACCCCTTCACTGTTTTTAAACACAAATCTCATGTCATCAATCTGTTGTAGAGTGTATTCCAGAGGGTTTGGCTTGTTGATTCTTGTTGATTTTGAGTCCCTTTAGCATATTATAGCTTCTTTATCAGTGTGGTAGCTTTTGGTGAGCTTTTGGCTTATCAAGTGCTTATTTCAAGAAGCACTTCCACTTCAGTTTCAAAATCCTCCAAACAAGCACTTGTTTTTCCAATTTTCCTAACTTCCTAATATCATTTTAAACTTTTCCTGAAATTTTCAGATTTTTCTAAGGTGTTTAGCTATTTTTCTTAATTTAAATTAGTTTTTAAGCCTTTTTAAATAGCTTTTAATATAAAAAATTAAGAAAAGCTTCTAAAAAATAAGTTTTCATTTTTATTAAGTTAAGATAAATATAAAAAGCCAAAAAAGTATTTTTCCATATTTTTCTTAGTTAAATTTGTATTTTTAAATAATTTAAGTAGTTTTTAATAGTTTAAAATTCATAAAAAATAGAAAAATAATCAGAAAAATACAAAAATAGTTTTGAAAATTCTAGTTTGATATTTTAGATTTTTCCATTTCATAATTTTATTTTTCTAGCTTTATTTCCTAATTTCTTGCATTTTAGGTAATTATTTAATAGTTAAAAATAGTTTTTAATTAATAATAATTAATTAAATAGTTATAAAAATAATTTTCCTTTTCTATAAATTTTCTTTTATCATTAGGATTGTAAAAATGTATTTTTCATATTTTTAGGATTTATATTGTATAAATTTCACTTTTTATTTTGTACGTTTACGTAATTTTTATTTTTAACGTAGGTTTTAAGTTTTAAACGTTCATCATTTTAAATATAGTGATAGCGTTTATTTAATAGATTTTATCTTTTTAAATTTCCTTTAATTTGCATTTAAGCCCCTGTAGTTTATGGGCTTTTTCCTTAGTTATAATCATCTTCAAATCTCCTTTCCCGTTCAAATCTCTCGATCACTACACGTCTGACTATTCTCGCACAGCTCGTTGGGACTTAACGACCTGGGGAAACACTATACTCTCCTGATCTTCATTGCATTGGTGCTTGAGCAGTTTTAAGTCTGTTACAGTCTGTCATTCACAAGTGGCAGACTTGCGTGATTAGACTTGACTGTTTGGAACCGATCAAAATTCTCTTAGGGTATTTTAGATTTTATAAAATTAGTTTCATAATTTTCCCTTTTGTTTTTATAATTTTTAGATAATTAGTTTTATTTTTAAAGTTAAAAATTAGTTTTTAATTAGAATTAATTCAAGAAAATTCCTAAAAAATAGTTTTAATTCTTAATTAGTTTTCTAATATCATTTTTAGAGTAAAAGTAATTTTAGGTTATTTTTAGGATTTAGAATAGACGTAATTGCATTTTATTCGAGTTTCGTTTTAATCCCGTATTTGCGTTTTAGTGTAGATTTGCGTAGTTTGCCTTAGTTTTTAGGTTTTCCCGTAAAATAGATTCCCATTTATGCTTTCCTTATCCCGTAGTTTAGATAATATCATATTACCCCCTTCTCTTATTCAAATCTCGATAATCGAGACGTGAGTTGGAAATTCCATTCAACCCTCGTTCGGAACGATCTCGGTGCTCAAACCTAACACGTTTGAGTTACCAACATACTACACAACTTCTCTTATTATTATTGGTTTGTCTGAACTGTTTTAAGTTTCTTACGGTTAGTCATTCACAAGTGGCTAGCTTGTGTGAGATAACTTGACGGTTTGGATATATCAATTTTTGGCGCCGCTGCCGGGGATCGAACCCGGGTCACCCGCGTGACAGGCGGGAATACTTACCCGCTGCCGGGGAGGGCTTGTAGCGAGTTTTCGTATTCCGTCTCGAATCGTGTGCATTTGAAGATCCTTCCCCGAGTGAAGTTACCGTCGTTTTTGTATATATATTTTTGAAAAACCCAAAAAAATTCTAAAAACACCAAAACATTCTTCCTAGAGTGTTTACAAAACCATAAAAATTAAAAAAACCAATAAAAGAAACTGAAACGTCAATTGTTACGTCGGCTCACCTTGAAGGTACAACCTATACACGGGGTATAAGGAAAGTATTGACATTAAATTGCAGACTGAAGAACGATCCACTCTTCGTTCCCGCTCCGCTGCGCGTACTTTTGAGAGCTACCGAGCACCGGTTGACGTGAAGGTTACAAAAATATTGTGTTTTCTTAAATATAAAAAACCAAAAAGATTTTCCTTTTCAAAATATGTTTTCTAAAATCCCAAAAATATTCTTCTTTACCATCTAAACCGTCAATTCTTTATCTCTTTACCCTCTTATTTGTATAATTCTTCTCGATGTCTTCGTCTTACCATTTTGGTTGTCAATGGTGTGGGGGACCTCAAAATGGTGGGAATTGTCCCGGATGTAGCATTGTGAATACGAGAAACGAGTTTGTCTACGACCAACATCCCTACAACGATACGACCGATTTCCTTAACCAATCCCCATACCATGAGACGGAGTCATACTCTTGTGAGTACTGTGGAGGTCCTCACCAAGGTTTTCAATGTCAAAATCAATATAACAATCAGACCTTTGGTTATGAACCTTATCCATATACTTCACCAAACCCGTCACAACAATCATACTGTTGTGAGTATTGTGGAGGTCCGCACGTTAACTCCGATTGTCAAATGCAAAACCCGCTTGTCTATGAGCAGGTTCCTTGTAACAATTACGACTATCCTTATAACCCACCTCCACAATACCAAGAAATTCAACCACAACCTCCGATAATTTCTCCAGAAATTCAAAGATGTCTTAAAATACTCGAAGAATTTGTTAATAAACATGCCGAAGATCGAGCATCTCGCAATGAAAGATCTATGATAGAACTACTCGAAGAAGAAAAACGAGCAGCTCAGATTGAAAAGTGTCTTGAAGAAATACGAATTGAGGAGCAAGCACTTGAAAGACGTGCCCGATGGCTCGAGACTTACATTGACGATGATGATGAGGATTCCATCCAAATGAAAGAATATTATGCAAGTTTGTCGGCTGAAACCCCTCCCGTTTCTGAGCCTTTCATTTCCGACTCTTCCCCTTCACTCACGCCGGTTGAGAGAAGTGACGTCTTTTTGGAAGAGGTCGATGATTCTGTGTCTTCGATAGTTGTTGATCCCGTTGACTCTCTCATAATGGGGGACGAGCCTCTTAGCACTATTCCGGAAACGGAATCGTCTAGTGTTGAGATCCTTGACCCAATCCCAAGTGAGTCCGAGGATATATCTGACAGTGATTGTGATTCACTTTTATGTGATTCTCTTGACATCTCCGAGGTTACTTCCGGGATTTTCTCAAATCCAGTTTTCAAGTTCAGTGATGACTACACCTTTTGCGAAGTTAATCCTCTTTTTGAAAAAGATTTTGAGTCCGATTCAGAGACCACAACGGAAGTGGTGGATATTGCTAGCTCTCAGAGCACACCACTTGTCCCATCTCTGTGTTCCGACCTTTCTCTCCCGTCATGTGATGAAGAAAGTGATGAATCTGACACTGAAGATATTATGGAGATTGATGAATTGGTTAAAGTGGTTGAAGACGATATTCTTGATAAGCCGCCAAGTGATTCTGATATGGAAGAAATCGATTTATTTCTTGATGATCCAATACCGCCGGGTATTGAGAGTGACGGGTGTGACTCTAATCAAGATGTCCTTTTTCTTGAAAGCTTGCTTAATGATGATTCTCCTTCTTCTGTTGAGTCGACCCTCACTTATCCCGTTGAGCCCACATGTGAAGACAAGATTTTCAACCCCGGGATATGCATTGATGAGTTCTTTGTTAGAAACGTTGTTAGAGAAAAGGATCCTCTCTTGGATGCCTTCATTGTTAAGCTTTCACCTCCTTACCATGGACTCCCGTCTTTCTTGGAGTTTTCTCGTTCTGATCCGTCATCCTTTCGTCCACCCGCTAAACCACCGGATGATGGATCATTCTTTCATGATATACCTTATGTGCTGCAGCCCGACACTTTCTTCTCCACCCATCCCGCCCAGTCTCATTCCTTCGGGAATGAGGACACCGTTTTTGACCCTGGTATCTCTACCACTTGCTTCCCCAAGGACAAATGAATTCGGGGACGAGTCAGGCTAGCGACTCGGTGAAGAAAAACAGTAGCGCTTCGTGGGAGGCACCCCATGCTTATCCATCTATTTTCTTTCTATTTTCTAATAAGTGACGCGAAGGGGTTAGCCTCTTCGATTTCTCGTGTTTGGTTGTTTGTGATGTTGTGTTTAGGATTTTCCCGATATGAAGACTCTCGTGCTCGAAGTTTGTCTTTTCTCCACTCGAGTTTCATGATCGATGCTGATGGAAATCCGATATCCTAATCTTATCGACTAACGTTTATCTTCTAGCATACTTAATAAACGGCTTTTAGATTTTCGTTGATACCCTTGCTTTAAACATTGAGGACAATGTTTCGTTCTAGTCTGGGGTAGGGTAATCTTCGATTTGATTTGACCGCACTTGCTTATTTTTTGTCGTATACTCTCGTAACCCCGTTTTCCTTAGAAAATGAAAATTGTGCAAAAATGTGAAAAATTTGAAAATTTTTGTAAGCTTTTGTTAAGTCTTTTTGATTGAAAAGTTTTGCTAGTCTCTTAGATAAGAAGCTATAAAATGCGAATTCTAGCTCACAAGGCCAAGATTTTTGCAAGTTTCCCTGAGTGACTTTAAATATGCATAACTTTATTTCATTAGACGAAGCATTTGCTAAGTTTATATATGTTGAGACACCTTGTTGACTTTCCGCTGGTGAGAGTAGGAATAGAATTCTGACTTGACCGGGCGTGTTGAGCCCTAGCTTGTTCCCTTAACCATAGATAATCTAAAAATTATCGGCTAAGCATCCGCGGATCTCATTATTTGGGATTTTAAATTTGCAGAGATCGAGAAATGATAGAGTTACTTATGAGTTTAGATGCTAAGCGTGGAGTAGTTGGTTCTCTTTAGAGCCCATCGAAGGTACTTTTGGCTTTTTGTTCCCACAAAATTGTTTCACCCCATATCTGTCTAATAATAATTAGAGATGTTGAGTTTTTGGCGATAGTTAGTTCTTTATCTTCTTAAAAGAATCTTTGTTTTAAAAATTGGGTACACATCAAGGATCCATAATGAATAAGCAATAAATATTAAGTGATAAAGTAATAAGTAAAGTTGTGAGCTGCGGTGTCGAGATCGGACCCTTGGATCTTTAGCCGGGATTGAGTGAGGTCTTAGCCTAGCCAGCCGGGATCCTCATTTCATGAAGCCTATAGTCTTGGAATTACCCCGTGAAGCTCCGTAGTTCATAGCTCATATAAATAAAAGTAAAAGTTCATGTGAAAAAAAAAAAAAAAAAAAAAATGATGTTGATGAAAAAAGTCAAAAATATAAAAATTCCTTGATGTGGACCTCATTTTTATGACAATGGTTCTTGAGAGAAGATGGATAACTAATTATCGACTTAGCTTCATATCTTTATCGGAATAAAAGTTATCGAAACGAGAATTTGAAGAAATTCATTTCTCACAAAAATAAAAAAATCTAGAGGAAAATAGGAAAATGGGAATAAAAGGTATTTACACAAGTAACTTCCATGGGTAGTGTTAGCATCTAGAATCATACTTAACAATGATTTCGATTTTACGCTTAGTTTGGGACTTGTGAAAAATCAGGGACGATGTATTCTATCCGTATGGTCACTTCACGCTGAAAAATCAGGGTTCTCTTGTTGTAGATTCGGTAACCCTTCTTGTTTGTTGTAGAACGTAACGTGAATTGTTTCCATGATATCCGTATGGAAACAATTCACGTTACGTTCGATGAGCTGACCGGTCAAATGGCTCCTGGACAATCCAGTTCTGGACCCGCACTTCAAAACAGTCCCATTGGTTCATCCCTTGTACCAAACCTCTCTCCAGCAACTCCATATGTACCTCCATCTGAAGATGATTTAAAGAAATTGTTTGATCCTATGTTTGATGAACACTATGAGCCAAGTGCTAATGATGTGTCAACTCCTTCAATAGAGGCTGCTCATATCCATGTGAATGAAGTCAACCCTTCAGTTTCAATATCATTAAGTCAAGAAGCGCCTGCTGCTGATCACTCAGTCTCATCAACAAATCTTCAATCTTCGAATGCACATCATGGAATTGTTTCTGGCATCAATGAAGAAGTTAATCCCTTTACTACTCCCGAAGATGCTCTATTTGAAAACATATTTGCTCCTGAATCATCATCAGAACCATCTTCTTCAGGAGACATCGACTATGCTACCTCAGTCCCTCAACAACTGCCACATGAACACCTTAAAAAATGGACTCACGATCATCCATTAGACAACATCATTGGAAATCCCTCTCGTCCAGTATCAACACGGAAACAACTTGCAACCGATGCCTTATGGTGCTTCTTCAACTCCGTACTCTCTAAGATCGAACCAAAAGATGTTAGAACCGCCATGAATGAAGACAGATGGTTCAATGCCATGCAAGAAGAAATTCATGAGTTTGATCGACTTGATGTATGGGAATTAGTACCTGCTCCAGATTGTGCTATGATCATTGCTTTAAAAATGGATCTTCAAAGTGAAACTTGATGAGCATGGTGATGTCTTAAAGAACAAGGCTCGATTGGTTGCTAAAGGATACCGTCAAGAGGAGGGTATTGACTTTGAAGAATCATTTGCTCCTGTTGCTCGTATCGAGGCAATCAGAATCTTTTTGGCTAATGCTGCCCGTAAGAACATGGTAGTCTAACAGATGGATGTAAAGAAGGCATTTCTGAACGGAGATCTTAAAGAAGTCGTCTACGTCAGCCAACCCGAAGGCTTTGTGAATCCAGAGCATCCTACTCACGTTTATCATTTGAAGAAGGCTCTGTACGGTTTAAAGCAAGCTCCAAGGGCATGGTATGATACGCTATCAAAGTTTCTTCTATCTACCGGTTTCAGCAAAGGAGCAGTTGATCCTACATTGTTCACCAGAAAGTCAGGCAAACATTTAATTCACGTTCAAATTTATGTTGATGATATCATCTTTGCCTCGACTGACCCCAATGAGTGTGACCGTTTTTCAAAACAAATGGGTTCTAAATTTCAAATGTCAATGATGGGACAAATGTCATTTTTCTTGGGATTACAAATTTTACAAAGTCCCGAAGGCATTTTTATAAATCAATCTAAATATGCAAATGAGATTTTAAAGAAATTTGGATTCGATTCTAGTGACCCTGTTGACACTCCCATGATTGAACGTACTAAACTAGATGAGGACCACTCAGGGATCATGGTAGACCAAACGAAATATCGTAGTATGATTGGATCCCTGATGTACCTCACAGCTAGTAGACCAGACATCTTGTTCGCTGTTTGCATATGTGCTAGATACCAGGCTAAGCCTACTAAAAAGCACCTTGAAGCGGTTAAACGGGTCTTTCGGTATCTCCAAGGTACCATCAATATGGGACTTTGGTACCCGAAAGACACCGGTATGTCACTAACAGCCTATGCAGATGCTGATCATGCAGGATGTCAAGATACTCGTCGAAGTACTTCTGGAGGTGCTCAGTTTTTGGGTGATAAGCTTGTGAGCTGGTCTTCAAAGAAGCAAATGAGTACTTCTATTTCCTCTACAGAGGCGGAATACATAGCCATGTCATCTTGTTGTGCTCAAATTCTATGGATGAGATCCCAATTATCTGACTATGGCTTTGAATTCAACAAAATCCCTCTGTACTGTGATAATAAAAGTGCTATTGCTCTCTCATGCAACAACGTACAACACTCAAGAGCAAAGCACATCGACATTCGACATCATTTCATCAGGGAGCAAGTTGAAAACGGTGTGGTGGAACTTTACTTTGTGAGGACTGAATACCAGTTAGCAGACATCTTCACCAAAGCTCTTCCTAGAGAACGTTTTGAGTTTATTCTTCCACGACTGGGTCTTAAGAGCCTACAACCAGAAACTCTCAAACGTCTTCAAGAGGAAGAAGATGAGTAAAAGGTTTCCTTCATCTATCCCCTGTAAATATTATTTCGAAAAACAAAATACAAAATTATAAAACCTTAAAAAATCAAATAGAAAAATATAAAACTTTCAAAATCCATAAAAATTTGAAAAATTCGAAAAATCTTCAAAAAATATTGTCATTTTGTCATGTTTCTCTCGATTCGATAATATCTACGGTCTTGATGTTGTCATTCAAATAATGACACGGGACTTTTGATGTTGTTCAAATCTTAAAAAAAAAAAAAAAAAAAAAAAAAAATCAAAAAATATTTTTGGGAGAAAGAGAAAAAAATGGTTTATTGTCATTTCAGGCAGTAACCCGCTTTTCAAAGATAGAACAGAGCCATACTTTATCTTGGTTTTCAAATTTCTTGCTCTGATTCTTTAAACTAATCCTTACTATCTAATGAAAACTAGTTGTTTTGAAAAATAACTCGGACTCTATTTTTGATAATCATCTGGACTTAAAAGTTTGTCAATATATCTATCTCTCAATCAACAACTTATGTCATTGATTGAGGGGGAGAATGATTTCAATTAAATCAAAAAGTTATTTGTCATACAATTATTTTCAAAAGATAATCATGCATGTTTATTCAATGGAGTTAAAAGTCTTAAAATCCGATCCTTATCAGATAAAACGCTTTCATAATCAAGTCACAATTCTCCTTAAAAGCTTTCAAAATCAATTTAAATCTACAGAGATCACAAATCTCAAATGATTTGATAATTGTGATCGGGGGAGAATTTGTGATTTAAATTGGATTTAAACTGATAATGCGGTAAATGATTTTATAAGGATGTACAAGCTCTCCTTCCCACATGTGCCAAACGATTTCAAGTTTTCCATGAACATGTTGAGAGGGAGCATCTATCTTAAACCACCAAGATCTGAAACGTGATCAATTTACATCAATGTGCAGGTTCCCTCTTGTATGTGCAAAACTCTTTCAAACCTCAAGGCACATATTGAGGGGGAGCAAGCTTATGAAAACCTCATCCTTCCCCAAAATGCTTTATCTACTTGATTTGATTAGGGAAGTGATGCTGATATCTTTTAGAAAATGGTAATCAAAGAAGTTAATTCTTTCTCTTGCCTCCGTGTGCAAAACGATTTCAAACACTTGATGCACATGTTGAGGGGGAGCTATTGTTCTAAAAATATCAAAAACAATTCAGGTACAAAATGCTTTGATAATATATCATAAGTATCTGGATTAATTTTCAAATGGTTCCAATGGCAGATGAACAATACCAAATAGACCGACCAACTTTACTTTATGTATGGTGATATAAGGATGATAAGGTTAGGTATTTGTTCCCATGATCCGCCAGAACCGGAGGGATCTACCCAGGGACAATCCACTAGATAGTGTAGAAGTCCTTAGGTATATTGAAAAAAGGAGAAAAATGAGATATGGGAAGAGTGCGGACTGAGACTGAGCTAGTACTGGAATAAACCCAACAAGGTTCTAGCTATGAAGTCTCGGTAAGCACTGAAGGGGTTGAAGAATGAAAAAGAATTGAATGAGAAAAGGGTGAAAACAAATAGCCCTCCAATTATTCAACCTTAGGGCAGAAACCGGGTTCAATTTATTTGCTACCGGTGGTTACCAAGGTAACATCGGTATTGAAGACAAGACGTCATGGACCCAGTGACACACTGCACTTGAACTTTCCAAACCACTCAAGTTCCTCTTAAAAGGACTTGTTTCATTCTCACGGGGAACCGACATTATCTATCGACTTTCTCTTAGAGATTGTTGATATTGAAGAAGGAGACCCTCTCCCTAGTCTCCGATACAGGATCCAAATATGCACAAATTGAGTCTAGAGCCACGAGATCATCAATAAATCTCATTAGGACACTTTCAATGAAGACTCTCTGTTTCACACAATGTGGAAAGAGAGATTATATCTTGAGTCCTACGCATTATCCTTGTGGTATTGCCAGAACATCCGAGTGATATGCAAACATATTCACAATGAAGATGGAAAGCCTTCTGGAGCCAACATCAAACAAGCTCCTGGTAGGTGGCATGTGAGATCTATTCTATAGATCAACCATGTGACAACTGAACAGAAACAACGGGGCGATTCAATGTTTTGAATCAATCCTGGTTCAGGTTATGGATTGATGGATACCTTTGAAAAACCGGTCATTGTGCTTAAAAACTCTTTTCTTTAGCATATCGACCGTGTACGAATATTTCAAATCAAAAGGTGTTTTATGATTGATAATTGATTTTCATTAAAACCTTCGTTGTATTGCAAAAACAATTTCTATTGAGCAATACACGATTGTTTTTCAAATCTCTTTTCATCTATCAGTGAATCTCTATTCGCTGGTTCACTCACTCCGTGTTGTCTTCTTTGAGACGTTCCGGTTTGAGAACAGCTAGAGCAGCTGCGAAACCCTGTCAAGGAAATTCTTCGGAATTATACCTGATCACAGGCAGTACTTGTACTGATCAACGGGGAACCGTGGGCCGTGTACCTCAATTCAACGAAAGTGATCAAAGACACTTTCGTGCGCTTTATTGCTAAATGTTTTATGCAGGTACGCCCTACGTTTGCAGCTGATCAGAATGAAGCGGTCAATCCATAGCCGCATGCTCACTCAACACATTCATCTCAAAAGAAATCATGATTAGTGCATCAATGACTCTGATATTTTCACTCCATGCTTCTGCTACGCTGCTGCCAATATCATAAATCTACGAAAGCTTCCGCTACTCTGATGAGAATATATCATGATCCAGAATGTGAGCATGTCGGTCCGTTTGTCACAACATCACATAATACAAACACCACAATGGATGTCTCAGAGAATTTTTGTTAGCTGATGATCTCAAAAGCTGGCTCAAAATTATTATCACGTGGATCAGTAAAAGACCTCCACTTGGATTAACCAAACATGCAATGAGAAGAATCGATGACTACGAGCTTCGAAGCAAAGTACTACATCAAGAATGCAAGAACAATTTTTAATGTAATATCTGTTTGTATTCAATGTAATTTTAGTATATGTTTGAGGTGACCTCCCTTAGGGGGAGATTGTTAGGATTTAGTAAATCCAGTTATTAAAGAGTCGGTCACCTCAAGTATATGTAATCATTAGAAAGCTCGTAGTCGTAGATTATTATAAGTTAAGTAGTATTTAGTTTAAGTAACACCGTGGAGGATGGACGGGTCTTTACCCACTGTATGCCTGATCCACAGCCCGATAGGTGGCGATTTATGTAAAGACTATAAATAATCTCTACCTTCCAAGGTAGAGAGTTGGATCTTATAATAAGATTTTTCTTTCTCTCACTAAAGTTCTCTAAACCTCTAACTTTCTCTCTCTAGAATCATATTGTACGCCTATTTGATCTTATGGTTTAGTGTGTTTATGAAATCCAATATGTTACAAGCTATCGCCTTATGACCTGAGATAAACATGCTAAAGTGTCAACACAATGGTTGGTGAGTTCATAGAGTTTGTTTAACATGTATAGCTTTTAATGAATGTTCACACAACAAAGGAATTGTAAATCCACTCAGTGGCAAGTCCCGCCCATACAAAACTTGCAACCTGTGTGTTCACAACCTACTTCTAAAAATATAGTATGAGTAAGACATATGTGTATACGCGCATCATAGTAGTTATGAGCATAAACGTTTTGAGTATGTAAATAGTATATCGATCATGTATCATCCAAATAAATGGCCTTCCAACAACTCACGCTTGAGATGTATCCAAATTAATGGCCTTCCAACAACTCATAGTTGGGATGTATCCAAATTAATGGCCTTCCAACACCTCACGGTTGGGATGTATCCAAATTAATGGCCTTCCAACACCTCACAGTTGGTATGTATCCAAACTAATGGCCTTCCAACACCTCAATGTTAGGATGTATGTTTGTATCAAGTCTAGTCACACAAATTGAATAACGCAATTACGTGTAATGCATTCAAGAATAATGCAAATAAGTTTAACACAATCATGTATGTATGCAAGCATTTATGTAAATGCAAGTCATATATGTAAATAAAGCGAGTAAATTATTTTTTTTGTAATCGAGCATGTATCTCCCCCAAAAGTAATTCAAAACGTAGAAAAGTAAGGGCTATGAAAACTCACAGTAATCCGTAAAAGTTTAGAGTAATCGTGAAAGTAAATGCAAATAGTTGAGCATGTATGTCCCCCAAAAGTAATTCAAAACGTATAAAAGCAGGGGTTATGAAACTCACCTTATAATAAATGATAAATGATGCTAGAAAATTGGGCAGCGCTTCCGCCTCTATATTAAAAAATCCATTTCCTAAACTATAAAAACCTCTAAATTACCTCAGATCATCCCCAAAACTATCCTAATCGCTCCCATAATAAAAACCCATACTTAGAATTAGCCAATCTATCCTTGCCAAAGTTTCAAGAAATTTCTGAGAACCACAACTCCTATCCACCATTGTGTAGCTCTTAATCCAACCGCGAAAATACAAAATAAATTTAATTTTTACGTAGAGAATACTTATGCCTTCAGCTTATGTGTATAACTCAGAGCTTAAAAATCAACTATGGAGGATTTATGGAGGGGAAGGGTGGCGACAAAGAGGAGGAGGAGGGATATGCGTGTGTTTTTCTGTGTAATAAAATGAACTTGTTTTCTTTATATTTACAGTGAAATTTTTTGAAAATATCTAGATATTTTGATGAATAGTAAATAGATATTTTGATAAATAGTGTTTAGATATTTATGAATAGTAACTAGATATTTATATGAATAGTGTTCAGATATTTATAAATATATATTAGGAGTACAGAGTACATTGTTTGCATGAAAATCTTGTAAAAGCGTTTATTTGTTTAATTTACGCGAAATTAGTAAATAATAAAAATACGATGAATAGTAACTCATGAATATTAATTTTTAGGAAAAAGTTCGAGTTTAAATACTGACCCAAAATACGATGAATAGTAAAACAAAATGAATAGTAACCCTAAAATGTGAATTGTTACACATGATTCGCAAGTGACTTTCCCTCCTTTTGTTTATTCATCAGGTCTATGTTATTCTGATCGTGACTCCTTGGAGCTTTTTGTCTCATTAGATGAATTTAAGATTGCGGTAGTGATAAAGCCCCTGCCCTCGATGGTTTCTCTTTCGCCTTTGTGAATACGTTTTTCGAATCTAGTAAGATGCCACCAGGATCAATTTCTTCTTTATTCCCTTATCCAAAAGGTTAGTAACCCAATCTTCAATAAAGATTTTTGTCTCATCTCGCTTATTGGCATCCATTATAAAATCATTTCTAAAGTTCTAGCAAACGGATCTCTAAAGTGATTGACAAGATTTTTAGCCATGAAAAATTCGCGTTTATCTCGAGTCGCCAAATTCTTGACGATCCGCTTATTCTTAGCGAGATTATTGATTGGTATAAAAAAAAGGAAGAAAAAAAAAATTTAAGTATCAAAGTTGATTTCGAGAAAGCTTTTGATTCCATTAGCTGGAAATATCTGGATTTCATTCTTTAGAGCCTCAATTTTGGATTTAAATGGCGTTCTTGGATTAAAGCTTGTTTACACTCGTCCAGACCTTCAGTCTTGGTAAATGGCAGTCATACTTCTGATTTTTCTCTTAAACGTAGGCTAACGTAAAGAGATACTCTCCCGCATTTCTTATTTATTCTCGTTATAGAGGGCCTTCACTTTGCTCTCTCAAACGTAGTTAGCTCAGGTCTTATTCGTAGTTCCAAGATCGGATCTCTTGAAATTACTACATCTCATTTTTTCTGTACTGATGATGTGGTGATTACAACCGATTGGAGTACCCTGGATTTGGACAACATTATACGTATCCTTCAGGTTTTTTACTTAGCCTCAAGTCTTAGAATTAATATTCACAAGTCCAACATTTATGGTATAGGAGTTTCAGACGACGGAGTCTCTTTTATGGCTAATAATTCAGGTTGTGCCTCAGGTTCCTTTCCTCTTACGTACCTTAGCCTGCCTATCGGTTCTAACATTAGCATGATACCCAATTAGAAGACCTTACTTGACCGGTTTCATTCGAGGCTCTCTTCTTGGATGGCAAATCTTCTTTCAATAGGGGTTGTCTTATATTAATTAAGGCGGTGCTAGAAATAATTGGAATTTATTTTCTTTCGATATTCAAAGTTTCTGAATTTGTGTTGAATTCTTTGGAGAGATCCCGTGCCTCATTTTTTTTGGGAGGCTCTCAGGAGTCTAAAAAGCTTGCTTGGATTAAATGGCCTAATGTTTTTTCTTCATTCAACAAAGGTGGTTTGAACATTGGTAGCTTAAAGTCTTTCAACCTTACTCTTCTTCAAAAGTGAAGTTGGAGAATGTACTCTAACTCGCAAGATTTTGGGTTAAAGTTATAAAGGATTTGCACGGTCAAGAGGGGGTTTCGACCAACAAGGTTGCAAATTTAACGGTACTTGGGCTAAGATAGTTGGATCTTCTAACTTCTTACACTCGAATGGTATTCTTCCGGCTAACTCTCTTCGCTTCCAAGTGGGTTGTGGCACGCGTATCCGCTTTTGGAAGAACACTTGGCTTGGTGATTCCTTGTTACATATTCGCTACAACAGACTTTATCGTTTCGAACAAGACAAAGATTGTATAATCATTCATCGCATTGAAAACAGGCAATGGCATTATAATTAGCCTAGAGCCAACCTTAGTGTTCATAACTTGTCTTATTTTAGAGATATGTTGATCGAGATTAGCCATGTCGACACAAATTCTGTTGAAGACTCTTGCATCTGGTCGATTGCAAGTGATGGAGTGTTCTCAGTTGGGGAGACTCGTCACTACATTGACCCTCAGTTCTTACCCTCTTTAGTTCCTTCGACAACTTCGGAAAAAACTATCCTTCGAAAAGTTAACATTTTCATGTGGAGAATGAACTTTGGACCGATTACCTCATCGCTTGAACCTCTCGTCTCGTGGTTTGAAATCCTGGTGATCTTTCTTGTCCTTCTTGTAATAGTGACGTGGAATCCAATTTTTACATATTATGTGAGTGTGATATTGCTATTGATGTTTGGAGGCTTGTCCGATTTTGGTGTGATAGCTCCTTCCCTTTCTTCACGTCTAATTAGCATCGGAAGGATTGGTTGAGCTCGTGGCATATTTCTAATCAGAAGATTCAACGTTGTTACATCATTATCACGTCTTTTTTGTGATCGATTGGTTAAAATATCATATGTAATTAGCTAACTTCTTATTAGTTTTGTTTTAATACGAGTAATATATATATGTTAAATGAATAAAAAAATAAATATAAAAAATGCAGTACCATTTAAATGTATTTCTCGCAAAAACGTCTTATTTCTAAACTTCTCAAGCATTAAATGCGTGTAGACATACAATGCTCTTTTTTAGTTTGGTTAAAAGTACTTTTTGTTACTTCACTCAGAGTTATGATAAATAGGCCTATTAACTAGATATACAAATAGACCTAACTCATTTACATATTCAATTTTTAAAATACACAATTTCTCTCTTCTCATATTCACCAATCATTTTTAAAATACAACAATCACATTTGTAAGTCTCTTTTTAGGTCCACTACTTAAACGTACAAATCATTTTTCCTTCACTTAATATGTAATATGTAAATTAGAGTGGTATACTCCAAAGTCTTTGATAAGATATTCAACCTAACATCATGAAAATCCAACGAAGATACGCCTTTTCAACTTCAATCTACTAAAACCTACATTATATAGAAGATCTCTTACTATAAATGCCAAAAGGTATGTTACCAAAGATAAAATGATCATAAATTTTGTAGGGTTAATGTATATGAAGGCCAACAAGTTTTCAACTTTTAACATATATGTCACCCATTTATTGAAATGAAGTTATAGACCGTCCAACTATATGTTTGTTTTCGTTTACACTAATTTCGGACAAATTTATGTCAGAAAACGATAAAATTAAAAAACAAACTAACTCTAACTTATACAAGCAAGTCGAATGAAAAGTTTGATGTGAAATGCCAATTAAACCATTATTTTAAGTATGAATTTATATTATTTTAGAACGATAAAATTAAAATTTCGCGACTGGCTTTTTATTTGTATTAGTTTAATATGTTAATGTTAGGTTCATTTTTGCCGTTTGATAATTATCTGGACTAAATTTGACTGGAATTGACGTAAACAAAGATAAATACATAATTTGGTGACCTATAAATTACTTTCAAAAAATAGGTAACTTATATGAGAAAATTTTAAAATTTGGGTATCAAACCCATAAATATAGACATGTTAGAAACTCATCATATGATTTTGGTTTTCTCTATCCTCAATCATACGCATACGGTCATGTGTATAGTGATAAAAATAATGTATAATTGACAATTGTATACACATGATCTCGAAAGAAATTATGTTGTTGTAGCAAAACTACACAAACAGGTGTTTTTCACAGTAAAATCTGTAAAAAAATTCGTGAAAAAATGCCTTTTCTCACGAATTTCACACGGAATTATTCCGTTTGTAAAAACCTTGTGGGTAAATATTTTTCCATAAGATTTCCCACGGGTGTTGACTATTTTCACACAAATTTTACCATTGATAATCAATGTGTATAATTATCCACGAATTTCACACGGATATTTTCCAACAAAATTCCCACGGTTTTCTTGCACCAATATACCACAGATTTCTCATGATTTTCACACGGTTAGTTCCCACCATTTTTACAGAGAAATGTTTCCCACGAACTTCATGGGTTTCTTACATTTCCCACGGATAAACAACTAAAATAAATAATATATCTAAAATGCATAAATTACCAAATTGTTATTCAACAATATCCAAACCAAATAGTTTATCACATCCAAATTGTTTACATTGCAATCAAAATGTCTAAAACCAATTAAAATATACTAGCTGCTAAGGTACTCGAGCTGGTCCTCTTTTAGGTAAAGTGTCATCTTAGTCCCTCGGCCAAGGTTTTCACTAGAAGTGTCCCTAGTGATAGTGAACGACCCTCCTACCTACGATTCCTAAACATACAATTCATCATCATTGTTCTTGGTGGTGACCACAACTTTGTCAGCAACCAAATAAGCAGAGTAGAACCCAACACCAAACTGTCCAATCATGCTGACATCAACACCGGTTGCTATAGCTTTCATGAATTCATTGGTTCATGATCTTGCAATGGCACCCAAATTGTTCACCAAATTTGTAAAGTGGAAATAATATATAAAGTTACATCATGTTATAATGTAATATAGTATTATACATCAAGTATAGTAGTCAATGTTACGCACTAGCCTTGCTCATTCTAACTCCACTGTCTACGATGGTCAACGTGTCGATCCAAATTAGCAGTAAACAAGGCATTAAGTTAATCCAAATTCTGGTTTGGTTTCGCCAGCTTTCCACCAACACTAGCTGCTGTTGAACTCAACCCGTGTAATCTCCTTAACTCCACTGAACACCATGGGCCACCTGCATGCCTACCACTATTTTGCGAGTTAGCACAAGATCAATATTCATTAAGACATTGTTGTTAACCAAAATATCATATAAAAATGCTTATTACAATCTTGACGACATCTCGTATAGCCATGGTGAGAATATCAACACATTATGGAAAAACTAGAAGGGGGGTTGAATAGTTTTACCGATTAAAACTTGGTTTTAAACTATTTAGATCGACTTATGTCAATCTATATGAACGTGTGTGTTAGATGTTGATAGACAAGCGTATAGATAAATAAAAAGCTAAGATAAAGAGTAAAAAGCACAAAACCACAACGGGAGTATTTATAGTGGTTCGACTACAAGGACACCTTCCTTGCCCTACTCCACTCCCCGAGTCACCTACTCGAGAGTTCGTAATTACTACACGACACCAACTCCTTATGACGGAGAAGCCTTCACAACGTCGCCTACTCTTTTTCCGGTACTAGGCTAGACACCGGGTTCTTCCACAAGGTAAAACCACACCTAACACAACGTAGCCTACCCTTTATCCGATACAAGGCTAAATACCGAGTTCCATTACAAAAGAGGAACTACTAGCCAAAACTACACAACACCTATCCCAAAGGAGACCCACTCCTTATTACAACATCAACAAGGATATCAATATCCTTGGATACACCTTATCTCTATTTGTACTTCGATACACCTTATCGATTGTACACCCTTGGCATTCTTCACTAATGCCTTTGACACGGACATTCGAAACCTTTCACTAATGTCTTCGTCTTGACTCTTTTGGCATCCTTCACTAATGCATTTGACACGGACATAAAGCACCTTTCACTAATGCCTATGTCTTGACTCTTTCGGCATCCTTCACTAATGCCTTTGACACGGACATAAAGCACCTTTCACTAATGCCTACGTCTTGACGCTTTCGGCATCCTTCATTAATGCCTTTGACACGACACTTCTATGAAGGAAGAAAGAACTATCAACAAGAGAACCTCAGTAGTCTTGATGATGACGAAGCATGGCAACTCATGGACTTGAGCTTGCTCGACTTCAAGAGGTGGTGATCTCGCCTTTAAGAGGAACCTAGAGAATTACACAAAAACAAAACTACATACAAAGATCACTTGGATATGTGGTTAAGGAGTTTACAACTCAAAGAGAAAATATATCTGAGAGAGATTGAGTTCTAATGAATAAATGGCTCACTATTTATAGAGAGAAATGTGCTACTGTCCCACGGATCCCTTACTTGAGGGATCCGTCCAGTGTAAACTGGGGGAACCGTGGGACGCTCCTCTTTGCCCATGGGTTTTGGGTCATGGGTCATGGGTTATGGGTCATGGGTCTTAGACTTTGGACCATGGGTATCCAAGTAGATACAATGTATCTAATAGGTGCAATGCATCTAGTCCATGGGTCATGGGTTAAATCCATGGATCATGGATAATATCCATTCATGACTTATGCATGATGTCATGCAATGGGTTATGGGTTAAGCTCCATGGGTATAGGTCATGGACTTTGGGTTTACCCAACAACATTCAATGTATTTGGTCAATCGGTCAAATACTTAAGCTTCTACCCATTATAATACATACTAGTTATGTATATATCTATCCAATATGTAAACACTAGTTGTTGTACATATGTATTACTAAGTGATAAAATCACTACTACTTGTTTTAGTGTTTTATGTGAAAACGTAAGTGTGTTAGTAAACTATTCGCTCAAAACATTTACGTATTTTATTCGTTTTGTTAAAATGATTTTACGTTTGTTATCGACAAAACATTAGAAGATCGTAAAATATAAATAACCGTTTTTACGGCTTATTTGTATTAACAATCTCCCCCTTTTTGTTGATGACAAAACATAAAATTATTTTAAGTAAAAACTAAAATTCGTAAAAGTTTGAATTAGAGTTTTTACTGTCTTCTCCCCCTTTTTGTCGAAACAAAAAAAAAGCGTCTAAAAGAAACTAACACCTTGTTTTAAGAAAAAACATGTAAAAATAAACATATAGAGAGCAAGTGACGGGAAGTGTTCTCGTCTTAGCTCCCCCTTGACGAGTCCATCCCTTTGTGAGGGCGTCAAGTAAGAAGAACTACTAAACTAGTGCATTGCAATTATGTTTGCAAATGGTTTCGTCTTTGTGACGAATATGCTCTCCCTTTATGATTGCAACTTTGCAAAGGGACGTCATGTAATGTAATCCTAAAATGAAATATATTGCAAATGATTTTGCAATGTATCGCTTTGACACGAAACTCCCCTAGCTTAGGGTGTCAAAGTCTTCATGTGTATATTGAAAATCTACAAAACAAAGGTTAGAAAACAAGTATATAAAGCATAAGTTCCTGCAAATAAGACTCAAGTTAGTAGTAAACAAGTCTTCTGTTGCACGGATCCCACGGTTCCCTCCTTGGAGGGATCCGTCTAGGCAAAACGTAGGGATCCATTTGTCTGAAGTCTTAAGACAGCAATGGTGATGTAACAAGTGATGTTAACATCAAAGTGAGATATGTATTAAAGCACCAAACATATACTCAAAACAACATGGCATATAACATGTAACTTCATTCAATAAAATATACGAGACATGATCTACATATCTCTAAAACTAAGAGAATGATTTAAACATGAAATGTCATACCTAAACTATCTAAGTTAAGCTTAAAACTAGGACACTACTTGAATCCTTAAGCTCAAGGTTGTTTGGGTTTATTGATCTCGTTGAAACATTCGAGGAGGTGATAAAACATGAAACGTTGATCTTCAAGTACTTCATGTATCAAGCTTTCAACATGTTGACAATGATAACAATCTTTGTCATGGCTCAGAAGTGGTGGTGGTAGAAAGGAAATGGCTTGATGTGAAGGATCAAGTGAAGAGGGTTGAGGAGCCTTAAAAGAATGAAGGATTGGCGGAGGCACATTCGATGATGGCTCAACTAAGGATGATGGTAGAGGTAGAGAGGTGTCAACTTCCATGTGGTCGGGTGGTTGACTTTGATGATTCCTCATAATCCAAAATGGACTATTTGAGGGTGACGAAGAAAAGGATGCCGGGGCTAGTGTTGATTCAACACCTTGATTTTGTTGCGCTATTCTTTCCATTGAGAATGTTGGCAATGGTGGAGGATGTGATAGCCTAGGAGGTAAGTCCTCTAGATTGTAGAGGTGTGGTGATGAGAGTGGAGTGGTGAATGATATGGCTCTAGGCACTGAGGGTGATGGTTTAGTGGAAATAGGGGGTATATTGGTGTTTGGCATTGGTAGTTTTGTGCGAACAATCCTTTTGGGGATTGTTTTGATAGGTGGAGGGGAGATCCTACCATTTATGGATTTAACGAGAGATGATTCGGTTGAGGAAATTTCGTGAACAACTCGAGCAATTTTCTTGGGTGGTCCTTTGGTGGATGAGTTACCACTAGGAGCTTTTCTCATGATGAGATGCTTAAAAGAAGTGAAAGTTTCTAAGTGCTAAGAATATGGATGTAGATGATGACTTTAGGAGTCTTAACAAGATGGTTTATAAAAGAAAGGATTTGGCAAGTGCATTCAAGACTTAAGCCACTAAAATCCTTTGGAATGTGACGATTAGCATGCACAAGAGTCAACTTCAGAGTTCCACTGATCTAGGAATTTAATTAAGATAAGATGGAGTGTTCAAGTTAGCAAGAAGAGCTTGAAATGATTGTTTTAGCTAGAGTTTAAGATGAATCTGTCACCCGGATCCCACGGTTCCCTCTAATAGAAAGGAGAAAAATGATGTTTGTAAGGTCTAATACCTATACTTCTTGAGTGTTTCAGTCTTCCTAAGTGTTTCAAATGAAAGGTTACTTAAATGATCAAGGGCAATGAGTGATGTAGCTAATGATTGCCTTTTATGGAAGAAAAATGGGACTTTTATGAGTACCAATGAATGACCAAGGATGACACTAAGAAATTTGAGAGTGTCAAGTGGAGCTAAATGATCCTAAAGACCAGATAGTGACTTAAGGTAATTTTTAAAAATGCCTTGGAGTTTATAAGAAATGAAAAACTAGCATTTGACCTATTTTGAGGTAGGGATGACTTAAATTAATTTACTTGAATTGAGAGATTTACAAAACTCGATGTGTTGATGTGTGAGGGATGATGTGTGAGTATAAGCACGGAAGAATGATGAGTTTTGGTGAGATGATAAGTCAAAAAATACCTTGAGTGTGATCCTAAATGAGCTATGTGAGAGTGGATCTTACTAAGCGTGAGAAAGACTTAAGAGATGCTAAGGCACTATGCCCAGCTAGTGTGAAGTAGTCTAAGAACATGGTTTGAAGTATAAGAATGCAAATGCATTTCTGTTTGCCCGGATCCTATGGTTCCCTAAGTGGAGGGATCCGTCTAGTACAAGGTGAGGGATCCGTCTTATGCAAAACAGTACCTT
Organism: Chrysanthemum seticuspe; assembly: GCA_019973895.1. Classification (NCBI taxonomy): domain Eukaryota; kingdom Viridiplantae; phylum Streptophyta; class Magnoliopsida; order Asterales; family Asteraceae; genus Chrysanthemum; species Chrysanthemum seticuspe. The sequence continues at coordinate 143,889,299 of BPTQ01000006.1, forward strand.
TACAAAAGGTATGCAGAAGTTGCACAAGGCATCGTATTTCAAAGCTAGTGTTTTCTAAGAAGTTTGAACAACAATATAAACGAGACATCAAACGTTAAATGTTTTATTTCATAAGAGAAATTACATTATACTGATAAAAGATGAAATCTAGGGATTGAGCCTATTTTAAAAAGAAACTAAGTTTCTTGAGCATTTTTGCTAGATGGATCGTCAAATGGATGATGAGTATTTGTCGATTCAGGGATGAAGAAAGACTTGATGAGAGATGTGTTTAGAGGTTCCATCATCTTATTCACAAGTACGTACAACGGACTTTGAAATTGAGGATGGAAGTACATGATGTGATGATAAAGGCGGGTCAAGAACATTCCATAAGGGATTAGTTTGTTCTTGTTGCCTTGAAGGTTTGCAATTCGCCTTGCGAAGAAATAGGCGAGATTGTATGGTTGTTGTGTTAACAGACAATACATTATATGAGCACAACAAGCGGGAAGGATTTTGCAGGACCGAAAAACATAAGATTTATGTGGTTTTGGGAGGCCTTGGTTGGTGGAAGAAGATGAATAGTGATAACATCAAATTAGCCTGATCTTTTATATATCAAATTCCCGTGTTTATGGCCTCAATTGTATTAATATGGTACTTAATTTGTTCATATTTGCATTTCAGGATAAATGAGGCATTGAAGCAGAAAAGATGTGATATAAGGCCAAATATGTGTTCTGAAGATAGATTTACGAGGGCCTATGAATTCCGTGTGAAGATTACGCCGTAACTCGTCAATAATGTTATGGCGTAAATATGATGCTTTGAAGGATACGGCGTAACCATTTCTTATGGTTACGTCGTAATTATTTTTGTGAAGGTTACAGCGTAACGTAGCAATTTAGTTACGCCGTAGAGAAAATTACGGAGCGGATAAAAATATACTGTTGAAGAATTACGGCGTAATTCGGCAATTTAATTACGCCGAATTAATAACTTGGGCGCAATGGAGTTGAAGTCCGGGGCTAAATGAAGTTAAATGATATTTATTTCGAGGATTGAAAGTAAAAATGACAAGTACGATCAGGGACTAAAGGTGACAATTCATATGAAGTTTATTTACTTCAAGGACTTGTTATAAAAATATGAAGTACGATGAGGGGCCAAAAGCGTACACTAGAGTAAATAAGTTTCAAGAGAATTGGTTGATGATAAAAAGTACGAAATGACATATTTACGGCGTAACTATAAATTAGTTACGGCGTAATTAATAATTTAGTTACGTCGTAACTTTCTATTTTCGTAATTATTTGCATCGACATTGGTTACGGCGTAATTTGCACTTAAGGTTACGCCGTAACCATGTTGCGGCCTATAAATACAGCCCCAAATCTGCACTTTTGAGTATCTCTCTTCACCCCTCTCCTAGGGGTCGATTAGGGCACCACTCCAGGGCATTTTCCAGCAGTCCGAAGCCAGTTTTGAAGGAAGAATTCACTCGCAATCATCATCATTATTAGCTCTACATCAAGTAATTTGTATCAAACATTATGTTCAATTTAATTCATGATTTATTCATTATTGTTGGATTAATTTACTTTATGATTGGCTAAGCACCCTAGGTGCTGGCCTAGTTATGATTCCTTGATTGTTTTTTTTGCGTTTAAATTGCTTCCATATAATTATTTCTAAGTGTATGCATGCATAGTTTATTGGTAGCTACCCTTGTTTCGGTAGTTTTGAATGGCGGTAGAGGCTAGTTGCTTAGGGGGTGAGTGTCTAAGATGCTAGCGCCCGGGCACTCACTATTATAAGTCTAGCATGTAGCGGAACTTAATGACTTGGCTTAGGGGACCAGGAACAACTCGACTTATGAGGGGACACCTGACTTCTCCAGTGGTGGCATCTTTGCTGATAGGTTAGGGCGAACTGACCAAATGCTGTCCTCTCGATTTTGACCCCACCTGAAGTAATTGGAAGTAATTAGACGTAAACATTACTAGCTAGGATTAATAACTAGGTTAGCACCACTCTCCTTCATTGATAACAACTCCTGCCTTTATCCGCTTTCTTGTCTTATTAGTTAATTTATTATTTCAATCTTAAAAGCAATTAAAATCGTGACATAGACTTAAGTTAATTTCCGATCCACGTAGCTCTTGGGACGACCTCGGTATTACCGAATACTACACTACACACGACCGGGTACACTGCCCGTTAGTGCATTAGGGTAGACCATAGGTATAACGAGATAATATAAATTTAAAACCTGGTCAGTAAAACCTGCATCAAGTTTTTGGCGCCGCTTCCGGGGAGCTATTTAGGATTTTAATTTAAGTTTTTCTTTTATTTTCTTTTATTTTTAGTTTTCTTTTTCTCTTCTTTTCTGTTTTTGTTTGTTTTTGATATTTCAGGATATGGAAGATTCAAATTTTGACATGCTCACTATGGAAGAATATATTGCTTTGACTCAAGGTAACCAAAGATCGGGCATCGTATATCCCGACTTTAATGATGACATCGACTTTGAGATCAGCTGCCAGTTCATGAGGGAACTTAGACAAAAGCTTTTCGCGGGAACTGATGATGAAGATACCCACTTGCATGTGCAAAGAGTATTAGAGATCGTAGATCTTTTCCACACTCCAGGAGTCACTCAAGATACATTAATGCTTAGAGTATTTCCAATTACTCTCACAGGTGCAGCAAGAATATGGATGTACAGGCTTCCTGCTGGGTCGATCAATACATGGAATCTTTTGGAGAAAGCATTTATTAGAAGATATTATCCTCCTTCAAAGATTGCCAAGAAGATGGAAGAAATAAGGAGTTTCAGACAGAAGATGGATGAAACGCTAGATGAAGCTTGGGAAAGATATAATGACCTTCTTTACAGATGCCCAACGCATGATATCAACAACCATCAGATGGTCCTTATTTTCTACAAAGGTTTAAACATCCCGTCCTGCCAAATGCCCGACTCTCAAGGACCTATCCATACAATGCCACATGCACAAGCCCTTAGATCAATTGAACAGATGGCTGACCATTCACGAAATTGGTATGATGGAGCAACCACTTGGGTGACAAGTAGCAAAGGCGTGGATGACATTGGTGACATCACAAAGCAAATTGATAAGATTGGATGTGATATGAAGATGGTTAAGGAAAATATTCATGCTATACAAGAGCATTCTCTCCATGAATAATGCAAAGCATATGAGCAGTATGTTGAATCATTGGAGGAAGCCGTCAAGAAATTCTCGGATAATTTAAAAAGGATGCACGACTCGAATGACGAATGGATTAGGAAATTCAAGGAGGGCGCAGACTTAAATTTAAAAAATCTTGACGCTAAGAGGAAAAGTTTGGAAGCTAAGCTTGAAGAATTAAACAAAAAGGTCCTGGAAAGTAAAGAGAATGCGGTTGAAACTATCAAGGCAACGGTGGGAAAGATGAAAGAAGTCAACAACGAGCCGGTTCCTTATATCAGACCATATGTCCCACCTATCCCATTTCCAGGACGTTTGAAGGTTGTGAGAGATGAAGAAACAAGCAATGATCAATTGAAGAAGATGGAAGCATGGAGCTTACAGGATGATGAAGCAATGCCACAAGCTAATGTGGAATCAACTACAACGCAAAATGGTAACAGTTCTAGCTCATCTTTTATTACTAACAATCTTGCTAGTTTTCCTATGCAGGTTGCTGAAAACATGGATGAAATTGTGTAACCCTTGACCTCACAAACCTTGCTTGTCGCATCACCCGATGATGGCTATGTAGTTCCAGCTACTGAACCAATTTTAGTTGATCTTGCAAAGGAATTAAAGGACAAGATCTTGGACACTTCAGTGATTAACGAGGAGACATATGAGCCAATTGATCAGCCACATCACGAGGTGAACCAATCATTAGTCCCATCAACTAAAACGGGTAAGGTATGGAGGGAAATGACATCTCCTTTTAGGTATGATCATAACTTATCATTTCCCCATCCCATAGCAAATTCACACCCTCATGGTGTTTATTGCTATTTTCACCCACATTTGATTTCAAGTGAAGGGATGAACACCCTTTTACGTAGTAAATAAGGGTGGAGTCAAGCTCGTGACTCGAACAAAAACAAGCGCTTCATGGGAGGCACCCCATGCCTATCTTTTCTTTTTCATTTTATTAGTATAATTGGGTTTTTGTGTTTTTAACCATTTTGCAGGAATCGGAGAAGATTGCATCAGTAACATAAACGGGTGATCGGCTCCAAACGGTCTATCTTTTATTAGTCAACCACTTGTGAATGGTCAACCATAAAAGTCAAACAGTCTGAAACCAAAATGCAATAAAGTCCAGAGGAGTATAGTGTTTCCCCGGGTCGTTAAGTCCCAACGAGGTGTGAACACTGTAATACAACGAATCTGTGATCGGGTGATATTGAATGGAAAAAGGATTTGATTGATTTTACACTAAGGAAATTAAATCTAATAAAGACTTTGAAGTCATTTTAATTCTATTTTTAAAATCGATTAACGTTTAAAACCTAAAAACGTAAAACTTAAACTAAAACAAACGTAAACGTGTAAAATAAAAATGTGAAATCAGAAAACTAAAAGACTCATGAAAATGAAAATTAATTTTTAACAATTCTAATAATAAAAGAAAATTTTAAGAAAAAGAAAATTATTTTTAAAACTATTTATCTAATTATTATTAATTAAAAACTATTTTTAACTATTTAATAATACCCTAAAATATAAGAAAATATGAAATAAAGCTAGAAAAGTGAAATTATGACTTAGAAAAATCTAAAATATTATAAAAGTTATTTTAAAACTGAAAATATATTTTTTAGACTTTTTAAATAATTATTATTAATTAAAAAACTAATTTAAACAAATTAAAATTAAGAAAAATAACAAATGAACAGTAAAAATTATGAGACTTTACAGGAAAATCTAAAATATTATTCTAAGCCTAGAAAAAATATAAAAAGTTAGATAAGCCCACTAATAAGCTGAATTGGGCAAATAAACAGTTTGAATAAGCACTTGTAATAAGCTAAAAGCTAACTATAAGCTACCATAAGCTACTAAAGCCTAAATCTAACCTAAAATGAGCTAATGCAACTGATGGGAACCTAAAAAGCACAAGCTACAGAAAAAAAGCTCGAGACCAGATTTCAAGTCTCAACACGCCAAACGGCCTCTAAGGCCCTACTTTAAGCACTATATTAAGCTATCTAGAAAAATCACAAAAATAAACTAAAAATACCTAGCTGTAGATCACCAACCAAAGATCTTGTATCCCAAATTTCAGCTCAAATAGACTTATAATGAATCCGTGAAAATTTCACAAAGTTTGGCAAAAATCACGTTGCAAAAACAATAACCAAACACCCCTAAGTAATTAATTGCGTAGGAAAGAACCAATAAAAGACCCAAGGGCAGTTGGTGTTGAGGTGTCTGCTGTGTGCGTGGACTTGGTTGTGCAGGAGGTCTCAGGTTCGAACCTGTATGCACCTTTTTTGGTTTTGCTTTTTATTTTCTTGATTTTCTGCTTTTGCAATTCAAACGAGTGAACAAGATAAGTTATTTGGCAAAATTTAAACTTGGAAAACTTCAAAACAAGTCATGAACAGCTGATCTACAATAGATTTGAAAAACAAACTTTGAAAATGGACTGTTTGGTACAATGGATAGTCAAGGGGTTAAAGGCTACAAGGACATACAAAAGCTTTCATAAGCTACAACTAATGAGTCCTAATCTAATTTATCTAAATGCACTAAGGAGATCTAGATAAGCAACAAAAAGGAGGTAAAAAAAAAAGCTATTAAGCCTTTGAAAGGCTTCACTGCAGCTGCTGTAACAGTGCAGAAAAACAGCCCCAATGGAGCACTTTCTAGCTTATTTCCAAAGCTAACCAACAAGCCAAAAAGCTCCAACATGTATAACATATATAGCAAGGTACTTAAGTAAGAATTTGGAGCATCATTCACGCTTATATGAGCTTAATTTTGTGGGCTGCAAAAGGCAAATGTGGGACTTGCATGCCAAATTAACGTATCAAAATAAGCACTAAAGACTAACTAAAGGCAAAACAAATTATATCTAAACTATGGGCTATAAGGGACATAAAAAATCAGACCTGGAACTACAATGAATAAGCAAATAAACCGCTGTGAAACAAGCTATTTGGAACAGATTACTGGCAAAACACAGAACTAAGGGCAACACTAGACTACTTTGAGACCAAACTAAAGCTATTTAAAGATTTCTAAATGCCAAATAAAGTAAAAACTAATAAACTTGGATGTCATGACACCTAGAAGAAGCAATTTAAAATAATTTTAATCCTGATTTTGACCTTAAAAGCAACTAATGAAGATGACTGACTTGGACAGATTCATGAGCTTAAGACAGATTCAGTAAAACATTTGAAACACAAAACTTGACTTGAAAACTTAAGACTATGATTAATAAAGTTCTAAAAAGAGTAACTAAAACCAATTAACTAAAATCTAACTTATCCAAATGACTAGAACTAGGGAAATAAGCTCAATCCAAACACTCTTTTGGACAGAAAAGTGGTGAAAATACTTTGAAACTGTAAAAACATTTGAGAAACACCTTGATATCATAACCAGAAGCTCAAATGAGCTTTAACAAACTTTTAACAACTCTTTTAATTTGAAGACAAGAAAAACAAAGAACATGAGAACTTAGGTCAATAATAAGAAAACTGCATGAACTTGAAAACTAGAATTAAACTGAAATTAAATTGACTTGAAAATTAAAGTTTACAAGAAAAGTAAATGACAAAAAAAATTAAAATGGAACTAGAACATGAATTTCTAGACTAAAACTAAAAACTAAATTAAAACTAACTAAAAACTCACTCCCCCTTCATATGGCTACAAGCTTTTATACTACTACTAGATGTCTTCCTCTCTTTCTTCCTGTCTTTTTGTTTCTTCTGTGAGTGGTATACAGCCAAGTACTCAACTTGTGCTTTCTTCATTAAATCCAAGCCATCCAATAAGTAGGTGCCATTTTGGAGACAATCTAAGCCATCAGTAGGGTCTTTGAGAAAGTGATGGGGGAAGACAAAGCTTGCAGGGGTTGAGTGTGTCAGGAGAAGGAAGAAAAGAGGAAGGAAAAAGGAGGAAAAGGGGTAGTGTAGTAGTTGAGTGTTTGGTGGTTTTTAGTTTGTATTCCTGGTTTGGATTTGGAAGGAGGAAAAAGGGTAGTGTGGGATGGGGTTAAATAAGGTCCGGTTTGGTTTTTAGGATTAATACACAAGGACCATTTTTGTAGTTTTCAAATTCTTCAAGGATCAAAAATGTAATTTTGCAAAGTTTATTATAAGGACCACTTTTGATAAGTTTAATTTTCCCAAGGATCAAAAATGATAATTTTCAAATTAAAAATGTCCCGGGGTAATTTCTGTCAATCTTTAAAATTCCAAGGACTCAAGTTGTCATTTTGCAAAACTAGACTTTATAAGGCTAAATTTCGACAACTTAAAAATTCCTGAGGGCCTTTTATGAAAAATTACATGTTTTGAATAACCAGGGACTAGATTTTGACAATTATTGCATAAAATACAGTCTAAATATTTTTTCTGTCCTTTTGAGACTTTTGAAAGTGTTTTTGACTGTTTTTGCAGTGTAGAAGGAACAAAAATGATGAGTATTTACACACTCATCAATCCCCCACACTAAACTATTGCTAGTCCCTAGCAATCTTTTGAGAAAACTTAATGGATTTGAATCTCTTTACCAAAAGCCATTACTTCTGGAGTAGCCAATTGTTTCAGTTCAAGTAAGAACCTTGGTACAATGATAACCAAATGATTTTGAGCAAATCACCAGCTTCCAACGTATTTGATTTGTCTTTACCAGAAGCCGTTTGCTTCTGGACTAGCCAACTCTTAGATAATATATACTATCTTTGGTGAGTCGATTACCAATTATGGTTTTCCAACTGCCTTTACCACAAGCCATAAACTTGCGGGCTAGCCAACTCTTCACTAATTAAAGATATGGTGAGCTGAACACCATACAATTTTGGGCAAATTGCAAGCCGTCAACGGATTTGAGATATCTTTACCAAGAGCCGTTTGCTCCTGGATTAGCCAATCCTTTTGTTTATTAGACATGGTGGACTGATAACCGTAAGCTGAGTAAGTGCAAAACACTTACTCAAAAAAAAAAATTTGGCCAAAAATGGGGGAATTGGGTGGTATAATTACATGATAAAATTCGTGAGAATTCCCCCCCACACTAGAAATGAATATTGCCCTTAATATTCAAAGTACCGGCGGTTATGCCGAAACAAAGAATGTAAAAGGGAAATACTACGGCCCTTTATTTGAAAGAGATTTTTTTTTTTTTTTTTTTTTTTTTTTTTTTTTTTAAACAGCGGGGGACAACTCCCCCACACTAGGGTTGTACACACGGGTGAAAACCCATGTTTAACTACTGTTTTTGATTACCGAGTCGCTAGCTTGACTCGACCCCGAATTAATTTGTTCATGGGGAAGTAAGTGGAAGAGACAATCTCCATCGGACTTTCATTCAAAATGTTTGTATAAACATTTGAAGCACGCGAAAGTTCCACACCGATGAGATATACAGAGACAGACCCGGCTCACAAATGGTACATGGAAATTCCGGGGTCAAAGATGGTATCTTCACTCCCGAATGAGTGAAGAAGAGAAGAAGTCACCAGGTAGGTGAAGAAAAGAAGGAAAATCATGATGACGATCATGATAAGATCTTCTTCCTCAGGATCAAGTGCAGTTGCACTCGTTTGGATTTTATCGGTTGAGCTCTTTGGTTTGAAAAGCATCTCGGGAGGGAGGGTTGGAAAATTTGTCATAGAAATACAAACTCTCATGATTGAGAATTTTTCCCCCCGATCATGATTTTTTCCATCCAAGCGATCATACTCCGGCGGAGTCATGATATGAGTGAGTTCACCGGCGAACTCCTCATGAAGAGAATCATTCACATGATGTGAATTTGTGAATTCTTGTTCCACTGTAGACTCATCACTATCCTCAATCTGAGTATCAAAGAGTGGATTCTCAGAAATTAAAGTGAATTCAGAGTCGAATTCAAATAGAGGATTAGTGAGAGTTGTTTTGAATGCTTCAGGAACAAAGTGCTTAATATTCTCTATTGGACTGTTGGGATAAGAAGTGAGTGAACGATCATTATCAAGGAGACTTTCAGTCTCTCCCAGATCGGCTTCGAAATCAAAGAGACCATCATCACTTCCCGATGAAAGTGGATTGATGTGAGTGAGTTCATCGGTGAACTCCTCAAGAAGATGATCAGCATCAGATTGTGGAAGTGATGCCTCAACATACTCGATGTCTCCATATGATGCACAATCTTCGCTACAATTGGAGAAAGTCTCAAAATGATCTTTTGAACACTCAAGAGGGGAAGAAGAATCATACATATGATCAGAAGTTCCCTGTGACTCTCTCGGGATTGGGACAAGGTTCTCAACACTAGACTTTATGAATTCGTCTGATTCCTTTTCAGGAACAGTGTCAAGATGCTCGTCCCCCATGTTCAGAGAGTGAGTGGGAGCTTCGGGTGTGATAGCAGTTGTTTGAGATGGAATCTCAACTGCTGGGATATCAACTGACTGAGGGAGTTGAGAAATAATATTCTTAAAAGGATAAAAACTCTCCTCGTCATCATCATATAGAGCTGCCTTAAGAAATTGGGAACGCCTTAGAGCTGCATGCTCTAGGACTAATAATTCTTACCTAGATTTGCGAGCCTCTCGTTCTTTGGCTAGCAATTCTCCCATGGTTTTCTCACCACTCACTTGATTCTTAAAGTTTTGAATCATATCATCAAGTGTTTTCATTGCGGTTTCAAAATCTTGGGAAATTTCTTTAGGCAACAGCTCAGGTGGAGTTTGAACCGTATGGTGCTGTGGAAGTTGGAAATTGTCAAAACCGGAAGTATAGTAATTTTGATTCCACGGTTGACATTGAAAATTATCGTGAGGACCTCCACAATTCTCACAGCAGTAAAACTGTTGAGCCTGGATTGGTGAATCATATGGATATTGGTCATAACCAAAGTTCTGAGCATCACCGGAAAACTGTTCATAGACAAACGTGTTTCCGGATTGACACTCAAATCCTTGGTGAGGACCTCCACAAAATTCACAGCAGTTATGTTGATTATATGAAGATAGGTCGGGCTGTGGTGGGTAATTGGAAAAATTTGAGGGGTCGTTAAATGAGTTCGGATTAGGATCATAATCAAATGAATTCCTCGAACCACAAAACAAACAACTCCCGTTCCGAATATCATTACCACACTGTACACACGTACACCAGCGACATGGGGAAACAAAAAGAGGCTCACCACAACCGACACAAGGAATAAACGATTCCATGAGAATAGAAGAAGTTAGAATCAAATGGATAGAGGGTAAAGGGATAAAGAATCAAAAAGGTAAGAGGGTAAAGATGAATATTTTTGGGTTTTGATAAACATTTTGTAAATATAAGAAAGAAAATCTTTTTGGGTTTTTGTGTTCGTTGAAAACTGATTTTAAAATGTTTTCGGGAACCGTTTTGTTTTTATATAATAATAATAAGAAAATATGAAAAAGGATGGTAAATATACAATGGATGTATATTCAACAACACTGATGCTTCAAATTCGTCGAACGCGGCACACCTCCCCGGCAGCGGCGCCAAAATTTGATCGGCTCCAAACGGTCTATCTTTTATTAGTCAACCACTTGTGAATGGTCAACTATAAAAGTCAAACAGTCTGAAACCAAAATGCAATAAAGTCCAGAGGAGTATAGTGTTTCCCCGGGTCGTTAAGTCCCAACGAGGTGTGAACACTGTAATACAACGAATCTGTGATCGGGTGATACTGAATGGAAAAAGGATTTGATTGATTTTACACTAAGGAAATTAAATCTAATAAAGACTTTGAAGTAATTTTAATTATATTTTTAAAATCGATTAACGTTTAAAACCTAAAAACGTAAAAACTTAAACTAAAACAAACGTAAACGTGTAAAATAAAAATGTGAAATCAGAAAACTAAAAGACTCATGAAAATAAAAATTACTTTTTAACAATTCTAATAATAAAAGAAAATTTTAAGAAAAAGAAAATTATTTTTAAAACTATTTATCTAATTATTATTAATTAAAAAATATTTTTAACTATTTAATAATACCCTAAAATATAAGAAAATATGAAATAAAGCTAGAAAAGTGAAATTATGACTTAGAAAAATCTAAAATATTATAAAAGTTATTTTAAAACTGAAAATATATTTTTTAGACTTTTTAAATAATTATTATTAATTAAAAAACTAATTTAAACTAATTAAAATTAAGAAAAATAACAAATGAACAGTAAAAATTATGAGACTTTACAGGAAAATCTAAAATATTATTCTAAGCCTAGGAAAAATGTAAAAAGTTAGATAAGCCCACTAATAAGCTGAATTGGGCAAATAAGCAGTTTGAATAAGCACTTGTAATAAGCTAAAAGCTAACTATAAGCTACCATAAGCTACTAAAGCCTAAATCTAACCTAAAATGAGCTAATGCAACTGATGGGAACCTAAAAAGCACAAGCTACAGAAAAAAAGCTCGAGACCAGATTTCAAGTCTCAACACGCCAAACGGCCTCTAAGGCCCTACTTTAAGCACAATATTAAGCTATCTAGAAAAATCACAAAAATAAACTAAAAATACCTAGCTGTAGATCACCAACCAAAGATCTTGTATCCCAAATTTCAGCTCAAATGGACTTATAATGAATCCGTGAAAATTCCACAAAGTTTGGCAAAAATCACGTTGCAAAAACAATAACCAAACACCCCTAAGTAATTAATTGCGTAGGAAAGAACCAATAAAAGACCCAAGGGCAGTTGGTGTTGAGGTGTCTGCTGTGTGCGTGGACTTGGTTGTGCAGGAGGTCTCAGGTTCGAACCTGTATGCACCTTTTTTGGTTTTGCTTTTTATTTTCTTGATTTTCTGCTTTTGCAATTCAAACGAGTGAACAAGATAAGTTATTTGGCAAAATTTAAACTTGGAAAACTTCAAAACAAGTCATGAACAGCTGATCTACAACAGATTTGAAAAACAAACTTTGAAAATGGACTGTTTGGTACAATGGATAGTCAAGGGGTTAAAGGCTACAAGGACATACAAAAGCTTTCATAAGCTACAACTAATGAGTCCTAATCTAATTTATCTAAATGCACTAAGGAGATCTAGATAAGCAACAAAAAGGAGGTAAAAAAAAAAGCTATTAAGCCTTTGAAAGGCTTCACTGCAGCTGCTGTAACAGTGCAGAAAAACAGCCCCAATGGAGCACTTTCTAGCTTATTTCCAAAGCTAACCAACAAGCCAAAAAGCTCCAACATGTATAACATATATAGCAAGGTACTTAAGTAAGAATTTGGAGCATCATTCACGCTTATATGAGCTTAATTTTGTGGGCTGCAAAAGGCAAATGTGGGACTTGCATGCCAAATTAACGTATCAAAATAAGCACTAAAGACTAACTAAAGGCAAAACAAATTATATCTAAACTATGGGCTATAAGGGACATAAAAAATCAGACCTGGAACTACAATGAATAAGCAAATAAACCGCTGTGAAACAAGCTATTTGGAACAGATTACTGGCAAAACACAGAACTAAGGGCAACACTAGGCTACTTTGAGACCAAACTAAAGCTATTTAAAGATTTCTAAATGCCAAATAAAGTAAAAACTGATAAACTTGGATGTCATGACACCTAGAAGAAGTAATTTAAAATAATTTTAATCCTGATTTTGACCTTAAAAGCAACTAATGAAGATGACTGACTTGGACAGATTCATGAGCTTAAGACAGATTCAGTAAAACATTTGAAACACAAAACTTGACTTGAAAACTTAAGACTATGATTAATAAAGTTCTAAAAAGAGTAACTAAAACCAATTAACTAAAATCTAACTTATCCAAATGACTAGAACTAGGGAAATAAGCTCAATCCAAACACTCTTTTGGACAGAAAAGTGGTGAAAATACTTTGAAACTGTAAAAACATTTGAGAAACACCTTGATATCATAACCAGAAGCTCAAATGAGCTTTAACAAACTTTTAACAACTCTTTTAATTTGAAGACAAGAAAAACAAAGAACATGAGAACTTAGGTCAATAATAAGAAAACTGCATGAACTTGAAAACTAGAATTAAACTGAAATTAAATTGACTTGAAAATTAAAGTTTACAAGAAAAGTAAATGACAAAAAAAATTAAAATGGAACTAGAACATGAATTTCTAGACTAAAACTAAAAACTAAATTAAAACTAACTAAAAACTCACTCCCCCCTTCATATGGCTACAAGCTTTTATACTACTACTAGATGTCTTCCTCTCTTTCTTCCTGTCTTTTTGTTTCTTCTGTGAGTGGTATACAGCCAAGTACTCAACTTGTGCTTTCTTCATTAAATCCAAGCCATCCAATAAGTAGGTGCCATTTTGGAGACAATCTAAGCCATCAGTAGGGTCTTTGAGAAAGTGATGGGGGAAGACAAAGCTTGCAGGGGTTGAGTGTGTCAGGAGAAGGAAGAAAAGAGGAAGGAAAAAGGAGGGAAAGGGGTAGTGTGGTGGTTGAGTGTCTGGTGGTTTTTAGTTTGTATTCCTGGTTTGGATTTGGAAGGAGGAAAAAGGGTAGTGTGGGATGGGGTTAAATAAGGTCCGGTTTGGTTTTTAGGATTAATACACAAGGACCATTTTTGTAGTTTTCAAATTCTTCAAGGATCAAAAATGTAATTTTGCAAAGTTTATTATAAGGACCACTTTTGATAAGTTTAATTTTCCCGAGGATCAAAAATGATAATTTTCAAATTAAAAATGTCCCGGGGTAATTTTTGTCAATCTTTAAAATTCCAAGGACTCAAGTTGTCATTTTGCAAAACTAGACTTTATAAGGCTAAATTTCGACAACTTAAAAATTCCCGAGGGCCTTTTATGAAAAATTACATGTTTTGAATAACCAGGGACTAGATTTTGACAATTATTGCATAAAATACAGTCTAAATATTTTTTCTGTCCTTTTTAGACTTTTCAAAGTGTTTTTGACTGTTTTTGCAGTGTAGAAGGAACAAAAATGATGAGTATTTACACACTCATCAACGGGGACCTGACCTGTCCATCAGTTACGGCGTAACTCATCCCAATTATTACGACGTAACATATCACAAGTAGCGATTCTCTCCAGAGCATTACCAACTACGGCATAATCCCATGCTATGGTTACGCCGTAGCTACCCTCTTGTAGCGTCTGCCAGGTTTTGCCATAATTACGGCGTAACTCCTTCAATGAGTTACGACGTAATTATCCTCAGTTTCAATTCTTTCTATAATAACACAATAACATTGTATTAGTTTTAAATGAACTTTGTGGGTATGTTCCCTGTAAACCCTCACGAGACTACACTCGTCCACTTGGGACACCAATTGATTTAAAAGGCTTGTTGCATATGCTAAATGCAACCGTGATTCCTACGAAAGTGAGTTAGGATTTTCATTTTTTTTATTACTTGTTGTTTTTCTAGTATGATGCATTTGGTTGTCTTAAGTGAATTCAGGTTATTAAAGTTTGCTCATAGATCTCATAGCGGGACACGTTTACTCGTGAGTCTTCGATCATGCCGAGCAAAATCCAGGGGAGTTTTCTGTTTCAATTCTAACCCTTCCTATCTTTCAATTATATGCTTAGTATGACCCAAGTGGGGGGAAGGGATTAGACATAAACACCCACTTGATTTTACTTGTCTTTATTTTTCTAGTTTTTGATGAAAAGTGTTTCATTAGTAAAATTTTGACATGTTTTTAATTACTTAACTGGATTAATCTAGACTGAGCACACCTACCCTATATTTCCATTGTGTGAGGATAAGCCTTTCCGTTTTCCCCTTATACATAATTCCATAAAAATGAGTGTGCCGGTGGCTGTAGTAGACTTTAGAACTTGGCCTTGTATATCTTTTCGAGACCATTATCATGAGCATTACAGTCAGGTAACTTGGTGTGATCGGTGCAGCTAGGATATAAGGCAATTTTAGGATTAAACCCAAATAGCCCATATATGTATTGTGTATATTGACTCTTCACATTGATCAGTCAATCCCCCTGTTAAACCCTTTTTGTTGCACTCACCATTAGTGCAAGATACCCCTAGATACACCCTTCAGAGCCATCCCTTTCATTTTGTTCACCCAATATATGTTGTTTCGTTACACCTATCGCCTAGCCTACCCTGTAGTTTCCTTATGTCCATGGTCCAGGCGCTGTTGGTTAATTTTGGTTCCACTAGTGAAAGTCGCGGGTTTTGAATAAAGGGTTTTGGAAGAAAATCGGGTTTAGATGATAGTTGATCTCAAGTAGGGGGATACTTTTTATGTTCGTATCGTTTATATCCATGTTACCATGTATACCTTGTCTTGCATAAAAAAAAAGTGTGAAAATAATAATAATAAGGGAAAATGATGCAAATAGACCACGCGCCCTGAGGATTATCACTTTCTGGACCACTTTTATTTTTAATTTGAAAATGGACCGAGGGCAACCGCTGTCATTGGGCAACTCATCGACATTGTGACAAGTGTCCCGTATGTGTAAGGTATTGTTTTTTGGGCAACTAAAAAGCGTTGGGCAACCGTATAATTTTAAAAAGGGTTTTATGGTCATTTTACGTTAGACAAAAAAGTACACATTTGAATAGTAAAAGTACAGTGGATTTATATTCAAAATCCAAAAGTCACTGACCAAAAAAGCATCCATAGTTATCGTTTTTCTCTGTTTTTGCTTCTCGCACAAAAGCATTCTTACTTACAGTACTATTTTCACAAATCAAACCGTCGTCTTCGTCAGCCCCCTGTCTTCCTTGTAACGTCAGTTATGTCACCATCTTTAAAGCTATAGTGTTGATTGCAAACCACATTCGATTGATCAAGTTTAAAAAAAAATGTTCCCAAATATGGTACGTAAATATTCTTCTCGTTGTTTATTACATATGATTATTTCCAATTGGTTCTATGTTATAATAAATCGTTTTTGTTATTCGATTAATACCCATGTTAGATAGGTGTTAATTCCATTTTATAATCCATTGCTCTATTTTATGTGTATCTGATTCGTAATTATGTAGGGTATGATACCTTAGATGTCGTTAGTTAAGTATGTAACATTACTTGGTTCATTAAAAAATTTAGTGGCAGTTTGTAGACTAATAAGGAGTGGTTTATATGCATCATCTATGCAATTGTTTACGACGTTGGTATAGATTCCTTCTATGGCCTGAATTATTTATAGTTTTTGTTGACCCTTTTTAGGACTATGAAGCTAAGTTAATCATCACGAGTAAACTGAACTACTTTTCGTAATTATGCAGGGTAAAATACATATGTTCCGTCTACAGCTTGTTTAGAGGCTTCTTCTGCTTTGCTCTTTCCTTTTCTTTAGCAATTTCTTTAGCATTTACTCTTATATGTAATCTTTTAGCAAATTGTTCATCAAAAGCTATCTGCTCCTCTGTACTTTGAAACACCAAAGTTGGATCTGGAATCCCTTTACCCTTTCCAATATCAATTTCAGTAACTACATCTTTCTGCACAGGTTCACCAATGTTTAGACTCTTAGCAATAGGTCTAGGTGCAGGGATAGGGTGAGATTGCTTTTGGTTGACCAATTGTATGGCAATCTCATTGTCAGCCTCTTTTGGTTTTGGTGTTGGTGTTATTGCTGTGGTTATAATTGTAGCAGTGGTTGCCTCTGCAGTGGAAACGTCTGAACTGGTAGTGGGTAGAATAATAGCAGCAGTGGTTACTCCAATACTAGCAGTGGATGCAGCAATACTGCAGTGGTTGCCTGCACCCCTTCATTCTCATTTTCTTCAACTGCAGCCTTTAAAGAATCATCTATTACTGGTTTTTTACCTTCCATGTGAGCCACACTTAAAAAACACACACAATATTGGCAGTAGAAACCAGTTCTGGATAGTAATCGCATCTCCGTCATCTCCGTCGTCTCCGTCATCTATTTTCAAATTGAATCCGGCGTTGTTTATCTCCACCGTTGACTTTGGTATTGAGTCTGTAATTTCTTTTTTTTGATTGAATCTGATTCAGTTTTTAACAACTTTTATTCGGCGTTGACTATCTCATGTGAATATGTTACTTGAATTTCATATTTATTTTTTTCACATGTGAAGATGTTAATTGATTTATTAGATAGTGTTTGTTTGTTACTTTTGACTATCTCATTATATGTTTTTTTTATTACCTATCTATTTTTGCACATGTGAAGATGTTTATTGATTTATTTAGATACTGTTTTTACTGTTTGTTTATTATGTTGAATATATGATGTTTTTAGATTGCATAAATCATAGTTTATCTTTGATTATTTGAGGTTTGGAAAATTTATGTTTCCTAGTGAATAATATCAATAACTAATGGAATTTTGAGTATATAATTGTAATTAAGTCTAGTTAGAGTATATTCGCATGTGAAGAATATCGAGATTAGCTATTATTTTGATTATTTATGTTTTCACAAATGATATCATAAAATCATAACATAAAACTTGATGCAGTAATCTAGTACCTTGTTAATTAGATAAATACTTATTACCTTACATACCAAATAAGTCCAAAATAGCACATTCTTAAACATATACATAACACATTCATAATCCTAAAAATCATCAGCATTAGCTGCAACTTCTTTGAGTATGTTGATAAGCTTTTTGGCACATTCAACCATCTCTTGATACTTAGCTTTGACAATAGAATTATGATCTTTCAAATTCTTAAAACTGGTTTTCATCTCTTCATACTTCGCTTCAGCATCAGCATTATAATCTCTGTAAATCTTAAAATCAGCTAGCGCCTCTTTAAACGTTGCTTCCAAATTAGCATTATCATCTTCGATCCTCTTGAAACGCGCTTTCATATCTTCATACTCACATTCATACTCTGGAAGTTGTTCAATCATTCTCTTCCTCTTATCAATCAGCTCTTGTTTCTCTCTAAAATTTCCTTCTATTGGGAAAGTCTTTTCCAGCTCACAAGCAATTACCATTCTCTTGAAACAGTCTATCATGTCTTTAAATAAAGAATCGTGCAAATTAGTACAATTCGGAGTGCATGTACCATCTTGACACAAAGAACACGGCATTTCGTAAATGATTGTGATGATTGATAATCTAATTGATCTAAATGTCAATTGACTAAAATATCACAGTAGAAGTGAAAGGTAAATTTCACAAATGAAAAGGTGTTTTTAGTTTTTGTGTAGACAGCTGTATTATTTATTGACAATTTGAATTGGTGTATAGTGTGAATAATCCAAAGTAACTGTAAGTATTGGTGTTTGCAAATGGGTTTTTTTGTGGTCACTAAGAGTTAGAGTATCAGTGGCCTCTGCATTTTACTTTTTTTGACTTTTTTTTTGTGAACTCTAGCATTTGGCTATTTTATTTTCACCTGTTTACAGGTAAGGATGTCAGTTGCTTTTTGGGAAATGGTTTTTGTATTTTTAAATCAATTTAATAATTTTCAACAATCCACATCCACACATTCCTCTAGCATGACCAATGCATCAAGTAATAAAAGACTTGATGCATTGAATACAATTAAATGGTTGAGGTAAAAAGCTTTTGCAAAACCAACTACTCCACTGCAAAAAGATTTTGCAATAACTTTTGCATATTTAATGTTGGGTGTAGAATGAAATTTAATAAATACAAAAGCTTTTTGACAATAGCTTCAAACGCTTGAAGTTTTACAAGTGTTTTTGTAAAAAGTCTTCTTCAAAGTTATTGCCACAATGGAACAAGTCATTTGAATATCTTATTAGAATAGTAAAAAGTCTTTCATCAAGTTGCCATTGCGGATGCTTACCCTGGCTGACTTTCATCAAAGAATCCAAATAAAAAAATCGTTGTCCTTTTATTATTTTTTATAAACTAATCCAGGTTTGTTGTACTCCCCCGTATTTACTTTGTTACCTTATTCGTTTATATATTTATAGAGTACATGAATATAAATAACTGTGCAGCTTTATATTTTATACTCTATTATTAAATATTTATTTAATTAAAAGTTATTGAAATTGTCATTAGGGTTTATGTTTTATAGGTATGGTCACTATACCCCTTAAAGTCTAGTGGTTGATTCTAATTGTTATTATGCTTTATGGTTTATAGGACATGGCGGAAACCAAAGAAGTCATATTTAAAGTTCACCACAACGGGAAATTTGAATTTCAGCCACTCAGCTATATAGGCGGCCGCCTTGCTGATGTCTGGTGTTTTAGCTCCACCAGGGTTGTATTTACCAGGGTGCTTGATCATGTTTTTAATGATATTAGAGGGAAAAATGGGCTTTATTTTATGCTGCACCAAATAAGGCACTCGAAGATGGTTTAACATTGATGCACACAGACAATGACGTTCGACGAATGTATGACCTTGCGGATGAGAATGGATCCATGGACGTCTATATTGTGCACAAGCTACAGCCTTTGTCACAATTTTATTTCAAAAACATGGTATGGCAGGAAGAGGACGCTGGCATGCGGTGCGGTAGTGCAACACCTTTCAAAAGAAGGAAGCTAACAAAGAGGGTTTCTATCACGAAAACTGAAAGAGGGTTCGAGATCATAGAAAAAAGGGCTAGCGCACAAGGAATGGTTCCACCTGTTATAAATGTTTGTTGCCTTTAAAAAATAATTATGAGTTTATGCTGCCAACCATGCGATAGTGCTTCTATGCCAAACTTAGTGTTGTTAGGTTTATGCTGTTAAGTCCATCCTTTATGATCATGGTTAAGAATTATGGTTTCCCGATCGTACAACAAGTATTGCCCAATTATGGCATTTAGTTGCCCAGATTGCAAATTGGAAGGTGGCCTGAGGTTCAAACGAAATTGGCCAATAACATAAACTTGATTGTCAGAATTTTCGTGTCTAGATAGTAGATGACGATAACGGTTGCGTTTGCTCATTAGAATAGCACAATTGGGGATAAATACGCCCAAAAATACTAACAACTACTACAAGAGTTAAAACACTTGTTTTGAAAGTACAAATTAATTTTGATTCAATTGTGGATAAAATAAATAAATAAAGAGTTATAACTGCTAGGGCAAAACATAGTTTAGACCCACACACATCATAATTCGCAACACCTAACAATCTATTGCAATCAATTTCGAAATAAACATCAACGGTGCCCAACTCTTCTGCTGCAACTCACAACATGGTTGCGTTTTTGGAAAAACCAAAGGAGGCTACAGGGTTTGAACAAATTCTCAATTATGTGCATAATACGCAACCACTGCTACAGTTTACCCAACCACTGCTAGTGTCGCTGAAACCACCGCTAGTGTCGACGCAAATATCAACTTTGTTTCTGTTTTCCAAATGACTAGTTGAAGTTCAAATTTTAAAAGTGAAATTTAAAGCGCGGATACGAATGATTTACTTCAGTTTGTCAAACGTGCATAAGCAACATTGTCAAACGGTTTGTAATTACGGATAAGTCTTATCGAAATACCAAAAAAGGAGAGAAAATCTGCAAGTAAATATTCACGTTCCTTCCCTAGAAATTTTATGACAAATCCAGCAGGAAAAATAGATGCCCAGGAGCCTAGGAACGTGCCTACCCACAAAACAGTAAATGGAAATTAATGATACCGCGTGCAAGAACAGTAAAATCCTCGCTATAAATACGCGAGGTAAATAAAGGGAAAGCACATAAAAAAAACAACCATTCATCCACCAACAAAAAACACCAAAGAGAAGTTGAAGAAGTTAACAAATCGTTGGCCAAGCACCGTCGGTTTTAAAAAGCCTATACATAGCCTAAACCTTTACCCCCAAAACCAAATCATAAGCACAAAGCATATGCTACGACAACTGAAACATGTTCTTAAATGACTACTAATAACAATTAGTCATTTCTAAGACGACTAAGTTGACTGTTAGGATTTAGAAAATCAATAGTGAAGTGTTGGTCACCCCAACTATAGTCTAGCATATGTTAGCTCGTAGACATTACTTTATTTACTAGTTATTTAGTTAGTTATTTAGTTTAGAGCATCACCGTGGAGGACGGACGGGTCTTTACCCACTGTATGCCTGATCCACAGTCCGAAGGAGGACGTGTAGTATGTAACTATAAATACCCTCTACCTCCCAAGGTAGAGGGTTGGACCTTTCACTCAATCTAACCTTCTTTCTTTTGTTTACTTTCTCTCTCTAGAAAGGCTCCCATTCTACTTTCTCTCTCTAAACTCTCTATCTCATTCGATCCATACTAGTGTTTGTTATGTGTTTATGAAATCCAATATCTAACAATTGGTATCAAGAGCTGTTAGGATTTAGTAAATCCAGTTATTAAAGTGTCGGTCACCTCAAGTATATGTAATCGTTAGAAAGCTCGTAGTAGTAGTTATTTAATGTTAAGTAGTATTTAGTTAAGTAACACCGTGGAAGATAGACGGGTCTTTACCCACTGTATGCCTGATCCACAACCCGTAGGTGGCGTTTTATGTAAGACTATAAATACCCTCTACCTCCCAAGGTAGAGGGTTGGAGCTCATAATAATACTTTTACTTTCTCTCACTAAGTTCCCAAACCTCTAACTCTTTCTCTCTCTAAAACCTCAAGTTATACGCCTATATGTAATCATGATTTGATGTGTTTGTGAAATCTAATATGTTACAAATGGTATCAGAGCCATGGTTTGATCATCTCTCTTACATATCCTTCGATTTCTAGTGGTTTTATATGGTTTTTGAGTTTGAAAAAGTTTAGTGGTTTTTGTATCATTTGGATCATTTCTTGTGTTAAAGTTTGAATTTTGAGTGTACTTTTGTGTTTAGAATCATTGTAAGTGCTTGGGTTTTGATTTGGAAAGCTTGAATCACTGTGGTTGAGCTTGTTTTGTATTGAAAAGGGTTGTGTTTAAGTTTTTCTTCCTAGCGACTTAGTTCTCGGATAAAGTTTCTTCGTAGCGACTTGCTTTGTTAGTTGGTAGCGACTTGTAGTTGAAGTGGTAGCGATTTGAGCCATAGCGACTTGTCTATTGAGACAAGACGACAAACAGTACAAAGTAGTGGAGACACCACTTCGGCCAGCGACTTGGTTGACGTAGCGACTTGTCTTTATTATTTCTAGCGACTTGTCTTTGTTGTGATTAGAGAGTTGCTCTTTAGCGACTTGATCTCTTAGCGAGTTGTTCCTTACCGATTTGCCCACTTAGCGAGTTTCTCTTTAGCGACTTGTCCACTTAGCGAGTTGTTCTTTAGCGACTTGTCAGCTTAGCGATTTGGTGCTTTAGCGAATTGTGTTTAGCGACTTGGTTCATAGCAACTTGTGCTTAGCGACTTGGTTCATAGCGAGTTGAGCCTTTAGCGAGTTGCTACTTAGCGACTTGGTGTCTTAGCGACTTGTCTTCAAGGGTTATAGCGACTTGGTTGATTTTGTTTCTAATACGGTTTTCTCTTGATTCAGTAAAATCCCGTGAAAGAATCTATTTCCCGGTTTAATCATAGAGTTTTAAAATCCCGTGAAATCTGTAATCATGTCTACCAACATACCTACAATCATCTCTTCTGTTGCTGAGGACGTTCAAGCAGCTGGATCAGATACTCGTCCACCTATGATTGACAGAACTGACTATGACTCATGGGCTCAACAAATTAGGTTGTACTGTTTGGGAAAAGAAAATGGAGTCAATATTCTCAAGTCAATTGATGAAGGACCGTATCAAGTTGAGACAACCAGAGACATACTCGTTACTGCTGCTGATGGCACGATGATATTAGGACTGGACAGACCTAAAATGTATGATGAACTGACTGATAAGGAAAAGAAGAGATACGATGCAGACATTAGGGCTTCTAACATCATACTTCAGGGTTTACCTAAGGACATTTACAAGCTGATCAATCACAACATTGAAGCTAAGGCAGTTTAGGACAATGTCAAGATGCTTCTCTCGGGTTCTGAACTAACCAAGGAAGACATAGAATCACAACTGTATGATGAATTTGAGCATTTTAAGATGAAACCAGAAGAAAGTGTCTATGAATATTACGTGAGATTCCACAAGCTTGTAAATGACATGAGGAACATCAAAATGACCATGCCAATTATCCAGCTAAACTCAAAGTTTGTGAACAACATGAATCCCGAATGGCACAAATTTGTCACCTCTGTGAAGCTAACCAAAGGATTGAAGAACACCAACTACGAGCAACTGTATGCCTTCCTTCTTCAGAATGAGAGACATGCTATGTTTGAACGAAGGATTCTTGAACAATTCAAATCTAAACAGGGAGAAACAGGTTCATCAAATGATTCAACAGCCTTTTACACCAATGTTGGAATTACCACCAAAGCTTCTTAAGTCATACCCATGGGTAATGGTAATTACAAGCTCATTCCTGATCCAGCATATAAGCCTCCAGACTCAAACACACTCATGGAAAACTTCATCAATCAACTGTCTCTCATGGTTAGTCGAAATATGAATTCCACTCCATAAACCAACAATAACCTCATAACAGCATCCAATCCACACAATCAAGCTACTGTCAGAGATGGTAAGGTAGTGGTACAGAATGTGCAAGGAAGACGGTATAAACAAGGGATGATTGGAGCAGGTTATGGTAATACTGGAGTAGGTGGAGGATATGTGGCTAATCAGAATCGTGGAAGAAATACCAATAAAGGGCAAGTAAAGCCAATCAAATGCTATAACTGTGGTGGTGAGGGACATATTGCGAGGAACTGCACATCTCCAAAGCGTCCACAGAATGCAGAATACTTCAGAGACAAGATGTTGCTTGTGCAAGCTCAGGATAATGGAGTAGCTTTGGATGAAGAGGAGTTGTTGTTTCTTGCAGAAGGGAATGCTAAGACATATGATGCTGATGTGGATGAGCAACCAATTCAGGAAATAGGTCACAATCATCAAAATGCCTTTCAAGTTGCAGACTGTGATGCATTTGATTCTGATGTCGATGATGAACCTACTACCCAGACAATCTTCATGGCTAGCATCTCACCTATGGTCTCTCCAAAGGTCTCCTCACCACAACAGGCTGGTCAATCCAAAGACTCAATCATTTCAGAGGTATTAAAACTATATGATGAAGTTGATGAGCAAAAGATACGTGACGAAGTACAATCTCTTGAAAATTATGAATCATATATTGATAATGAGGGTAATAGTAATACTGTCCCATATGATCAATATGTGACACAAAGTGAAAGTGAGATTGTACCAAGTGATGTATCTTCTGCAGTCAATGATGACTATGTTTTTGATGAATACACTGCATGTGCCCCTGATGATCCTGTTATATCTGAACTGAATGCCTATAAAGAACAAGTTGCTGTTTATGAACAACGTGCTAAGTTTGAGTTAACTAGCCGTGAGCAGGAAATGGATGACCAAATGCGTACAATTATTAGAAAAAGTAATTTTAGAGAAGAAGTGTTAAAACAAGAGTTAAACTCCTTACAAGAAAAGCTTTCTAAAACTATTAAGCAAAAGCAAGAGCTTCAAGATAATGTTAAAGTGCTTAAACAAGAATTCAATGCTAAGGAATCAAAACTTTTGAATGATTTTTCTAATCTGAAAACTTTGAAAAACAAGCTTGAAAATAAGTTGTACGTACAAGGGAACACCGACTGCTCACATGATCACTAAGCATAGAGTATTAAGCGATAAGCACAGTATTCCCCTTGTAGAGGAACCAAATCCTGAGTATTGCAATAAGGCTAAAGCTTTCCATAAGATTGTATATGATGGCAATGAGATACTTAAGCCTAGGCAATCACCTTCATGTATTGGAAGCACGGAAGAGGATAGAAAATTAGGAGATGCCTCTAGGGAGAAAATGGATAAGAAACTAGAAGATCCTAAGTGTAAAAAGAATAACATAATGATCAAACCACATGATTACACAAAAGAAAATTGGATCTCCCTGAACATGTTTAAGCCTCAAACTCAATTAACCACAGAACAAATTTTTTGGAAGAAAGACATAGATAAGCAAAAAGCAAACGTACTTGTTGAAACAAACACTCCCCTTAGGAAAGTGCCTGCAGCTACTGTGTATCCTCCGAATACACCAATACATTTAGTTCCTAGAACTATTGCCACTAATAGCAAGACCTTAATCAGCCTATATGTTGTTTATCTACTATTCGTTGATTTTGAGAAGACATGTAAAAAGAGAATCACACCTACAGGGATAACTGAAGGGGAAAGGGGTTTTGAGCAAACTAAAGAATGCTATTTAACTGAGGTCATGCCTTTCTTTAAACAATTATAAGGTCAATTTGAAAGTCTTCAAAAGGGGATAAACTCAGATATTAAAGAAATGGAAAAGGAATTTGATGCAATGATTGTTGAAGTCGGTGATTATGAACGGGAACTCAAATATAATGAAAATTGAAAGGAAGAACTTGCATATCCTAAATGAGAACTTAGTATTAAGTTGTGTGGCTCAAGATGTGTTTTATACTGTTGATACAAAAGTTGGACGTTCCTGATTTGGAGCTCCGGTTCTCGTACCAATTGAGAATTGCTGCTTGAGACCTGCGCACTAAGAGACAAGAAACACCGTTAGGCTTACCGTGGGATTGTCTCCCACGATTATCCTCCGGCGTGAGAGTGAGTAATCGGTTTAGGGTTTAAGGAGTTTTAGGGTTATGAGATCGTACCTTAAACGAGGGATATGATTCCCTTTATATACGCACGGAATCCTTGTTGGTTCCGTGTTCCCCAACCTTCGGCGTATCCCGCCTAAGTCGGTTGGGAATGATTATCTTCTTATTTTAGAAGATATCGGATATCTATTCCGTAAATAGATATGGGCTTGGGCTTTCGTGAGCCCAAACACGTATTGATATTGGCCCAGTTCGTACTAGGCTTGAAAGTAGTGAACTGTGGTCGGGTTCATGACCCGACTCCAGACTATACGTCATCATGTCCCCCCAGTCTAGTATGCGCAGTGCGTAACTGCGGGTGGTAGACTAATGACCGTAATCATAAAAGAAAGAACTTACGAAACGTATGAAAGAAACCATACACCTACCCGTAGGTGCAATGTATCGAGACGTCCAAGTGAATAGTCAATGCCTCGTTAATCGGGGGAAAGTTACTGCCCCGTTGTCACATCAAGCCATCTCAACCACACAGTGAAGACTAGTGGGATCCACGTGTCGCCAATCGTGTGGAAGAGAAAAAGTATATAACTTGGCGATTCATTTTCACCGGATTCCTCACAGTAAAAAACGCCATCCACCATTTCTAAAGCGTTTTAAGAGTTGTAATCCCAAAAGTAACCAACCACAAAGGTAACCGCGCGTGCGTTATAGCAAAAAAGTATATCACCATGGTTAAACAGTTGTCTGACTTCACCTCCGA
Source organism: Chrysanthemum seticuspe (assembly GCA_019973895.1). Taxonomy (NCBI): domain Eukaryota; kingdom Viridiplantae; phylum Streptophyta; class Magnoliopsida; order Asterales; family Asteraceae; genus Chrysanthemum; species Chrysanthemum seticuspe. The sequence continues at coordinate 143,915,795 of BPTQ01000006.1, forward strand.
CCTTAATGTGATCGATCTGATGGAATTTACCTCAGATTACTTTATACCCCGGGACGTGCATCCAGTAGTTCCGGATGCGCGAGCCACGATTGCTGATTTCCCCGAAGGGAAAGTGGGTGTATACACACGGTTATTCGAATTTGCGAATCAACGTGTGCCCGTCTCGCGCTTTCTGTGCGATGTGTTAAACTATTATACTCTACACATATCGCAGCTGCATTGTATCGGCGCGGCTAAAATTACCAATTTTGAGGTAAATTGCCGTCTGTTGGGGATTAACCCCACCATCCACCTATTCCGCGCCTTTTATCACACCACGTGGGCGCATGGGTGGGTTTCTTTTTCAAAACGCGCTGGTAGATTGCAGTGCTATACAGATAAATTATATGCACTTAGTAATTGGAGGGAATACTTCTTCTGGGTAGATGATACATGTTTTCCCTGGGATTATGATTTTTATACCCGGGGAACGCTACAGAGGGATGAGTGCCCATTGCCTGGGTCTTATAACATTGAGGATGCGGAACTGATAAATGCTAACCGCATCCCCATTAGTGCGTATCCTGAGGGATTTTTGGTGCACATGGGAATCAGCCGTAATTATTTTGGCCCCGAAGATGAGATCCCTATCTTTTTAGATGCCAATGGCCAGGGTGGGTACTTATTCCTCCGTACTTCTGTGTGTAAATATTGTAAGAACAATCTTCCGTACGTGTCGCGCACTATATAACCTGTTTGTATATGTGTCTTTGTCTTGCGCAGAGATGGATCTGTTCACCGTCGTACAGCTAGCAAAGCCCATTGCAGTAAGGACAGGAGTAAGACCTTTGAGGGGTGATGAGGAGCCTATTTTAGCCGCGACTGCAGGGCGTGTCATAGAACTGAATGCAGGGGATACAGGGACCAGTTCCTCAGTTGCAGTGGAGGCAACGCCTCTGCAGAGCCGTCCCAATCCTGAAGCAACTTCGCTGGTAGCGCAGTCATCGCCCGTAGCTGTGGCTCATCCTGAAGAGGAAGAAGAAGAAGCTGCGCTTAGTCGCAAAAGGACCCGAAGAGATGATGGTGCGGGCCCTTCAAGGAAGAAACGTCCCGTGGTTCAGACTGTGGAGTTGTCCTCCACTGATGAAGCGTCATCGCACCCGTCTGCTGATGACGCGGAGCCAAAGTAAGTAAAACCATACATGTATAATTTTCATTAGTTGGTGAATGTGCTAGTTGTGATTCTAACATTGCGCTGGTGATCATTCGCAGGATGGAGCAGGTCATAGAGTCACCTCCCAAGGCGAGTCCGATGCAGTCAGCGCATTCTGAGCCGCAGAGCCAGGATAATGAAAACCAATCTGAGGCGGATGTGCCCATGGAGCACTTGGTCGAAGAATTGGTACAGGTCTCCGCACAACAGGCTGCACTAATTGTGAAGTTGAAAGACCGGGTATCTGGTGGGGAGGATCAAAGTGCATAGAAAGACCAAACGATAACTTTGTTAGAGGCGCAACTGGCTAGCACCCGAGCACAACTGGATAGCGCCCGTGCAGAGGCCAGGGATCTGAGTGCTTACGCTCAAAAACAGGCCGAGGACAAGATGGCACTAATGTGTCAAATCAGTCAAGATCGAGCCGAGGCTGCCAGGTACAAGTCTGCGTGCCGCTGGGCACTTAAACATTTGGAGCAGGGTAAGGAAAGTTTGTTCGCGCAGTTGGGGGAGCTTGGGGCTACTGTGAGCTGGTCTCTGGAAGTGCTGGAGGCCAAACTGCGCAAGATGAGCATCGAGTATGACGAGGAATTGTATCCTCAGCTCATGTCTACAATTGCGGAGCGCAGGTGGCTCATAGGCCACGGTCTTCGCCTAGCTGCCCTTAGCACCCTGGAATCACCAGAGGTGGTGAATGCCTTCGGAGAGGTGGTGCAGTACGCTCTGGAGCGTGGTAAATCGGAAGCGATTGAAAAGCTTCACGAGGCAAAACTGTTGGAGGCGCCGTTGGATAAGGCACCAGGGTATGATGCTGAGTCATATGATCACTTGGTCGCTGCTATGCAGAGAATGAAAGACCTAGAGCTCCCAATGATTTCGGAGCTTGAGCGCGATCAAGATTACCCGATAAATGTTATTATGGCGGGGTTGACTTTGGCGCGTCATCGTGCCGAGGATGCCAACACACAGCTGGACTATTTTTTGAAACCTCATGAGTCTCAGCTCCAAGTACCTGTCTTTGCGCGTCCCAGGGATAGTCAGAATCCCTTTGCATTGGAGAAAGAGGTACCTCTAAAGGAGGTCTTAGAAGCGCATGCGACCCGTCTTGCTAAGAAAGAAGGTATTGCAGGTAAGGCCATTTTGTGTGGGGTTGGTGCGGCTCACTTGCCGAGGTCTGATGGAGTGCCTGTCAGTGTGGCCACTGTGTCGCGTCAGGGTGCAGATGTGTTTAGTGAGGTCAAAGATGCAACGAGTGACGTTGGGACCTCTTCCCTTAAGCGTTGTAGTAGCTGGTAGTAGATTTGTAATAACTCGTAGTTATGAATAAACATTTCTTTTTTGTTTGCTGTGGATATTTGTAATGTATACATATTTGTCTGACTATGCGTAAAAGATGTATTTGTTGCAGTGTACGCCAGTGTAAATATAAGAAATCCATAATCATGTATGAAAATCAGAATATACTAGAGAAATAATTCAAAGTATTTGATCATAATCGTGTATGGTATGATATTCAGCATGCTGTAAATATCTCATTAAGGAAGCAAGTATCTTGGTTCCTAAGTTGTTAAACGTGCACATGTGCATTGCTGCGTAACCGTCGTGGGATGCGCACATATCTTATTCCAACGTCTTGAGAACAAGGTGTTTAACAAGGATGCGTGATCCAGTATTGATGGGTTTGCAACCCTCTTACTCAACAAGTTAGTTAGTAGGTCAACTTATCCTGTTACCATCGTGGGCTTATTGGTAGTGCATGCACGCCATCGTGGGCAAGAAGTAAAAAATTGTTAAGACATACAGTTTATGGAGATAACAACTTAAGATGTGTCGTGGAGTTAGCTAGAAACCGCGGCATTTTATTAATACTTGCAAGTTTATCAAGAAATAACAAAGAAAACAGTAAATATGAAAAATAAAAACTGAATACATGAATGTTTATTGAGCACTGAAAGTGCGGAGCGTCTGTGCGCTGTGCCGTAGCTGTTCTTACAGGTAGCACCTCTTGAGGTTGCCGATGTTCCATGTGCGTGGGAGGTCACGACCATCCAAGCCTCGTAGCCTGTACGCGCCTGTGCCTATTGCTTCAGTAACCTCATAAGGTCCTTCCCACTTTGGTCCGAGCTTACCTGTATCTTCTGCGCGGCTTGCCTCATTGGCACGGTAGACAAAGTCGCCTGGTCTGAATGAAACACTGCGCACCTTGGCATCATAGTATCCTTTCATTTTTGACTTCGACTTTGCCTCCCGTATGGATGCGCGTTCGCGTCTTTCTTCTAGCAGATCCAAGTCGACACGTCTTTCATCATTGTTTGTTGTTACATTGATCTCCGCGGTGCGAATAGTTGGCATGCCGATCTCAGTTGGTATGACGGCTTCGGTTCCGTAGACTAGAGAGAAGGGGGTGTCCCCCGTGCTGGTTTTTATTGAGGTGCGGTGAGCCCATAATACATGCGAAAGCTCCTCAACCCACCTTCCTTTGTGCCTGTCCAGGCGCGCCTTTATTCCTTCGCCCAGGCTTCGATTTGCGCGCTCTACTAAGCCATTGGTTTGTGGGTGAGTAACTGACGCGAAGTGTTGGGTGATGTTTAACTTCTCGCACCAATCTTTGAAGGGGTTGTCACAGAATTGTTTCCCATTATCCGAGATGATTTCTCCAGGTAATCCGAAGCGGCATACTATGTTGTCCCAGACAAAGCGTTTCACCTGGTTGCCGGTAATTGTCGCCACTGCTTTTGACTCGATCCACTTGGTGAAGTAGTCTATAGCTACTATGAGAAACTTGAGACCGCCTGCTGCTATTGGAAAAGGACCTGCGATATCAATGCCCCATTTGTAGAATGGCCATGGCGCCGTGATTGGCGTTAACTCATGCTGTGGTTGGCGCGGAACGGGTCTGTGGACTTGGCAATCATTGCACTTCCTTATCAAGTCCCGCGCATCTTTATGCATGGTTGGCCAGTAGTATCCCGATCGCATGGCGCGTGCTACAACGGACCGTGGTCCTGCGTGCATGCTACATGAACCTTCATGGATTTCTCGCAGCACATAATTTGCTTGTAAGGGGCCGACGCAGCGGAGCCATGGTTGGAGGAAAGAACGTCGATACAGTATGTTGTCGCGCAATTCGAATCTCTGCGCTGTGCGCCGTATTCTGCGAGCTTCTGTCTGTTCTTGGGGTAATGTACCTTTGCTTAAGAATTCCGCAATCGGTGTCATCCATGTAGGACCATCCTCCTCTATGACTGCGGAGACTTCCATCTCCGATATTGACTTGCTTTTCAGCGTTTCCACCAGCACTTGCTTTGATAAGTGTGCGAAGCTTGTCGAGGCGATCTTGCTCAGTGCATCTGCTTTGCGATTTTCTCCCCTAGGGACTTGCTTGATAGTAAATCTGTCAAAGCCTTTGATCAGTGTCTTAGTCTTCTCAAGATACTGAATCATATTTTCTTCTTTGGCCACGTATTCACCCAACACGTGGTTGGCCACTAGCCGGGAGTCCACATTTGCTTCCAAGTTACGTACACCCATTCGAGCTGCAATGCATAGTCCAGCGATTAGGGCTTCATATTCTGCCTCATTGTTTGTCGAGGTAAATTCAAAACGCAGTGCGTAAGTGAATTCCATTCCCTCTGGGTTTGTGAGAATAAGGCCAGCTCCTGAGCCGTCCACGCATGAGGACCCGTCTGTAAACAAAATCCATGGATCTTGTAGTTCTTTCTCGCTTGGTGTAGGTACGTCGTCAGTATCTGGCTTCTCAATGATGAAGTCTGCCAGAACTTGTCCTTTTATTGCGGTACGTGGTCTGTAAGAGATGTTATGTTCGCCTAGCAACACACTCCACTTCTGGAGTCGTCCTGACGCATCGGGTTTGGAGATGATCTGCTTGATGGCTTGATCTGTGATTACCGCTATCGGGTGCGCTTGGAAGTACCGGCGCAGTCGCTTGGCGGCAAACACTAATGCCAAGACCAACTTTTCCATGGCACTATAGTTCATCTCCGTCTTCTTGAGCGCTTTGCTGACAAAATAGATAGGGGTTTGCACCGAGTCCCTATCTGTTAGTAGCACTGCGCTGACTGCCCCATGAGTTGCTGATAAATACATGATCAGCTCTTCCCCTGGTCGGGGTGCCACGAGTGTTGGGAGCGTTGCTAGATGCTGTTTGAGTGTGGTGAAGGCTTCTTCCGCCTCCGTCGTCCACCGAAAGTCACCCTTTTTTATACACTTCTTGAGTGTTTTGAAAAGAGGCAATGACTTTTCTGCTGATTTAGACAGGAACCTGTTGAGGTCAGCCAGTTTTCCATTGAGGGATTGGACTTCCTTCAGCGTGCGTGGTGAGGGAAGTTCTATTACCGACTTTGTCTTTTCTGGACAAGGTTTTATGCCATCAGGTTCTATCAGGTACCCTAAGAACATGCCTTCGGTAGCGCCGAAGGTGCATTTCTTAGGATTTAGCTTCATGTTGATCTCGCGTAGAGTCTTGAATGTTTCTTCTATGTCGCGCACAAGTTCTTTTTCAGTATGGCTTTTTATGACCAGGTCATCCACATAGACTTCCAGGTTGCGGCCCACCTGTTTTTCAAAGGCATTGTCTACCAACCGCTGATAGGTGGCACCCGCATTCTTCAAGCCAAACGGCATTTTTGTGTAACAGTAAACGCCTTGGCTTGTGTGGAAAGCTGTCTTTTCCTCGTCTTCTTGAGCCATTTGTATCTGGTGATATCCCTTGTACGCGTCAAGAAAACACTTCAACGGGTATCCACACAAGGACTCTATTTTCCAATCTATCTCTGGTAATGGATAGCAGTCCTGCGGGCATGCTTTATTAAGGTCGGTGAAGTCTACACACATTCGCCAGCTACCATCGCTTTTTTTTACCATTACTGGATTAGAAAGCCAGTCATGGTAATAGACTTCACGCATAATTCCCGCATTTACCAATTTCTGTACCTCTGCCAGAATTGCCTGCGCCCTCTCTGGAGCTTGGCCACGCTTCTTCTGGCGTATCGGTGAGTATCCTTGTCGGATTCTAAGTTGATGCTCTGTGATCGAGCGTGGTACTCCAGTCATGTGTTTTGGCTCCCACGCGAAAATATCCACGTTCTTTTGTAGGAGCGCGCACACAGCTGTTTTGCCGTTGTCCGACAATGACCCTCCAATGGTTATTTCCTGGTCTGGGTATTCTGGGTGAATTGCGACTTTCAAGTTGGGGACTTTGGCCGCGCACTGCTTCGGGATTGGTTCCATTTCGCATGTAACCGTGTTACATTCTCTGTTTGGTACCGTGGCATTGTAAAGAGTGACAATGCCCCCTTCTACTGGGAATTTAAGCATCCCGTGCGCTGTTGATGGCACCGCGCGCATGGCTGATATCCCGGGTCTCCCAATAATGCCATTGTATGACGAGGGGGATTTGATCACCATGAAATCCATCCAGGTTGTCGTAGAGTGCTCTGCGTTGCCAACGCTGACTAGTAATCGCAGTTGCCCCATGGGCCATATCTTTTCACCTGTGAACCTAGTGGTGTGACCCTTTTGCGCATGGTAGTCACAGTATCCATTCCCAGTGCGCCGATCTTCTGGTGTACGCATCTGCGGTGGTCTTGGGAAGTTCGCACCTTCCGCTGCGAGTATTTCCTTTGGTGTTTTGATCAGGGGAGTATACCTGTCATTATCTCTGTCTCTGCCGCTCCTCTG
>BPTQ01000006.1:143922696-144034871 GCA_019973895.1 Chrysanthemum seticuspe
TAGCTGTTCTACCAGTTCCTCCCATCTGACCTGGTGAATCAATTTTTGTAGTTTTTCCCTTCTCTATTTGTTTTCTTACCTTCGTTCTTCCTCTGTGGGTTTCTATTCCGGCTATGTTAGATGTACTATGTCTGCACCGTTTCTTGGTGATCTGTTTTCCAGTCGGTCCTCAAGAGGGCTTCTTCGCTTTAGAGAAAGGGATGAGATTGACGCCTGTTGCGTCGTTGTCTCGGGGAGTGGTAACTTTAATCACGCCCACCAGTGCTGTATGTGGCGTACATGTAGCTACCACCCCGTAGCCGTTTATAGTACACCTGTGAAACCGGTGAGTGCTGTGTTGACCGGATTTAACTGACTACGTATTTCAGGTCGTAGTCTTTTAAAGCAATGCTCATACATGATATTTGCCGATGCCCCACCATCGATGTACATGCGGTGTATGTCGTGACCACCCGCACTAATTTCAATGGTGAGGGGCTCTGTTGCTGCGTTGTCCGCAGTTAGAGTAGGGAAAGAGATTTCGCTTCTTCGGGAGAACTCCTGGCTGACCTTTTGTCTAGTGGTTCTTTGCCACGTCTGTATCATGTAGATTGTATCGGCCTTATCTTTGGGTGTCTCCTTCTTGCTTCCATTCTTTTGTTTATCTCTTCCCTTTTTGATGTTTTTAACTAAGTGGTCCAGTCTACCCTCCTTGACCATCTTGTCGATGAGTTGGCGCAGCTGGACACACTCGTTAGTGGTGTGACCCTTTTGCGCGTGGTAGTCACAATATCCATTCCCAGTGCGCCGATCTTCTGGTGTACGCATCTGCGGTGGTCTTGGGAAATTCGCGCCTTCCGCTGCGAGTATCTCTTTTGGGGTTTTGATCAGGGGGGTGTACCTGTCATTATCTCTGTCTCTGCCGCTCCTCTGGCTGCGATAGTTCCTATTACGGTTATTACCTCGGTCGTTGGATTGTCTCCCAGGTTGTTCCTATGACCGGTAACTCGAATGGTTCTTTTTGCTATCTGCCGCAGCGGCTTCTCCCTGGACAAAAGACCGAGAGCGCTTCATGAGTTCATCAAAGGTCTCAGGGATCTTGTCGTTTAACCTCTTGATGAGTTCTGGGTTATTAATCCCATTCATGAAGCCAGAGATCTTTAAGACTTCAGGACATGCTTTAACTTGCATGCATTCATCTTTAAAGCGTTCCATGAATGCGCTCGTAGATTCTCCCTGGTTCTGTTTTACTCTGGCGAGTTTGACATGATTTTTAGCGCACTTTTTGCGTTGAGTAAAATTTAGGCGGAACGCCTTTCTCAACTCTTCAAAACCATTTATGCTCCTTCGTGGGAGTTTGTTGAACCAGTTCCGCGCGCTTCCCACCAGTGTGGAATTAAACATGTGGCACCACACTGGTTGTGGCCAGTTCTCAATGGTCGCGGCTGATTCAAAGATTTTTAGGTGATCGTCAGGATCACCTGTTCCGTCATAGGTCTTGACATTTGTAGGCATGCGCCTCTTCTTGTTCTCAGAGAAATCACTAATGCGTCTGGTGAACGCATCCACTTTCTGACGGCGCCACGGGAGAGACATGTCTTCCTCTTGGCTATCGCGTCTGTTTCTAGACTTCCAATGCCCTGTGTCGCTGTCCTCGTTGTTCGAGGAATTATCAGTAGATGAATTTTCCTTCCTACGGCGTTTGCGCCGGCTATCCTCAGAGTCTGACTCGTAGTCCGGATCTGAAGGACTTTCACTTGGGGAGTGCTTTCGCCCCAGTCTGTCACGTACTTTACGGCTACCCAATCTAGTGTAGACACTGGTACGCCGTTCTTCTCTATCACTATCACTCAAGTGCTGCGAGTGAGATGTCTCATCATCCTCAACTCTCCTCCCTATTCTGTTGAATACTGGGGGTCGGCCGCTATCCCTCCCGCGCTTTTCTTTCTGATGGCGCAGTGGGGAAGTCTCGTATTCAGAATCGAAGTTGAGTCGGGCTTTCAAGTTCCGACCTGATCTCTTCTTCTCTTCCTCTTGCATGAGGGCAGTTAATGTTTCGTAGTTTTGGGATACGAAAACTTCTGGTGCTAATTCCGGCGCGACTCCCTCGAGGGTGAGTGCGTTTGTTTCTGCTGCTTTACCCTTATCCCGGCCTGGTGCCTCCGGTACCTTTGTCAGGTCAGTTTCTAGCACTGATTGGAAGGGAGTAGTAAAGACGGTGCGCAGTGGGTCTACTCCACTCGTGGTGGTTGTAGTGGCTTGGGTTGTTCCCGAGTGCGGTTCCACCAGAGGGAAGATCAAGTCTTGACCTGATCCCTTATTTTTAGCAGCGCTGGTTGTCCTAGAGGTCTGCTTAGGGGTTAGTCCACTCTGCAACTTCTTCCCCATGAGGTCTGACTGTGATCGCTGATTACCGTGCTTTGTCATTCTAGTGTCGGTTCTTAGTGTAGGGTCCCACGGATGGCGCCACTTGTTGATACAAAAGTTGGACGTTCCTGATTTGGAGCTCCGGTTCTCGTACCAATTGAGAATTGCTGCTTGAGACCTGCGCACTAAGAGACAAGAAACACCGTTAGGCTTACCGTGGGATTGTCTCCCACGATTATCCTCCGGCGTGAGAGTGAGTAATCGGTTTAGGGTTTAAGGAGTTTTAGGGTTATGAGATCGTACCTTAAATGAGGGATATGATTCCCTTTATATACGCACGGAATCCTTGTTGGTTCCGTGTTCCCCAACTTTCGGCGTATCCCGCCTAAGTCGGTTGGGAATGATTATCTTCTTATTTTAGAAGATATCGGATATCTATTCCGTAAATAGATATGGGCTTGGGCTTTCGTGAGCCCAAACACGTATTGATATTGGCCCAGTTCGTACCAGGCTTGAAAGTAGTGAACTGTGGTCGGGTTCATGACCCGACTCCAGACTATACGTCATCATATACTGTTACTAAGCATTCTATTACTGCTTCTCAATTTCATGAATTAACTGTTGCTTTGAAAGTCTCCCATGATCGTGTCATTGAGCTTGAAAACAAAAACTCAGAACTAAATGAGAAAATTGATCAGGATGATCACGATAATTTGGTAAAACATCTTTCTAAGCTAGAAGTTGAACATTTCGATTTGCAACTAAAATATCAACATCACAAGGAAAATGTCAAAACCTCAAACATCAAGACATCCTCAAATGTTCTAGAGTTTGATGCATTTTTTGAAATAAACAAACGTGACGAACAGATTCAAGCTCATTGTAACACGATCAGAAAGTTGAAAGCCCAAATTTCACAATTAAAGGGTGAAAAGAACAACGTGACTGGCTCCCAAATGCCTCCTCCTTTAGATTCTCAGTGTTCTCAAACTTTTCATCTTCAAAACTTGGTTAATGTTTTACAAAAGGAAAATGAGAGTTTTCTAGAAGAAAATGAAAAGGTTAAACGACACTTTAAAGAGTTATATGATTCAATGAAAGTCACTCGTGACAAGAACAACGAAAAAATAACGTCTTTACAAAAGGAAATTGAGAATCTGAGGAGTCAGGAAAAAGGGAAAATGCCACTTGTCTTTAATGAGAATGTTGCTTCAAAGTCATCTGAAGACTGCAAATATACTGTGACTGTTAAATACATTCCCCCTCATCTTAGAAATAACGAACTTGTGTTTCATAACTATTTTGCTCACCTTAAGGATAGTCTAGAATGTCTCCGTGAGATTGTAGAAGAGGATTTCATAAATAAGCCACTTGATAGAGAAATTAGGTTTGCTTGCATTCAGGCCAAACGATCTCAAGAGCTACTGGAATGTTTAATAGCAACATATCCTAAATCCTTAGGTGCGAAAGATAAAGCTGTGATGCCTTGTTCTATGCCTTGTGCCAATTATGCAACCCATTCTATGCCCAGTATTAAGAGAGTGAACTCTAAAGTGCCTTCAAGTAGTTCTGATCCATGCACGTCTAGTTCAGGAATGAAAAAAGTAGCCCAACCAACTAATGTTCCCATAATTCCCTCTACAGGAATAATCAGTGACATAAAAGCAAGTGGTTCAAAGCCTCCAGGCAATACAAAGCAAGATAGGACCTCGCAAGCTAAGAATGTGCATTGGAAGAGAGTAGAAGACCACCCTAGGAACAGTAAGTTTGAGTTGAATAAAACGAATCGTGTTGATTCTAGTATTAGCTATAAGCGTACTGTAATTAATTTGAATTCTACTACTATCTGCAAACCATGTAATGATGACTGCTTGATTTCTGTTACTAATCATGAATGTGGTGTGAATGATTTGATTAATGCTGTTAAATGCCCAGTCAAAATTGTTAATGTCAAAAATCAAGCTAAGAAGGCTAAAAGGCAATGGCGAAAGAAAGTTAGAAAACATTGGAAGTTTTGCCCTAAATTTGCTAAGTCAATGCCCATTAGAAAATGGATGCCTACTGGTAGAACTATTCCTTTAAGAAGTGAACATACTTTGAATAGGTCAAATACGGACACTAGCACTGCATCTATTCCTGATGATTCCATTGTTTCTACTTCCGATGTGGGTGTTCCAATCACTGTTACTAACCAAATGGAACCCATTCTTGCATGGGGATCCCAATTATCCAGTTATCCATTCTTGTCTATGTTCAACTGCAGATCGTTCAAATCGTTCTGTGGTACCTGGACTCAGGCTGTTCCAAGCATATGACTGGACATCGCTCGCGGCTCATGAACTTCTTGAGTAAATTCATCGGGACTGTTAGATTCGGGAATGACCATTTTGGAGCAATTATGGGTTATGGAGACTATGTTGTTGGCAATAGTGTAATCTCCAGGGTATATTATGTTGAAGGCCTTGGTCATAACATGTTTTTTGTTGGTCAATTCTGTGATTCCGATCTAGAAGTGGCATTTAGAAAACATACTTGTTTTGTTAGAGAACTTGATGGTGTGGAACTGTTAAGAGGAACTCGTGGTTCAAATCTATACACCATCTCTATCGAAGACATGATGAAGTCTTCTCCAATCTGCTTGTTGTCAAAGGCTTCAAAGACAAAATCATGGTTATGGCATCGTCGTCTCAATCACTTGAAATTCGGCACCATTAATAATCTTTCCAGAAAGGATCTTGTAAGAGGCTTACCCAGATTAAAGTATGAAAAAGATCATCTTTGTTCAGCATGCCAATTGGGAAAAAGCAAAAAATATGCCCACAAACCCAAACCCACAAACTCAGTAATGGAAGTTCTGCATACCCTTCATATGGATTTGTGCGAACCAATGAGAGTGCAAACGATTAATGGGAAGAAATATATTTTAGTCGTTGTTGATGACTACTCTCGATTTACTTGGGTAAAGTTTTTGAGGACAAAGGATGAAACTCCAGATGTCATCATCTAACTTATCAAGCAGCTTCAGGTTCGACTTAACAATACGGTTAGAATTGTTCCAACAAACAATGGCACAGAGTTCGTTAACAAAGACTTAAGTCAATTTTATGAAAGTGTTGGAATCACTCATCAAAGAAGTGTTCCACGAACTCCTCAACAGAACGGTGTAGTTGAAAGACGAAATCGAACTCTTGTGGAAGCCGCAAGAACAATGCTAATTTATTCAAAGGTTCCAATGTTTCTCTGGGCTGAAGCCATTGCCACTGCTTGCTACACCCAAAATCGTTCCCTCATACACACATCTCATGGAAAAACTCCATACGAACTTGCCCATAAATGAAAACCTAATCTTTCCTACCTTCGTGTGTTTGGTACGTTGTGCTATCCAACGAATGACGGTCAAGATTTAGGTAAACTAAGAGCTAAGGCGGACATTGGAGTTTTTGTAGGTTATGCATCAAATAAGAAGGGTTACCGAATCTACAACAAAAGAACTCGAGATATCATGGAAACTATTCACGTCACGTTCGATGAGCTATCCGGGCAAATGGCTCCAGGACAATCCAGTTCTGAACCCGCATCTCAATCTTCATCAAGTAGTCCCATCAGTTCTACTCTTGTACTAAATCCCTCACCATCAACTCCTTATGTACCTCCTTCAGAAGATGATTTTAAGAAATTGTTTGATCTAATGTTTGATGAACACTATGAGCCAAGTGATAAGGATCTGTCAATTCCATCAACAGAGGCTGTTCCTATCCCTGTCAATGAAGTTAACCCTTCAGTTTCTATGTCATTAAGTCAAGAAGCGCCTGCTGCTGATCACTCTGTCTCATCAACAAATCATCAATCATCGAGTGTACATCATGGAATTGTGTCTGGCACCTATGATGGAGATAATCCCTTTGCTACTCCTGAAGATGCCCCATTTGAAAACATATTTGCTCCTGAATCATCATCAGAACCATCTTCATCAGGAGAATTCGACTCTGCTACTTCAGTTCCTCAACAACAACCACACGAACACCTTAGAAAATGGACACATGATCATCCATTGGACAACATCATTGGAAATCCCTCTCGTCTAGTATCTACTCATAAACAACTTGCAACTGATGCCTTATGGTGCTTCTTCAACTCCGTACTATCCAAGGTCGAACCTAAAGACGGTAAAACTGCCATGAATGATAACAACTGGTTCAATGCCATGCAAGAAGAAATTTATGATTTTGATCGACTAGATGTATGGGAATTAGTACCTGCTCCTGACTGTGCTATGATCATTGCCCTAAAGTGGATCTTCAAAGTAAAACTTGATGAGCATGGTGATGTATTAAAAAACAAGGCTCGATTGGTTGCAAAAGGATACCGTCAAGAGGAGGGTATTGACTTTGAAGAATCATTTGCTCTAGTTGCTCGTATCGAGGCAATCAGAATCTTCTTGGCTAATGCTGCAAGTAAGAACATGGTAGTCTATCAGATGGATGTAAAGACGGCTTTTATTAACGGAGATCTTAAAGAAATCGTATACGTCAGCCAACCTAAAGGTTTTATGAATACAAAGCATCCTACTCATGTCTATCGCTTGAAGAAGGCTCTTTACGGTTTGAAGCAAGCTCCAAGGGCATGGTATGATACGCTATCAAAGCTTTTCTATCTACTGGATTCAACAAAGGAGCAGTTGATCCGACATTGTTCGCCAGAAAGTCAGGCAAACATTTAATTCACATTCAAATGTATGTTGATGATATTATTTTTACCTCGACTGACCCCAATGAATGTGACCATTTTTCTAAGGAGATGGGCTCCAAATTTCAAATGTCAATGATGGGATAAATGTCATTTTTCTTGGGATTACAAATTTCACAAAGTCCCGGAGGCATTTTTATAAACCAATCTAAATATGCAAATGAGATTTTAAAGAAATTTGGATTTGATTCTTGTGACCCTGTTGACACTCCCATGATAGAGCGTACTAAACTGGATGAGGACCACTCAGGGTCATGGTAGATCAAACGAAATATCGAAGTATGATTGGATCCCTGATGTACCTCACAGCCAGTAGACCTGATATTCTGTTCGTTGTATGCATGTGTGCTAGATACCAAGCTAAGCCTACCAAAAAGCACCTTGAAGCGGTTAAACTGGTCTTTCGGTATCTCCAAGGAACCATCAATATGGGTCTTTGGTACCCGAAGGACACCGGTATGTTACTAACAGTCTATGCAGATGCGGATCATGCAGGATGTCAAGATACACGTCGAAGTACGTCTGGAGGTGCTCAGTTTTTGTGTGAGCTGGTCTTCTAAGAAACAAATAAGTACTTCTATATCCTCTACAAAGGCTGAATACATAGCCATGTCATCTTGTTGTGCTCAAATCCTATGGATGAGATCCCAATTATCTGACTATGGCTTTGAATTCAACAAAATCCCTCTGTATTGTGATAACAAAAGTGCCATTGCTCTCTCATGCAACAACGTACAACACTCAAGAGCAAAGCACATCGACAATCGACATCATTTCATCAGGGAGCAAGTGGAAAACGGTGTGGTGGAACTTTATTTTGTGAGGACTGAATACCAGTTAGCAGACATCTTCACCAAAGCTCTTCCTAGAGAACGTTTTGAGTTTATCCTCCCACGACTTGGTCTAAAGAGTCTACAACCGGAAACACTTAAACGTCTTCAAGAGGAAGAAGAGGAGTAAAAGGTTTTTCTTCATCCATCTCTTGTAAATAGTTATTCAAAAAGCAAAATACAAAATTTTAAAACCAACAAAAAGCAAATAGAAAAATATAAAATTCTCAAAATCCATAAAAAACTAGAAAATCTTGAAAAAAAAATCAAAAAATATTGTCTTTTTGTCATGTTTTTCTTGATTCGATTATATCTACGGTCTTTGTGCTGTCATTCAAAGAGTGACACGGGTCTTTAGATGTTGTTCGAATGTACATAAAAAAGAAGAAGAGAGAAAGTACTTAAAACAAGGCTTATAGTCATTTCAGTCTATAACCCGTTTTTTAAAAGAAAGAACATAGTCATGCCTTATCATATTTTTCACATCTCATGCTCTGATTCTTAAAACAAATGTTTGTCACTAAAACGACAAATGTTTCCTTCACAAGTATTTTTTCTTCTAAAAATTCTTCTGAAAAATATTTGTTATCTAATTGAAAACTAATAAAAAATAACTCAGTCTCAATTTTTGAAAATCATCTGGACTTGACATTGGTCAAAATCTATATCTCTCAATCAACAACTTATGTCATCGATTGAGGGGGAGAATGATTTCATTATTTAAATCAAAAGGTTATTTGTCATACAACTGGTTCAGACCAAGGTTTATGTCATGTTTTCAAAAGATACTCAAGCATGTTTTTGGAGTATAAAGTCTCAACTGTGATCCTTATCGGTTAAATGTTCTCATACGCAAGTCACAATTCTTCTCAAAAGCTTTCAAAATCAATTTAAATCTACAGAGATCACAAATCTCAAATGATTTGAAAATTGTGATCGGGGAGAATTTGTGATTTAAATTGGATTTAAACTGATAATTCGATAAATGGTTTTATAATGATTTACAAGCTCTCCTCCCCACATGTGCCAAACGATTTCAAATTTTCCATGCACATGTTGAGGGGGAGCATCTATTTCAAACCAAAAAGGATTGAAACGTGATTGATTTGTTTCAATGTGCAGGTTTTCCCTAATATGTGCAAAACACTTCCAAATTTCTATGCACATATTGAGGGGGAGCAATTTTTTTTGAAAACCACATCCTTTCCAAAAATACCCTTAACAAAGTATGAAAAATGCTAATTTTGTTCAGGAAAGTGATGTTGATATCTTTTAGAAAATGGTAATCAAAGAAGTGAATCCTTCCTCTTGCCTCCGTGTGCCAAAACGATTTCAAATACATGATGCACATGTTGAGGGGGAGCTCTTTTCTAAAAATATCAAAAACAATTCAGGTACAAAATGCTTTGATAATATATCACAAGTATCTGGATTGATTTTTCAAATGGTTTTCAATTGGCTCCGATGGTAGATGAACAATACCAAATAGACCGACCAAATTTACTTTATGTATGGTGATATAAGGATGGTTAGGTTAGGTATTCGTTCCCACGATCCCGCCAGAGCCGGAGGGATCTACCCAGGGACAATCCACTAGATAGTGTAGAGTCCTTAGGTATGATGAAAAAAGGAAAAAAAATGAGATATGGGAAGAGTGCGGACTGAGAAAGAGCTAGAACTGGAAGAAACCTAACAAGGTTCTAGTTATGAAGTCTCGGTAAGCACTGAAGGGGTTGAAGAATCAAAAAGAATTGAATGAGAAAAGGGTGAAAATAAATAGCCCTCCAATTATTCAACCTTAGGGCAGAAACCGGGTTCAATACATATGCTACTGGTTGTTATTAAGGTAACACATGTATTGAAGACAAGACGTCATGGACCCAGTGACGCACTGCACTACAACTTCCCAAGCTGCTCAAGTTTCTCTTAAAAGGGACTTGTTTCATTCTCACGGGGAACCCACATAATCTATCGACTTTCTCTTAGAGATTGTTTATATTGAAGAAGGAGACCCTCTCCCTAGTCTCCGGCATAGGAACCAAATGTGCACAATTGAGTCTAGAGCCACGAGATCATCAAATAAATCTCTTTAGGACACTGTCAATGAAGACTCTCTGTTTCACACAATGTGGAAAGAGAAATTATATCTTTAAGAGTCCTACGCATTATCCTTGTGGTATTGCCAGAACATCTGAGTGATATGCAAACATATTCACAATGAAGATGGAAAGCCTTCTAGAGCCAATATCAAACAAGCTCTTGGTAGGTGGCATGTGAGATCTATCCAATAGATCAACCATGTGACAACTGGACAGAAACAATGGGGCGATTCAAAATTATGAATTAATCCTGGTTCAGGTTATGGATTGACGGATACCTTTGAAAAACTGGTCGTTGTGCTTAAAAATTCTTTTCGTTAGCACATCAACTGTGTATTAATATTTCAAATATAAAAGGTGTTTATGATTGATAATTGATTTTTCATCAATCAGTGAATCTCAAATTCGCTGGTCCACTCACTCTGTGTTGTCTTCTTTGAGACGTTCCGGTTTGAGAACAGCTAGAGCAGCTGCGAAACCCTGTCAAGGAGATTCTTCGGAATTATACCTGATCACAGGCAGTACTTGTACTGATCAACGGGGAACCGTGGGCCGTGTACCTCAATTCAACGAAAGTGATCAAAGACACTTTCGTGCGCTTTATTGCTAACTGTTGTATGCGGGTACGCCCGACGTTTGCAGCTGATCAGAATGGAGAGGTCAATCCATAGCCACATGCTCACACAACACATTCAATTTTAAAGAAATCACGATAAGTGCATCAACGACTCTGATATCATGAATCAACTAAAGCTTCCGCTACTCTGATGAAAAGATTTCATGATCCAGAATGTGAGCATGTCGGTCCAAAAGTCACAACTTCACATAATGTCAACACCACAATGGAAGAGTCAGAGATTTATGTTAGCTGATGATCTCAATGCTGGCTCAAAACTCATTATCACGTGGATCAGTTAAAGACCTCCACTTGGATTAACCAAACATGCAAAAATGAAGAATCAATGACTACGGGCTACAGAGCAAGGAACATTAACAAGAATTCAAGAACAATCTTAATATAATATCTGTTTGTATTCAATGTATTTTGAGGTGACCTCCCTTAGGGGGAGATTGTTAGGATTTAGTAAATCCAGTTATTAAAGTGTCGGTCACCTCAAGTATATGTAATCGTTAGAAAGCTCGTAGTAGTAGTTATTTAATGTTAAGTAGTATTTAGTTAAGTAACACCATGGAAGATGGACGGGTCTTTACCCACTGTATGCCTGATCCACAGCCCGTAGGTGGAGTTTTATGTAAGACTATAAATACCCTCTACCTCCCATTGTAGAGGGTTGGAGCTCATAATAATACTTTTACTTTCTCTCACTAAGTTCCCAAACCTCTAACTCTTTCTCTCTCTAAAACCTCAAGTTATACGCCTATATGTAATCATGATTTGATGTGTTTGTGAAATCCAATATGTTACAAGAGCCAAGGTTTGATCACTCATCTTTCATGTTCTTGGATTTCTAGTGGTTTTCATAAGGTTTTTGGGTTTGAATGAGTTTAGAGTAGTTTGCATCATTTGGATCATTTCTAGTGTTAAAGTTTGGATTTTGATTGTACTTTTGTGTTTAGAAACATTATATGTGTTTAGGTTTTGAATTGGAAGGCTTGAATCATCGTAATTGGATAGTTTTTGGATTGAAAAGTGGTGTTTTTGGAAGGTTTCTTTGAAGCGATTTGTGTCTCGTACCACTTTTCTTCTAAGAGATATGTCAAGCATGTTAAGCGATTTATCTGTTTCAAATAAGCAGGCTGTCCAGATTCAATGTATCTGAAGCGATTTGTCTGTTTAAGCGATTTGTCTGTTTAAGCGATTTGGCTGTTTAAGCGATATTTCTGTTTAAGCGATTTGTCTGTTTAAGAGATTTGTCTGCTTAAGCGATTTGTCTGTTTAATAGATTTGTATGCTTAAGCGATTTGTCTGTTTAAGCGATTTGTTCCTCAAGCGATTTGTCACACAAGCGATTTGTCCCTTAAGCGATTGGTCCCTTAATCGATCTGTCATCAGTGCGATTTGTCCCTTAAAGAATTAGGGAATATCACAAACCATAACACAAATTCATCTTTACTTCCTTATCATCTTCTAGCTCCTTTACTACATCTTACTTCTCACTCTCTTACGGTTTGGTCTTGATTTTAGTAAAATCCCGCGAAAGATTCTATTTCTCGGTTTAAATCACAGACTTGTAAAATCCTGTGTACACATCAACATCATGTCTTACACTCCTGATTCGGTGATTTCAGAAGTACTCAAACTGTATGATACTGTAGACAACCATGAGAATGTTATTTATACTGAACGATTACAGATGATGGAATCAATCAATGATGATTTGAGTTCTTCATGCTCTGAGTCCAATGAGAAAGATTTGCACCTGTTCAGACTACAGAATGCCATGCAAAAGGAAAGCAACATTGAACCTTATCAACAACTTCACTTACACCTCATGCTACGTCTATCCATTACAATGGAACGAACATGTATTGCCCTCTTCCGTCAGGACTTATCCACATTAACAGGAACTTTGCTGTTAAACCAAGCGCAATTGGAGCTACAACTTGACAAAGAGAAGGTTCAAAAGGATAGTTCCAGTACTGCACTTCAAGTGATCTACAAACATTTTCAGTCATTCATTAGAAGGGAATTCACATCAGATTATGATCAAGACATGACTGAAATGTCTTTCAAGAGACACACTGGAATGGAAATTTGCGTGTTCATAGAGACACTTATCCATCTCATGGATAATGTGGAAAAGCATATTGAGGAAGTTACTCAGAAAGATGAAAAAATGTGATGAGTTGGGTAATGTATCAGTTGAAGAATCGGGTGTTACTGAATGCAGAATGTCTGAGACAACAAATAATGATGTAACCAGCTGTTCAGTTACTCCTAACATACAAGAAGTTGATGCAGTAATCAGAAAAGGGAATGAATGTCAGGCACAATCAAAAGATTGTAGTGTTGAGTCGGGTAAAGCACCAGATGATGGATCAGTTTACACTGAATACAGAGAGTCAGAGATAGATAAGCTTGACACAGCCTGCGGTCCAGTGACTCTTGTTACACATGATGATGATGCATATATCAGACCGAAATTTAAACAGGTTTCATGTAATGAGGTACCCTTAACTGTTCAACATAGTGCATCTGCTAATGTACCTAAACATACTGATCTTAATGCTGAAGATGATTCTGATAAATGTTCCTTGGTTGAGGTTGAGTCTAATAATTTCAAAACAAATGATATGGTTGATAAAAAGGCTTTTGATGAACTTTCAAACAAATTCTCAAAACTTGAAAAACATTGCATTTCTCTTGAAATTGCAATACAAAGAAAGGAGGAAAGTTTTCAAACTAAGAAACCATGTAAAAATCCGGAATTTCCATAATTTCGTGAATTTTTTGAAATAAACAATTTAAAAGCTCAGCTTCATGCCAAAAACTTGACTATCAACAATTTGAAGAAATATATTTCTGATATGCATGTGAAAAGTAATTTGGTTACAAGTAATTATGATGTTAATGCTACTAATGATATTCAAATGAGAAATGATGAATTAGCGGTTTGTGTGGCCAAATTACTAAAGGAAAATGAGTCTTTGAGAAAGCATCACATAGAACTATGTGACTCTGTCAAAGAAACTAGAACTAAGTCAATGGAACAAACAAACTGTTTTATAGAAAAAATTGATGATCTCAAAGCTCAACTTCAGGAAAAGAGTTTCGCTATTGTTGCCTTAAAGAATGAGCTTAGAAAAACCGTAGGGAAAAGTGTGAACACTAAGTTTACAAAACCATCAACCTTGGGGAAGCCAGTTTCTCATTCCACTAGAGACCGTTCCATTGTTAGGTAGCCTACTGCATTCATATCTGAAAGAACAAAATCTTTAAAGACAAGGCTTGCCTCCCAAGTTGATGCGATAAAAGTTTTGTCAAAACCAGTCACTTCACCTGAGTTACCTAAGAATAAGGCTTCTAGTTCAGTTAACCCTCAACAAGTAGCTACTTCTACTCCCAGCACCTCTAGGAATAGTTCGAAAATAGTGTTAAAATCAAGCATTAAAACCCAGAATTCATATAATATGAATGACTTGTGGAAGAACTATTATCTAGAACAAGCTAGGAAAAAGGCACAGATTTGAAAAGACGGAATTTTAGGTGCAAGACCTTGGGTGATGCATTCCATGAGATTTCAAGGCACTGCTAGTAGTTGTAAACCATTACCTAGGAACACTCAAAAGACTAGGGGTTGGCCTGCATCTAAGAGTAGTTATATGAAGAAGAATGCTAAGCATGCAGAAAATGAAACTAGAAATTCTGAGTCTTTTTCGAATAAGAAACAATTTCCTAATTCACATGCTAAGGTACAATCCACTAAGGCCACTAACATGGCTAAGGTTCAACATGTAATGAAGCAAAACAAACCTAAAACTTCGCATAGATGGATCCCAACTACTAAATCTTTGGAGTCTAGGAATAACGATAAGTCTTCCATTGTGCATAAGAATATCAACAATCCTAGACCTTGCCATAAGTAGATTCCATCTGGTAGAATGTTTAAGGATGTTGGACTTAAGTGGATACCTACCGGAAAGCTGTTTACTGATGGAAAAATCAAGGTTGACCGTGAAAACCCAAAGGGTTTGGATACTAATGTCACTAACCAATATATATGCAATCAAGCTTGTAATGTTAGTGCATGTAGTCCTTACTCTGTTGCAGATACTTCGATCCTTCACTACATGGACTGGCTTAAAGTATGGATAACTAATGGATTGATATCTAATAACTCACGGGTTCAAGTAACTCAACCTTGATATTCAATCTGCTATGACGTTTGAACACAACAGTTCAAGCCTCGTACTCTAAAAAAAAGAAATGTGTACGTTTCAGTGCGCATTATCTTCTGAAGAAGAGAAATCTTATTATGACGTCTGTTCACATCAGTTCAGGCCTCATTCTTCATCATTATGGCGTCTGCAGATAACTCTTTAGGCCCCGTTCTTCAAAGAAAAGAAAGGTGTACGCATCAGTGCGCTTTATCTTCAGAAGAAGAGAAATCTTCATGTATATGACCATTCTCATCGACATTCTTCATCAACAAGCTTTATGTTTTTCCTATGCTCAGTCAATCCTCAAGTGGATCTACGTTCATTGGTGTATAATCTTATTCACTTGTTCAAATCAAAAATGGCAACTTCGGATGCAATTTTTGAGGGGGAGAAGAGTGAATATACTACATGTTGATGAATGCTTGAGTTATGGTCACACGACTCTCCAACGCCTAATGTCTTCACTCACTTGGATAACTGGGATTTACTATTTGGGATTCATTGTTTTTCAAGATATGTTTGATAAGTACTTCCAACCTCTAATGAATGTTGATCATCCAGTTTATGAAGCTTATGCTCCGGTTCCTACTGACTCAACTTGTTCACCATCTAAGAAGTACTTCTTGGAATTTTCAAGAAACCTTATCTCCAGTTACTTCACAAGGCGTTGATAATGACTATCATGATATTATAGTTTCACTATTGAATAATTATCCGCTCTTTGGTATTCCTTTTCCAAATCTTCACGGATTTTTTTTCATGAATAATGATCCGCTCTTTGGTATTCCTATGCCAAATCTTCACGGATTACTGTTCCCCTCTTTATGCACGCTATAAATCAACCACATAAACATTAAGGAAAATGACTACCTCATCCGCTCAAAGACGTTATAGGTGAATCTTCCAGATCAGTCTCTACATGTATACCTTTAGGAAGAATGCATTGATGTTGAGGAATCATTTGTTCCGGTTTATTTAGTGGGTCAATGTACATCCGATTGTATATTTATTCACGTGTTGGGCATTTTACACAAGTTGACTTTCAACAAAAGGTGTGTTCTTATTTGATAACTTGCTCGGGCTTAAGAATTTGAGTTGAAGACTTGGTTTATCTAATTACCAGCACTCGGGGTGGATGGTTGAAGACCTAGTTAACTATCACTACTAGGAGTTACGTTGCTTTACTCAGCGTCACATGCAGATGATGGTGTGGACAATCTCAAGAGGTGTTAATGTCTCATACTCTGGTTGAGTAGTGAGTACTTAGAGATTTGTTGAAGCATAGATTCTCGACACCGTTCTTCCATCATTAAGTGCAAGCTTAAGATACAAATGTAGGGAATTCGACTTCCGTTTTAAGTTTGGTATATCAAGTTTTCTTCATTAGTGGTCACTTTAAATTGTCTACATATGGGTTGATAATGATAGTCAGAGAGAGTTTCTGTAGCAGTTGATTCTCACAGGATTCAGTTGAGCTAATTTTTTGTTCTTCTCTATTTCAAGAGTATTTGGCATGTATAATGTGTTGCTGATTCTGAGGTATCAAAACCAGCAAGGGGGAAGGAGACATACATCTAAATACACAACGAGTACAAGTGACGAACCTAATAATTCTTTTCTATTGAAGTAATCCCGGGAAAGACAAATGTCATAACCGTAGAGAAACTCAGTGTTTACTCATAGCCTTTGGTGTATTATTCCAACTATTTGGGAAAAGGATATATTATTCCAACTATTTGGGGGAAGGATGTATTATTCCAACCATTTGGGGGGAAGTGGTCTCTGGAGACTTTTGGTTTGTGTTACTTCACCGTTCAGTTGGATGAATTATGAGAAGAATAGTTGGAGCGTGAGATGACATTGCTTATCGACATCTTCTATATGATTTATGGTAGTGCTTCCGGCCATTGCTTCATGTACACAATGTAATGATGATTCCAATGTGATCGCAACCATCAAGGGAGAGATATGTGTACATCAGTGTCGCACAACATGTTCACATGATCGAGCTTAATCAGTTATTTCGGATTTGTCATCCGCAGAGAAGATCAGTGATTCAAACCAGTTACTATGATGTTGTTGTTTCTACTCTGGGTGGGTACTTGTGTACATTATGGGCTGATTGGTTATATGGAAGATAACTGGAATGCACCTGGTAAAATGAAGATGTTGATATATTGTTCCCCAGAATTGACAACTGCTCACACTCGAAGAGTAATGTGTACATCGAGGACGCACAACAGGATCATGTGATCGGGCTTAATCATTTATTCCGGGTTTGATAAATGCAAAGATGATCCGTGTTATCTTGTTACTTCGGTGTTCTCGGCTTCTTCGGGGTGTTGAGCTTCATTCAATGAGACTGTTTGCTTCACTTCTTCTTCTTGAGGGAAATGGTTTTCTTTTTACGAGGATTGTCGGTTTGGGGGGAAGCTGCCAAAGATTCACTTTTTGAAGCCTCAAGTTCTTGCGACGATTCAAAAGCCTCGAAATGCTTTGGTGGTGAAAGTTTAAGAGATGATGACCTCTATCTTCTACAAAGTGCTGAACGATTTCCTTATCTCGGTACTCGTATCATCATCTTCTTAAACTATTTATCTATCTATGTAAATAATTTTCAAAAACCAAATACAAAAATATAAAACCAACAAAAAGAAAATAGAAAATTATAAAATCTTCAAAAAACCATAAAAAATAAGAAAATTTCAAAAATACCAAAAATATGTTTTCTCAAGACATGTCTTCTGGTATCGATAACATCTACGGTTTTAGAAATGTCGTTCAATAATGGCACGGGACTTTAGATGAAGTTCGAGCAGGAGGTGTAAATATTCTTTTCCAAAACATGTCTCAAAAAATGGCTTGCAGTTATTTCAGACTGTAACCCGTGCTTAAAACCATGGTTTGCTATTATTTCAAATAGCAACCCGCTCTTCAAGGAAGGAAAGTGCTGCGCTAAACCAATTTTCAAAAACATTTCGAGCACTTATCCTAAAACAAAATGAGGAAAGTATGTCGAAGGACTGCTGTTCCTACTAACATATTTTTTCTTCCAAAAAATTCTTTAGAAAAATATTTGTTTTAACAAAATGGTGGTAAATGAGTTGCTTGAAAATCAATCAGAATTATGTTTTCATAAATTTGCAAAACCCAATCAATGACTTCAGCTTATTTAAAACTTTTCATAGAAAGAGTCATTGATTGAGGGGGAGAATGTTTTTTGTTAGGAATTGGAAATTCCATGTTAAAGTGTCGGTCACCCCAATTATAGTCTAGCATATGTTAGCTCGTAGACATATTGTTATTTACATTGTTTAGTAGTTTATTAGTTAGTTTGTAGCGTAGAATAGTTTAGTGTAACACCGTGGAGGAAGGACGGGTCTTTACCCACTGTATGCCTGATCCACAGTCCGATAGGAGGACGTTTATTATGTAACTATAAATACCCTCTACCTCCCAAGGTAGAGGGTTGGACCTTTCATTCAATCTAACCTTTCTTTCTTTGTTTACTCTCTCTCTCTAGAAAGGCTCCCATTCTACTTTCTCTCTCTAAACTCTTAAACCATACGCCATATTTGTGATTGATTGAGTGTTTGTGAAATCCAATATGTTACAAATGGTATCAAGAGCCATGGTTTGATCATCTCTCTCACATATCCTTGGATTTCTAGTGGTTTTAGATGGTTTTTGAGTTTGAAAAAGTTTAGTGGTTTTTGCATCATTTGGATCATTTCTTGTGTTAAAGTTTGAATTTTGGGTGTACTATTGTGTTTAGAATCATTTTAAGAGTGCTTGGGTTTTGATTTGGAAAATTTGAATCACTGTGGTTGGGCTTGTTTTGGATTGAAAAGTGTGTTTTTGAAGTTTTTCTTGCTAGCGACTTGACTCTAGTAGTGTTTTTCTTCGTAGCGACTTGCTTCAGTAATTGTTAGCGAGTTGTAGTGTTAATTGTTAGCGACTTGAGCCTAGCGACTTGTCTATTGAGACAAGCCAACAAACAGTACAAGTTAGTGGATTCTCCACTACGGCTAGCGACTTGGTTAGGTTAGCGACTTGCTTTCAATTTTGTTAGCGACTTGTACTTTGTATTCTCAGCGACTTGGTGTTAGCGACTTGGATACTTAGCGAGTTGCTCTTTAGCGACTTGTCACCTTAGCGACTTATTGCTCTAGCGACTTATGTTTAGCGACTTGGTTCATAGCGACTTGTGTTTAGCGACTTGGTTACTCTAGCGACTTGTCTTGCTAGCGACTTGTTGACTTTTCCCGACAAAACTTCAAACGGCCATAACTTTTGAACCGTAACTCCGTTTTCAGCGTTCTACCCATCAAAACAACCATGAGAACGAGGAGAATGGCAAGTCGAATGAACGAAAGGGTCAACCATCGAGGCCTAAATCCGCTCCGAACAGAAGTTATTGAGGTTTTTAAGTTTTTAGGCCTAAATTTCTCCGTAAAATCGTGCAACAACCAACCCAAATCACAACCAAACAACATCTCTGCTAATCCTACAAACAATCATAAGACCTAACACACAATTGTCTATCATTGTGTCGATCTATCAATTATCTTAACACATTCTATTGGTCACTATATCACGGTTTCTTCTTGATTTTGTAAAATCCAGCGAAAGAATCTATTTCTCGGTTTAAGTCATAGACTTGTAAAATCCCGTGTATATTACAACATCATGTCTTACATTACTGACCCAGTGATTTCGGAAGTACTTAAATTGTATGATGCTGTGGACAACAATGATAATGTATGCTACACTGAACGATTAAAGATGATTGAATTAATCAATGACGATGTGAGATCTTCATGTTCTGAGTACAATGAGAATGAATTGCACCTGCTAATGCTACAGAATGCCATGCAAAAGCAAAGCAGCATTGAACCTTTTCAACAACTTCACTCTCACCTCATGCTACTTCTTCCTACATGAATGGAACAAACATGTATTGCCCTCTTCCGTCAGGACTTGTCCACATTAACAGGAACTTTGCTGATAAATCTAGAGCAATTGGAGCTACAACTTGATAAAGAGAAGGTTCAAAAGGATAGTTCCAGTGCTGCACTTCAAGTGATCTACAAACATTTTCAGTCATTCATTAGAAGGGAATTTACATCAGATTATGATCAAGACATGACTGAACTGTCTTTCAAGAGACACACTGGAATGGAAATTGGCGTGTTCATAGAGACATTTATCCATCTCATAGACAATGTGGAGAAGTATATTGAGGAAGTTACTCAGAAAGATGAAATAATAGATGAGCGTCTGGTGCAGTTGACAGAAAGTTGTGATGAGTTGGGTAATGTATCTGTTGAAGAATCGGGTGTTGCTGAATGCAGAATAACAGAGACAACAAAGAATGATGCAACAAATTGTTCAGTAACTCATGTTACACATGATGTGGATGCAGATATCAGACAGATAAATGAACAGGTGTCATGTGATGAGGTACCCTTAACTGTTCAACATAGTGCATCTGCTAATGTACCTAAACATACTGATATTATTGCTGAACATGATACTGATAAATGTTTCTTGGTTGAGGCTGAGTCTAATAATTTCAAAACTAATGATATGGTTGATAAAAGGGCTTTTGATGAACTTTCAAACAAATTCTCAAAACTTGAAAAACATTGCATTTCACTTGAAATTGCGATACAGAGTAAAGAAGAAAGTTTTCAACTTAACAAACCATGTAAAAATCCGGAACTTCCTGAATTCCGTGAATTTTTTGAAATTAACACTTTGAAAGCTCAGCTTCAAGACAAAGAGTCAACTATCAATAATTTGAAGAAACATATTTCTAATCTGCATGTGAAAAGTAATTTGGTTACAAGTAATTATGATGTTAATGCTATTGATGATATTCAAATGAGAAATGATGAATTAGCAGTTTGTGTGGCCAAATTACTAAAGGAAAATGAGTCATTGAGAATGCATCACATATAACTAAGTGACTCTGTCAAAGAAGCTAGAACAAAGTCAATGGAACAAACAAACTCGTTGATAGCAAAAGTTGATGAACTCAAAGCTCAACTTCAGGAAAAGAGTTTCGCTATTGTTGCCTTAAAAAATGAGCTTAGGAAAACTGTAGGGAAAAGTGTGAACACTAAGTTTACAAAACCATCAACCTTGGGGAAACCAGTTTCTCATCCCATTAGAAATTGGTCCATTGTTAGGCAGCCTACTGCGTTTATATCTGAAAGGCCAAAATTTTCAAAAACACGGTTTGCCTCCCAAGATGATGATAAACAAGTTTTGTCAAAATCAGTCACTTCACCTGAGTTACCTAAGTATAAGGCTTCTAGCTCCGTTAACCCTCAACAAGTATCCACTTCTACTCCCAGCACCTCTAGGATTAGTTCGAAAAATGTGTCAAAACCAAGCATTAAAACCCAGAATTCATATGATATGAATGACTTGTGGAAGAACTATTATCTAGAAGAAGCTAGGAAAAAGGCACAGATTCGAAAAGACGGAATTTTAGGTGCAAGACCTAGGGTGATGCATTCCACGAGATTTCAAGGCACTGCTAGTAGTAGTAAACCATTACCTAGGAACTCTCAAAAGACTAGGGGTTGGCTTGCATCTAAGAGTAGTTATATGAAGAAGAATGCTAAGCATGTAGAAAAAGAAACTAGAAATTCTGAGTCTTTTCCGAATAAGAAACATTTTTCTAATTCACATGCTAAGGTACAATCCACTAAGGCTACTAACATGGCTAAGGTTCAACATGTTATGAAGGAAAACAAACCTAAAACATCACCTAGATGGATCCCAACTGCTAAATCCTTAGAGTCTAGGAATAACGATAAGTCTTCCACAGTGCATAAGAATGTCACCAATCCTAGACCTTGCCATAAGTGGATTTCGTCTGGTAAAATATTTAAGGATGTTGGACTTAGGTGGATACCTACCGGAAAGCTGTTTACCGATGACATAATCAAGGTTGACCGTGAAACCCCAAAGGGTTTGGATACTAATGTCACTAACGAAAATATATGTAATCAAGTTTGTAATATTAGTGCAGGTAGTCCTTACTCGGTTGCAGATACTTCGATCCTTCACTACATGGACTGGCTTAAAGTATGGATTACAAATGGATTGATATCTCATAACTCACGGGTTCAAGTAACTCAATCTTGATATTCATTCGGCAATGACGTCTGTTCACATCAGTTCAGGCCTCGTACTTCATCATTATGGCATCTGCAGATAACACTTCAGGCCCCGTTCCTTAAAGAAAAGAAAGGTGTACGCTTCAGTGCGCTTTATCTTCAAAAGAAGAGAAATCTTCATGTTTATGACCATTATCATCGACATTCTTCATCAAAAAGATTCATGTTTTCCCACGCTCTGTCAACCCTCAAGTGAATCTACGTTCATTGGTGTATATTCTTATTCACTTATTTAAATCAAAAATGGCAACTTTGGATGCAATTTTTGAGGGGGAGAAGAGTGCACATACTACATGTTGATGGATGCTTGAATTATGATTATACGACTCTCCTACAACGCCTAATGGTAACTGGGATCTGTTGTTTGGGATTTAGTGTTTCAACCTATGTTTGATGAATACTTCCAACCTTGAACGAATGTTGATCATCTAGTTACTGAAGCTCCGGCTCTGGTTACTTCTGACTCAACTGGTTCTCCATCTAAGAAGTACTACTCAGACTAATCTAGAAACCCAATCTCCAGTTATTCCTTAAGGCATTGATAATGACTATCGTAATATTGTTGTTGAACTATTAAATAATGATCCGCTCTTTGGTATTCCTTTGCCAAATCTTTACGGATTGTTGCTCCTCTCATTGTGCACGCTATAAATCAACCACATGAACATTAAGGAAAATGACTACCTCATCCGCTCGAAGACATTATTGGTGAATCTTCCAGATCAGTCTCTACATGTATACCTTTAGGAAGAATGCATTGACGTTGAGGAATCATTTGTTGCGGTTCATTCAGTGGGTCAATGTACATCCGATTGTATGTTGTTTTCACGTGTTGGGCATTTGACACAAGTTGATGACTTCAGAGTTAATCATTTATCACTTATTTAAGATTGAAGTTGACTTTCAACAAAGGCGTGTTCTTATTTGATAACTTGCTCGGGCTTAAGATTTTGAGTTGAAGACTTGGTTTATCTAGTTACCAGCAGTCGGGGTGGTTGGTTGAAGACCTGGTTAACTATCACTATTAGGAGTTACGTTGTTTTAGTCAGTGTCACATGCAGATGACGATGTGGATAATCTCAAGAGGTGTTATTGTCTCATACTTTGTTTGAGTAGTGAGTACTTAGAGATTTGCTTGAAGCATAGATTCTCGAAACTGTTCTTCCATCATCAAGTGCAAGCTTAAGATACAAATGCGGGGAATTCCACTTCAGTTTCAAGTTTGGTATATCGGGTTTTCTTCAACAGTGGTCACTTCAAATTGTCTACATATGGGTTGATAAGGATAGTCAGAGAGAGTTTCTGTAGTAGTTGATTCTCACAGGATTCATTTGGGCTATTTGAGTTCTTCTCACATGATCTCAAGTTTATGGGTATGTTTTGCTGATTCTGAGGTATCAAAACCAGCAAGGGGGAAGGAGACATATATCTAAAAGCACAACAAGTACACATGATGAACTTAACACTTCTACTTGATTGAAGTTATCCTGGAAAGACAATGGTCATAACCGTAGAGAAAATCAGTGTTTATCTTGTAGCTTTTGGTGTATCATTCCAACTATTTGGGGGAAGGATATATTATTCCAACTATTTGGGGGAAGGATGTATTATTCCAACTATTTGGGGGAAATGGTCTCTGGAGACTTTTGGTATGTGTTACTTCAGCGTTCAGTTGGAAGAAATGTGAGAAGAATATGTGGTACGTGAGATGATATTGCTTATCGACAACTTCTATATGGTTTATGATAATGTGCTTCCGGTTAGTGTTTCATGTACACAATGTAATGATGATTCCAATGAGATCGCAACCATCAGGGGAGAGATATGTGTACATCAAGGTCGCACAACATATTCACATGATCGAGCTTAATCAGTTATTCTGGAGTTGACATCTGCAGAGGAGATCAGTGATTCAACCAGTTACTGTGATGTCGTTGTCTCTACTCTGGTTGGGTACGTGTGTACATTATGGGCTGATTGGTTATATGGGAGATAACTGGAATGCACTTGGTAAAATGAAGATGTTGATGTATTGTTCCCCTGAATAGACAACTGGTCAATCTCGAAGAGTAATGTGTACATCGGGGACGCACAACAGGTTCATGTGATCGGACTTCATCAGTTATTCTGGATTTGATAACCACTGTGACGATCAATGTTTCAACTTGTTTCTTTGGTGTTCTCGTGTTCTTTGGGGTGCTGAGCTTCATTCAATGAGACCATTTTTATTCACTTCTACTTCTTGGGGAAATGGTCTTTATTCTTAGTTTTTCGGTTTGGGGGGAAGCTACCAAAGTCTCACTTTCAGAAGGCTCAAGTTCTGTCGACGATTCAAGAGCCTCGAAAGCTTTGGTGGTGAAATTTAAGAGATGATGACTTCTATCTTCTTCAAAGTGCTAAACGTTTACTTATCTCGGTACTCGTATCATCATCTTCTTAAACTATTTCTCTATCTTTGTATATAATTTTCAAAAAGCAAAATACAAAAATATAAAACCAACGAAAACAAAATAGAAAAATATAAAACCAACAAAAACCCATAAAAATCAGAAAATTTGAAAATACCAAAAATATTATTTTTCAAGACATGTCTTCTGATTTCGATAACATCTACGGTCTTAGAAATGTCATTCAATAATGGCACGGGACTTTAGATGAAGTTCGAGCAGGAGGTGTAAATATTTCTTTCTAAACATGTCTCAAAATATGGCTTGCAGTTATTTCAGACTGTGACCCGTGCTTAAACTATGGCTTGCTATTATTTCCGATAGCAACCCGTTTTTCAAAGAAAGGAAAGTGCTGCGCTAAACCAATTTTCAAAATATTTCGTGCACTTATCTTAAAACATAATGAGGAAAGTATGTCGAAGGACTGCTGTTCCTACTCAAATATTTTTCCTTCAAAAATTCTTCAGAAAAATATTTGTTTTAACAAAATGGTGGAAAATGAGTTACTTGAAAAATCAATCAGATTCAGTGTTGTTATAAAACTAAAAACTCAATCTATGACTTCAGCGATTTTAAACTTTTCATAAATTGAGTCATTGATTGAGGGGGAGAATGTTTTCAAATCTATATCTTCTAACGGGCTTTCTTAATTATCCTATATGCTTAATTAAAAATCATGTTAACCTACGTTGAAGGACTAGGTGCCCAGGATATCATTGTTAGGATTAGATGATTAGAGTTTGATAATCACATAAATCCCATACCTTATATGAACTGATTGTTATGTTGGATTGACTTTTATTAGTCGATTGTTGTTTGGGTGATGTCGACCACCATATATATGTTTGTGTCTACTAACGTATGCAGGTATATTGGTAAATAAGAATGTTCCCGATCCGGATCCCACAAATGAAGATGATGGGATGCCGAATGGAAAGGGTAACTATCTCTTGGGTTGACAAATGAAGAAACGGAGCTTAATTGGACTTCTATGGAGAGTTGGCATGAAATGCAACGTAAGAAGTCTCAGTGCATAAGCAGATGGTTTTCTTCATCATCAAATGAAGAAACGGAGCTTAATTTGACCTCAGTTGGCATGAAAAAATGCAGCGTAAGAAGTCTCACTGCATCAGCAGACGGTTTTCTTCCAACCCTCAGCAACAAAAACAAAAGCAGCTCAACCACCTAACGTATCTTTGTGCAGGATAACAGTGATGATACCATTTTTGTAAAACTTTGAAAAATATTGTTTTGAAAAATGGAAAAATATTGTTTTGAAAATAAATCGGATTAAAAGTTTTGAAAATCACCGGACTTTATTTTCTCAAAACCTAAGTCACTCAATCATCGACTACGGTCATCGATTGAGGGGGAGAGTGATTTAAAACAAAATATTTTCAAACGATATTTCTTCATAAAAAGTTCAGTATGTACAACATAAAGTGGTGATCTAAAGATTTAATGTTATGTCATGGTATGATTTCCTTTTAAAACTCAAAGATCTTATAAAATGAAATTTTTTCTGTTCTTGTTTGATTGTGAAATTGTTTTATTTTACTAAAGATCTCTTAAAAACAATCATGCCCGACACTAACAATCTTTAATGTCTTAAAATGGTCCTTATCTGTCATTTTTCAAAATCAAATCTTGCTACGTCTTTCCCCAAAATTTTCTAAATAATTTAAATCAACTGGGATCACAAATCTCAATTGGTTTGAAATTTTTGATCGGGGGAGAGATCGTGATTTAAATCTCTTGTCTGTTTTAATGGAATTGGTTTTAGTCCTTCAAAGGCACTCCTGCCTCTATGTGCCAAACGATTTCAATATATGATGCACATGATTGAGGAGGAGCATTTATCCAAAAACAAGATGAGTATTTAAACAAGGCCACATATTCTCCCATATTTTCTAAACCTTATTAAATCACTTGGGATCCAAAATCTCAAAGGGTTTGATATTTTTGATCGGGGGAGAATTTGTGATTTAATATGAAATTTGATAAATGGTGATCGTTTTGATTCAAAGTGCAAGTTCTCTCTAATATGTGCCAAACTCTTTCGTATATCGATGCACATATTGAGGGGGAGCGAATGGTTTCTTAACAGCTTGTGTGATCGTAAATGTGCTTCAAAAGAACTCTTTCCTCTATGTGATAAAATGATTTCAAATATCCTATGCACATATTGAGGGGGAGAATTTACTAAGAAAATCAAATGGCTTTTTCTATGAAAATTGTGATCAAAGAAAATATTTCAAAGTCCTCTTGCCTCCATGTGCTAAACAATTTTTGAATCATATGCACATGTTGAGGGGGAGGTTTTCTAAATGATCAAAACTATTAAGGTACAAAATGCTTTGATCTCGTATCAAAAGTACCTTGATTGAGTTTCCAAATGATTTTTCAATTGGTTTTGAGAAGGAATGAACTGTACCAAAAGACCGACCATTTTACTTTATGCATGGAGTTATAAGGATGGTGAGGTTAGGTATTAGTTCCCACGATCCCGCCAGAGCCGGAGGGATCTACCCAGGGACAATCCACTAGATAGTGTAGAGTCCTTAGGTATGATGGAAAAAGGAGAAAAATGAGAATATGGGAGGAGTGCGGACTGTGACAGAGCTAGAACTGGAATAAACCCAACAAGGTTCTAGTAATGAAGTCTCGGTAAGCACTGAAGGGGTTGAAGAATGAAAAAGAAATGAATGAGAAAAAGGGTGAAAAGAAATAGCCCTCCAATAATTCAACCTTAGGGCAGAAACCGGGTTCAATACATATGCTACTGGTTGTTACCAAGGTAACACTGATATTGAAGACAAGACGTCATGGACCCAGTGACGCACTGCACTAAACTTCCCAAACTACTCAAGTTCCTCTTAAAAGGACTTGTTTCATTCTCACGGGGAACCGACATTATCTATCGACTTTCTCTTAGAGATTGTTGATATTGAAGAAGGAGACCCTCTCCCTAGTCTCCGACATAGGAACCAAATGTGCACGATTGAGTCTAGAGCCAAGAGATCATCCACAATATCTCATTAGGACACTATTCTTGAAGACTTGCTGTTTCACACAACGTGGAAAGTAAGAATATATTAAGAGTCTTACGCATTATCCTTGTGGTATTGCCAGAACATCCGAGTGATATGTAAAAATATTCACGATGAAGATGGAAATCCTTCTAGAGTCAACATCAAACAAGCTCTTGGTGGGTGACATATGAGATCTTCTCGTAAGATCAAGCTTGTGACAACTGGATAGAAACGATGGGGAGATTCAATCTTGAATCAACCTTGGTCTAGGAATGGAATTGACGAATACTTTTTGAAAAACCGTTCGATGTGCAAATCTTCTTTTCTCTAGCACATCGAATGTGTATTCATGATTTCAAACACAAAAAGTATCTCTGATTGAATAAATACTTTTGGAAAAACCATTCGATGTGCGAATCTCTTCTTTTATCTAGCACATCGAATGTGTACTCTTTTCAAATACAAAAAGTATCTTTGATTGAAAATTGATCTTTCTCATAAAACCTTCATCGTATTGCAAAACTCTTTCTTCAAGCAATACGCGATTGTTTCCAAATCAATTTTTCATCAATCAGTGAATCTCAATTCGCTGGTTCACTCACTTCGTGTTGTCTTCTTTGAGACGTTCCGGTTTGAGAACGGCTAGAGCAGCTGCGAAACCCTGTCAAGGAGATTCTTTGGAATGCTACCTGATCATAGGCAGTACTTGTACTGATCAACGGGGAACCGTGGGCCGTGTACCTTAATTCAATGAAAGTGATCAAAGACACTTTCGTGTGTTTTATTGCTAACTGTTGTTTGCAGGTACATTTGGACGGTTGCAGCTGATCAGAATTGAGGAGTCAATCCAAAGCCGCATGCTCACAGAATCCACACTTAATTGAAGAAATCATGACTGGTGCATATCTACATAACCTGGTTATGATATTTTTTATACTATGCTTCTGCTACGCTGCTGCAAATATCATGAACCAGTAAAGCTTCCGCTACTCTGATGGAAAGATGTCATGATTCAAAAGTGTGAGCATGTCGGTCCAAAAGTCACAACATCACATGAAGGCAACACAACAAAGGGTGATCCAGAGATTTGCTGTGACTGATGATCTCAATGAAAGCTCAAAGATCATCAAAGATGTGGATCAGTTAAATGCCTCCACTAAAAGTACAAATCAATGAGGACTTTAAAGAATCGCTACTAAAGCACAAAGATTGCAGAATTGAAGAATTAAAGTCTACGAGCTCAAGAACAAAGTCAAGAATAGAATGCTAGGATTCATAATGTAAATCATGGGGTGACCTCCCTTAGGGGGAGATTGTTAGGAATTGGAAATTCCATGTTAAAGTGTCGGTCACCCCAATTATAGTCTAGCATATGTTAGCTCGTAGACATATCGTTATTTACATTGTTTAGTAGTAACACCGTGGAGGAAGGACGGGTCTTTACCCACTGTATGCCTGATCCACAGTCCGATAGGAGGACGTTTATTATGTAACTATAAATACCCTCTACCTCCCAAGGTAGAGGGTTGGACCTTTCATTCAATCTAACCTTTCTTTCTTTTTTTACTCTCTCTCTAGAAAGGCTCCCATTCTACTTTCTCTCTCTCTAAACTCTTAAACCATACGCCATATTTGTGATTGATTGAGTGTTTGTGAAATCCAATATGTTACATTTTCAAATTTATATCATCTAACGGGCTTTCTTAATTATCCTACGTGCTTAATTAAAAATGATATTTGCCTATGTCGAAGGAGTAGGAATTTAGGATATGATTGTTAGGATTAGATGATTAGTGTTTGATAAACACATTATTCCCATGCTTTATATGAACTGATTGATATGTTGAATTGACTTTTATTAGTCGATTGTTGTTTGGGTGATGTCGACCACCATATATCTGTTTTTATGTCTACTAACGTATGTAGATATCATGGATTATAAGAATGTTCCCGATCCGGATCCCACAAATTCAGATGATTGGATGCCGAAAGGAAAGGGTAACTATATCTTGGGTTGACAAATGAAGAAACGAAGCTTAATTTGACTTCTATGGAGAGTTGGCATAAAAACATGCAACGTAAGAGGTCTCACTGCTTGAGCAAATGGTTTTTCTTCTAGCCTTACAGCAACAACATAAGCAGCTTCTACACCACCTAACGTATCTTGTGCAGGAAAAGTAGTGGATGATACCATTTTTAAACAATTTTTGAAAATATTGTTTTGAAAAATGGAAAAATATTGTTTTTGAAAATAAATTGAACTCAAATTTTGGAAATCAACCGGACTTCATTTTTTAAACATAAGTCACTCAATCAACGACTACGGTCATTGATTGAGGGGGAGAGTGATTTCAAACTTAAGTATTTTCAAACGATATCTCTTCATAAAGTCCAGTTTGTACAATAATAGGTGGTGATCTAAAGATTTAATGTTATGTCATGTTATGATTTTCTTTAAAACTCAAAGATCTTTCTTTGTTTGATTGTGAAATTGTTTTATTTTACTTAAAGAACTCTTAGAAACTATCATACCTGACACTAAAAATCTTTAATGTCTAAAATTGGTCCATTTCAATCATTTTTCTAAATTAAATCTTGCCACGTCTATCCCCAAATTTTTCTAAAAGATTTAAATCAATTGGGACCAGAAATCTCAAATGGTTTGATATTTTCGATCGGGGGAGAGATCGTGATTTAAATCTCAAATCTGTTTTAGTCCTTTAAAGGCACTCCTGCCTCCATGTGCCAAACGATTGAAATACATAATGCACATGATTGTGGAGGAGCATTTAACCAAAAACCAGAAGAGTATTTAAACAAGGCCACATATTCTCCCATGTTTTCCAAACCTTATTAAATCACTTGGGATCCAAAATCTCAAAGGGTTTGATATTTTTGATCGGGGGAGAATTTGTGATTTAATAATGAAATTTGATAAAAGGTGATCATTTTGATTCAGATGTGCATGCTGCTCTCCCATATGTGCTAAACACTTTCGAATCTCGAAGCATATATTGAGGGGGAGCATTTCAAAAAGAAAATAAACTTTCAAGGTACAAAGATTTCTATGTTTCAATATAAAGTACTTTGATTGATTTTCTAATGGTTTCTTAATGGCTTTTGTGATCATGGTTGTGCTTCAAAAGAACTCTTTCCTCTATGTGATAAAATGATTTCAAAAATCCTATGCACATATTGAGGGGGAGAATTTACCAAAGAAAATCAAATGGCTTTTTTCCATGGAAATTGTGATCAAGAAAAGATTTTAAAGTCCTCTTGCCTCCATGTGCGAAACAATTTCAAGATAATATGCACATGTTGAGGGGGAGCATTTCTAAAAGATCAAAACAATTAAGGTACAAAATGTTTTGATATTATATCACAAGTACCTTGATTGATTTTCCAAATGATTTGTCAATTGGTTTCATGAAGGAAAGAACAATACCAAAACACCGACCAATTTACTTTATGCATGGTGTTAGCTCTTGGTGGGTGACATGTGAGATCTTTTCAAAAGATCAAGCTTGTGACAACTGGATAGAAACAATGGGGCGATTCATTCTTGAATCAACCTTGGTCCAGGAAATGAATTGACGAATACTTTTGGAAAAACCGTTCGATGTGTAAATCTTCTTTTCTCTAGCACATCGAATGTGTATTCATGTTTTCAAACACAAAAAGTATCTCTGATTGAAAAAAATACTTTTGGAAAAACGTTCGATGTGCGAATCTCTTCTTTTCTCTAGCACATCGAATATGTACTCTTTTCAAATACAAAAAGTATTTATGATTGAAAATTGATCTTTCTCATAAAACCTTCGTCGTATTGCAAAACTCTTTCTTCTAAGCAATACGCGATTGTTTTCAAATCAATTTTTCATCAATCAGCGAATCTCAATTCGCTGGTTCACTCACTCCGTGTTGTCTTCTTTGAGACGTTCCGATTTGAGAACAGCTAGAATAGCTGCGAAACCCTGTCAAGGAGATTCTTCAGAATTATACCTGATCACAGGCAGTACTTGTACTGATCAACGGGGAACCGTGGGCCGTGTACCTCAATTCAACGAAAGTGATCGAAGACACTTTCGTGTGTTTTATTGCTAACTGTTGTTTGCAGGTACATTTGGACAGTTGCAGCTGATCAGAACTGAGAAGTCAATCCAAAGCCGCATGCTCACAGCATCCACACTTAATTGAAGAAATCATGACTAGTGCATATCTACATAACCTGGCTCTGATATTTTTATACTATGCTTCTGCTACGCTGCTGCAAATATCATGAACCAGTAAAGCTTCCGCTACTCTGATGGAAATATGTCATAATCCTGAAAGTGTGAGCATGTCGGTCCAAAAGTCACAACATCACATGAAGGCAACACTACAAAGGGTGATCCAGAGATTTACTGTGGCTGATGATCTCAATGAAAGCTCGAAGATCATCAAAGATGTGGATCAGTTAAAGGCCTCCACTAAAAGTACAAAGCAGTCGGACTTTGAAGAATCACTACTAATGCACAAAGATTGCGGAATTTGAAGAATTGAAGTCTATGAGCTCAAGAACAAATTCAAGAATAGAATGCTAGGAATCATAATGTAAATCATGGGGTGACCTCCCTTAGAGGGAGATTGTTAGGATTTAGAAAATTCATAGTGAAGTGTCGGTCACCCCAACTATAGTCTAGCATATGTTAGCTCGTAGACATTACTTTATTTACTAGTTATTTAGTTCGTTATTTAGTTTAGAGCATCACCGTGGAGGACGGACGAGTCTTTACCCACTGTATGCCTGATCCACAGTCCGAAGGAGGACGTGTAGTATGTAACTATAAATACCCTCTACGTCCCAAGGTAGAGGGTTGGACCTTTCAGTCAATCTAACCTTCTTTCTTTTGTTTACTTTCTTTCTCTAGAAAGGCTCCCATTCTACTTTCTCTCTCTAAACTCTCTATCTCATTCGATCCATACTAGTGTTTGTTATGTGTTTAGGAAATCCAATATCTAACATTGACCCATCTCCGCGACCATTCACAAAATTCCTTCAACCAAAACATGTGTCCTTTGAGGTTTGTGGAAGCCTGCCCTGACCATATGGCGTACCAAAGGTTGGAGTTTAAACCGATTAGACTCTCATTAGCCATTTGGGATGTTCAAAGTTCAGGCAGTTCCTTCTTAACCTCACTCTTCCCGAGTGGAAGAAGGATGTATATCATGGGTATTGGATCGAAGGAGTGGTCGAATGTGCAAAGAGAGGTAAACAACACGGCTGAAATTTCTGGTCTCAGTCCTCTGTTGATTGCAGCCCGGCCCCCGAAGCAAGTGTACGGCTACTAATCCTGGCATATCGGGTTGGATAGACTGGGTTAAAGGTAAAAATGACGAGCTTGCGAGCACTGGGATTAATTTTAGAGCAAACCACATAAAGAATTCATAAAAAAATCCCATGCTAACGTGTAAGGGATGATTGGTGTATTTTGTGACAGTTCTCTCTCCTCACTCCAATTCAAACCTATCATGTCAGCGTGTGGATTTGTTTTTTGTGAATTATGTATGTGGTTCTACCATTGCTCTAAAATAAAAGCTGCGCGGATTGGAAAAGCAACCCCACTAAAAGCTCTTCCAGTAACGCGCAGAGGGGCGGATTTACACGGGAAACCCCTTGAGATGCCTATCGAACTTCTCAGGGAATCCCATAGGAAAATACGGCCGCCCCACGAGGAAGCAAGCCACGGGAAATCCTTCAAGAAAATGATAGCAAACAAGAAGGATTCCACCCTCACCGTGAATTCGCGTACCACTGCTAATGTAGTTTTTCACTGCTAGTATGATTGTGTCGGTTTAATATGTAACATTCTAGAATTTCTTGGGTAGGATGTTTTGTATTAGATAAGTATGCTAAGTATAATTATCTTGTCGGTTTAATATGTAACATTCTAGAATTTCTTGGGTAGGATGTTTTGTATTAGATAAGTATGCTAAGTATAATTATCTTATAGAGTACATATTGTATATTGTAAAGGACTCCTTAGCCTATAAAAGGAGGTCCTAGGCTAGAGTTTGATATAACTTTTCGGCATATTTAGAGTCGATACACTTCAAGGTTGTAATCGCTAATACTATTCAGAGTATTCGTGTATTAATATTATATCCAGGTGTTTTATAGACCATAACTTATTGTAAAAACATCAACATCTTCACTTTGACGTAAGCACATAACGCTTCAGGTTATTAGATGTAGAGTGAGTTGATTATTTTGAGGTTTATGCGACTTTTCTAAACGTCAAAAAATGGTATCGTGTCTAGATAGTAGATGACGATAACGGTTGCGTTTGCTGATTAGAATAGCACAATTGGTGATAAAAACGTCCAAAAACACTAACAACTGCTACTAGAGTTAAAACAGTTGTTTTGAAAGTAC
Organism: Chrysanthemum seticuspe; assembly: GCA_019973895.1. NCBI lineage: Eukaryota > Viridiplantae > Streptophyta > Magnoliopsida > Asterales > Asteraceae > Chrysanthemum > Chrysanthemum seticuspe. The sequence goes on from BPTQ01000006.1 coordinate 143,956,647, forward strand.
AAATTAATTTTGATGTGTGGATACAAAAAAATAAAGAGTTACAACTGCTAGGGTAAAACATAGTTTAGACCCACACACATCATAATTCGCAACACCTAACAATCTGTTGCAATCAATTTCGAAATAAACATCAATGGTGCCCAACTGTTCTGCTGCAACTCACAACATGGTTGCGTTTTTGGAAAAAACAAAGGAGGCTACATGGTTTGAACAAATTCTCAATTATATGCATATGTGAATACGCAACCATAGCTATAGTTTAACAAACCACTGCTAGGGTCGCTAAAACCACCGCTAGTGTCGACGCAAATATCAACTTTGTTTCTGTTTTCCAAATCAGTTATAATAAAAAAAAGTCCCTAAAGTACAATATGGTTTTTTTGCAAATTAAAAGGTTGACTAGTTGAAGTTCAAATTTTAAAAGTGAAATTTAAAGCGCCGATATGAATGATTTACTTCAGTTTGTCAAACGTGCATAAGCAACATTTCCAAAACCAACAACAGCTGTGGAAACTACATTTTACCAAAAAAAAGTATATACAGACATAGCAAACTTTCAGTACAAAAAAGGATAATAAACCGATAAATTCAAACTGTTTGTAATTACGGATAAGGCGCCTAGGCACGTGCCTACCCACAAAAAAGTAAATGAAAATTAATGATACCGCGTGTAAGAATAGTAAAATCCTCGCTATAAATACGCGAGGTAAATAAAGGGAAAGCACATTAAAAAAAACAAAAACAACCGTCCCTCCACCAACAAAAATAGTTCAACAGACAAATTTTAGAAACACCAAAGAGAAGTTGAAGATGTTAATAAGAAAAAGATCACGATGGTACATAGTACAAAAAGAATACATCCGTCCGTCAACAGCAACCCGTTGCCCACGCACGGTCGTTTCCAAAAAGCCCATACATAGCCTAAACCTTTACCCCCCAAAACAAAAACATAAACGCAAAGCAGATGCTGCGACAACTGAAACATGTTCTTAAATGACTACTAATAAAAATTAGTCATTTCTAAATTGGCGAGAATGACGACTAATAACCCATCCCCGCGACCATTCACAACATTCCTTCACCCAAAACCCGTGTCCTTTGAAGTTTATGGAAGCATGCCCAGACCATGGCGTACCAAAGGTGGGAGTTTCATTAGACTCTCATTAGCCATTTGGGATGTTCAAATTTCAGCCAGTTACTTCTTAACCTCGCTCTACCCGAGCGGAAGAAGGAAGTATATAATGGGTATTGGGTCGAAGGAGTGATAGAATATGCAAAGAAAGGCAAACAACACGGCTGAAAATTATGGTCTCAGTCCTCTGTTGATTGCATCCCGTTTCCCGAAGCAAGTGTACGTCTACCAATCCTGGCAGATCAGCTTGGATAGACTGAGGTAAAGGTAAAAATGACGAGCTTGCAGGCACCGGGATAAAATAAAGAGCAAACCACTGCTAATGTAGTTTTTCACTGCTAGTATGATTGTGTCGGTTTAATATGTAACATTCTTGAATTTCTTGGGTAGGATGTTTTGTACTCCGTATTAGATAAGTATGCTAAGTATAATTATCCTGTAGAGTACATTCTGTATATTGTAAAGGACTCCTTAGCTTATAAAAGGAGGTCCTAGGCTAGAGTTTGATATAATTTTTCGTCATATTTAGAGTCGATACACTTCAAGGTTGTAATCGCTAATACTATTCAGAGTATTCGTGTATTAATATTATATCCAGGTGTTTTATAGACCATAACTTATTGGTGTTTTATAGACCATAGCTATTAATTAGCTTTATCTCTTCTTAAATATAAAATTGGTAACTGGGAAGTTGAGTAATTAATGTGAATTTAATTTGTTAACATTAATATTTGTTTTCAAACATACTATTCAAGTGAACACTGATGAAACGGAAATGTCGACTTATTATAACTAGTTAGATTAAAAAAAAAAAGTTACACAATTTTTGTTAGCTCATGGATTTTAAAAATACCACAAAATTGTTATAAAGAGTAACACAAAACAAATATTACCTTGTTTACTTATTTATTTATTTATTTCTTCTAATTTTGTTATTATTATTTTTTTTTGTTACGAGATCATATTTAAAGAGTATATGCCCCCAATTGGTTGATTATTATTTTAATATAAGCTTCTTGTGAAATTAGAAATGAAAACATTAAACATGCAACAGAAATGAATTGTTGATAATATTAGTGTATAGAACTTATAAAAAAAATACAATGTAATGAAAGGAAAGATGAAAATATTTATCATGCGGTGCCAAACAACTTTAGTCTTTGACCAATTAAAGTCCCACTTAATTACATCTGCAAAATTTGAGAAAAGAAAAGTAGCGCAACTACCGAGGTTTAGATTTACCTTTTTGGTGTACATAGTAGTACCCATTGTAAAAACATCAACATCTTCACTTTGACGTAAGCAAATAACGCTTCATGTTATTAGATGTGTAGAGTGAGTTGATTATTTTGAGGTTTATGCGACTTTTCTAAACGTCAAAAAATGGTACAATGCTTTTATGCTTGATTACTTAAATTAAATATCTGTAATTATAAAATGAATTGGTGTAATACTTACAACTGCTGGTTAATTTTTACTACTGCTAGTTATACTGACTGCTAGTAAACTGAATAGGTTGTATACTTATAACTGCTAGTATTATACGCACAACTGCTAGTGATAGAAGTTGCCCTACGTACAACAGTTGGTTGCCAAATTGATATTTGGAAACAACTGCTAGTTGACGAGATGAAATAAAAATGGATAATGGCAACAGAGGAATACTAAATACGTTGACATACAACGTTTCATACAGACGACAACCTAGTACATATTACGATTACTACATAATTATAAGTTTAATGGTTACATATTATATAACCCCTTGATAAACAGACACACCAAACTTTCTGTACACAAATTTAATTGACACAAGGTATTCAAACCATACATAAAACTACAACCACTAGAACAATTTTACAACAGCTGTGACGGAAGATCGGGGGAGTTTCAACAGCTTCCTAGCGAACTCCCAATTCTTCTTGATATTATCATAACCATCGTCCATCAAATCGCTGGCCCTGATATACATTTTCTTTAACGACGTGGAACAAGCAAGTATAAACTTTATTATGTGTAATTCATTCTGTGATCTAGGAAAGGATTGAAAAATCACAGTCTGAATCTGCCCATGGCTGAATGTGGTTGTGTCTAAATCTAATGAACGTTGTTCCAAAGGTAAAACACTAAGCATGTGTGAAGCCTGGAAAATCAAATAGTATTGAGATACAAAAACATGCCAGTTTATGGATGTTTATTTGATACGTATGAAATAAAGTAATAAAGTATTACACTTACTCTGGTTTCTAGCATTTTCAAGTTTGGAGATCCGCGAATCATTTAGACGATGAGTGACACGATAACAGTCTCGCCAAAATCAACTCCTTTTAAATTCAGATTAACGAGGGATACAAACGGCAAAATGACATTCATCCTGGAACTACCATCACGCATCAACTACAATAGGTCGACTTTTGGGTTAGTTTCAAATAGTAAATGTCGTTACAGTTACACATATATTTAACATTGTAAAATTAGAAGTGTAAATCTCAAAACGGTCTTACCGTGCAATAGTCAAAATCCAATGTAAGGGTCTCAAGAGATGGAAGTCTTGTCAGGTGAAAGATATTGGATGCTATGATTGTGGTGACAGCATTCGAAATACCGAATGACAAATGTAACTTCTTCAAATTCCTAAGACTTGCAAGATTCCATAGTTTCATCCCGTTTGTACTCTCAACATCCAATCTAAGAGACTCAAGTAAGGGACAACCAGCAATTAAATCCCAAACTGTACCGGTTAGAAATTTGACTAAACACAATTCTAAGCTCAATAAATTTGGAAAAGTAGTGAAAAACACCAAACTAGGAAAATCACAACAATGAATTTCACGATGTTTCAATTCAATACGCCCGTAAAGTTGGGTTGGCAATGTAACAGGTTGTCCATACCAGTTTCTAATTGTCAGGTCCTCAATTCCTTGTAGTGCCAAAAACATAAGCCAATCACGAATCTCTTCATAATTCAAGTCTTCCATTCCATACAACGGTTTGGGATCTACAGAGAAGACAAACTTTTTTATGGGACCCGTAAGCTGATTTAAAAGTCTAGTAACATGCCTCCCATCAAACTTATATGTTAAATAATAAAATAAATCCTCATCAATTATGACTTCGGTGAGTAAGGTCCACTTAAACCTCCAGTTTGTAGATAAAATAGAGGTGCTCACCGCTTCTTTTATTGGCAACCGATTCAAAATGTTACCGATCACTGTATCTGGCATGTTGCTAATATAATCTCTCATACTGGTGATAACATTAGCTTAAAACGACATGGTTTTCAAGGAAATTTTATTGGTTTTTTTAATTCTCGACAGGAGGCTTTGGATGAGGGTTGTTTATTTGCAATTGATGGTCAGAACGAGGGTGTGTTATTAAATGTGATTGTTGGGTTGGTTGATTGATTCGCGTGCCCAAGATACAAGCTTTTCAAATTTGGTCCGTAAAATATTACGAAATGGTATATTTTAGTAAGCCATGGTAATATGGCGGACCTATTACATAATCAATGTGCTGTGAGCACCACTTATTCTAAAAACGACGACGTCTTCAGTTTGACGTAAGCACATAACGGCATCATGTTATCAGATGTGTAGAGTTACATTCATTTGAGTTGACTATTTTGAGGTATATGCGGCATTTCTAAGCGTAAAAAAAATGCTACACTGCTTTTATGCAAGATTACTTAAATTAAATATCTCAAATTATAAAATGAATCGGTTGTATACTTACAACTGCTAGTTATTTTTACTACCGCTATAGTTATTTTTACTACCGCTGGTAAAACTGAAGTGGTTGTATACTTACAACTGTAGTCATTTTTACTACCGCTATACTTATTTTTACTACCGCTAGTAAAACTGAAATGGTTGTATACTTACAACTGGTAGTTATTTTTACTACCGCTATAGTTATTTTTACTACCGCTAGTAAAACTGAATTGGTTGTATACTTACAACTGCCAGTAATTTGGTTACTACTGCTAGCTATTTTAACCACTGCTTGTCATAGAACACATCAACGAAATGATGCCAGTCGTTAATACTGTTGTGTATGGTCGTGTTTGTGTTGCCCGTGTGTAGGTGCTGCTGATACCATTCTGGTGCCCTTGTGTAGGTGTTGCTCTTACTATTCTGGGCCTGAATAGGCACATACTGGTTTAGTGCTGCTAGTATTAAACTTACAAATGCTAGTTAAATTGTACTAGTGTTGACTGGTAAATCTGTTAATTTCAAGTGTGCATAGTCACTAGTTGGTAGTTATTAGTTGATTGTAGAATACGAATTGTAACAACTAGAAGGACTCCTTGGTTTATAAAAGTAGTCAATAGGGAACAGAAGTTGCCCTACGTACAACAGTTAGTTGCCACATTATTTATTGGAAACAACTGCTAGTCCCCCAGATTAAACAAAGATGTATAATGGGATTAAAGAACATAGGAAATAGTAAATACGTTGACATACAACATTTCATACAGACAACCTACTACATATTACGATTACTACATAATTATGAGTTTAATGGTTACATAATATATAACCACTTGATTTATAAAATTCACCAAGTACGCAGAAAAAGCTAACCACTCCATGCTTCCTTCACATACAGACATCGTACTAAAACCACAAAGCTTCATTCCCATTAAGCATGATCCCTAACTTCTGCCGATCAAACCTGTTGAACATGAATATAATGGTGTAAGTTAAAAATAAAACATTAATAGAATGGTAAGTTAAAAATAAAACATACTATAAACAGCATGGTCTGGCTGGTTTAACAAAAGAAGAGATTCTTTGTATGGGGCGATGTAGAAAGATCCCGCATCTCCTAACATTCCCATGCAGACAAATAATTCAAGTTCTTTGTTGTACACAAATACCGACTGACCCAAATGATTGGCGTTGTACGCTTCCACTATTGGAGCTTGATCCTTTGTAAACCCAAGCTAACGAACCGAATATAGGGTAGGGATGGCGAATAGGCTTCTAAATGATGTTATGGAAGAACCATTAACGTCCAACAACCATCCGCATAACAATGGAATATCTTCACCAATGATCGTCGCAGAAATCACTAGAGAGGTTCCAAGATCGAAAACATTGAATGGAACTGGGAGTTCATTTTTTAAAATCTGCGGTAGGTCTATAACTTTAAATTGGTTGGTTACCAAATCAAAAGAAATCAACATATAAATCTTGTAAATAACACCGTCCTCATTAGTTAACTTTTCACTCCCAGTCCAATAGATAAAACGACCTACAACTGCATGACTTTTACGTTTCAATTTGATAGTTTCACGAGGGGGGCGGAAATTTTCAAGGATTGTCCACCTTAACGAGTTCAAAGAAAAGACAGACACATACCAGAAACCACTTTCGAAAACAGGATAGGAGACCTTCACGATCGTCGGGTCAAGAGTGTCCGGACGGACGGCAAAACCAAAACAAATCTTTTGACGTTCGATTTGATGCGTGTAAACCGGGACAAATACTGTAAGTGATTTTTTGATTGCCGGGTTCCAAATAACAGTCAATAGATTAGAACCATAGACAAAACACCAAAGACCATTAGAATTGCCAACTGTAATCATAGATGAAAGCATTAAATCTGTATTAAGTGGCGTATCGATTATCTGTTCATCTAAAGCTAACACAAAACCTTGGTCACCCATATCGAATGTTAGCGTAAATAAACACTCGTCATTACGACGAACACCGTAATTAAAGATGAAGCTTCCACAATCTATACTAGCCTTCCATAACTTGCAAACACTACATTGATGGGGTATAGACTTAGGAGGTAGCCTACGGATGATATCTAGTTGAACATCCACTGGGATATTGTTAGACATATTTTCTAAACAAAAGCAGAAATATTGGGATAAAGATATGAAGTCAATAGACCAAAAGAAGAAAGAAATATTTTGTTAAACAAATTGTATTGAAGAAAGTGATTGGGAACATAAGACATTAAAGGACATGTACCGTGATGTACTTTTGGGCAACCAAATATTTTATTCTGCTATATAGCAATATTAATAAAGTACACATAACAAATATAGAAGTGGTTTGCAAACCATAGCCGTTTTTGTATATGTGCACGGGTATTTACAAAAGAAATACAAGTAAAAATACATATAGTAAAAGTTGAAAGAAAAAGACTTCACAAGTGAACATTTGACAATAATTATGGGTCAAACGGACATTAAGGATCGTACCTTGAAAGACGGATATCAATTTGTGTATTCAACCTTGTGGTTCCAAAAGTATTCAAGCATCCGTTCACGGTAAGCTAAAGGCCAATCTGCATCGGCTAGGCTAAACAACCACATCAAATCAACCCATACATCCAACTGCTGCGGACATATAAAAAGTACGTCCAAACGGCCCTTTTAGACTGAAAATAGTAGATATAAACTTCAACAACTACTTGAAAAGCTTAAGATAAGATATAAAAGCTTAAAGGTTAGAAGTACTTGTATGCTAGAGAAAATCAATTCAAACAATACCTTAAATATCATAGAAAATAAGTCCTAACAAGCTATAGTTGCTCCATTTACAAATCAATGTCACACATTCAGAACACCATTCCTCCTAAATATATCTAGAGTATAAAAGAAGATATAATATACAATAATCAATACCGAGCCTGATTCACATGTTTTTTAGCATAACATAATTGCATCAAATTAAGAAATTTACAAAACCTGATTTTCGGTTTAGGGGTGATAACCCTAATTTTAACTTTCATCAAGGGAACAACAACAAATGCAAATTTAACTAAAAATACAGATTAAATCGAATATAAAACACATTAAGTAGATAATAATAAAAGAATGTGTTTGGATACGAGCAATTTTGAGAGGAGTCCTTTTTCGACACTTAAGTAAATAATAACAAAAGATTTCTTCAGGTGATTTGAATTACCTGTAACAAGGACAGGCCACTGCAAAAGAAGGTTCAGTTGTGTGGTGGTGCCGCCGGATGGTGGTGGCGTGTGTGGAGGTGCGGCCGGATGGTGGTGGCGTCTGGTTGTTGGGTGGTTTTAGTGGTGTTAGTTGTGATGGTTTATGTGGAGGACAAGGGGTGTGTGACTGTGTCAATATGTGTTTTGTGTGGCCGTTTGCTTTTTTTTTTTAAATGTGAAATCACAAAACTATCCTCGTGTATAAATACAAGTTGCCCAAATAACAATACAAGTTGCCCAAAAAATAATACGTTACAATACATGACATATACCTTCAAAATACGTACTTGTGTCATAAGTTGTCGGACACATGGAAACCCCTGGTTGGGTCCAAGAAAATCGGTGGGCAACCGGTCTATTTTCAAATTTTAAAAGGGTGTGGTCCATAAACTGATAAGCCTCAGGGCGCGCGGTCTATTTGACTAATTTTCCCTAATAATAAAAAGCATGCAAGCAAGTGTTTTGTCTATAATTAGTGTTTTCGCCTTGTTCAACTGGCGCAAATTTTTACAAATCCGTTTTGTCTTACGGATAAAATTAGAAACCCGGACATTTCTATCTCGCCTTTCAAATTTTAATCAATATCCGTACAATGGGGACATTGTACATTTCAAGTGGGGGTGGGAGATAGAAATGGTTGATTTTGATAGAAATATGTGCTAAATTGACCCAAATTTTATGAGGCACCACATTACATGTCTTATGCATTAACTCGTATATTAGATTATTGAAGACCCCTTGACTCTTGACCCTCGATTTTTGCTATGGGATTGAATGCGACTAGTGGTGGGGTGACTGTGAACTTAGGAATCTATTTGTTTTGTGTCTTTTTATTTACACCCATTAAAATTTTCCCATGCCTTATCCTACCCTTAGTCATGAATCGAGTTTAGGTGAGGAAGCGAGCAATCACTGGTGTCTTGGCCATGGATTTGGTCATGTATTATTGGTTTTTTCCCCTTCGTTGTAGCTCGTTAGTAATGACAAAATAACCCCATAAGCCTTTATGTTGTGTCAACCCATTACTTTTTAGAATAGCTGCATCTATAGACTCTAGTGGTGGAGATTAGTATCTTTGCCAAGCCTATGATAGAATACTCGCCATGACTGAGCAGTTGAGTGATCACCCAAAAATAAACACGTGAATTATGAGAGAGAGTGTGATTTCAATTCCCTTTTCGTGAGGTGCTCGGTTTGGAATTTTCTAGCTTAGGTGATTTTTAGACTCATATCTTCCAATTAATCTTGGGAGATATCTTTTAAGAATTATTTAAAGGGTCTACTTGAGGATAAGTAGAATTCAAGTGGGGGGATATTTGATAACATCAAATTAGCCTGATCTTTTATATATCAAATTCCCGTGTTTATGGCCTCAATTGTATTAATATGGTACTTAATTCATTCATATTTGCATTTCAGGATAAATGAGGCGTTGAAGCGGAAAAGATGTGATATAAGGCCAAATATATGTTCTGAAGATAGATTTACGAGGGCCTATGAATTCTGTGTGAAGATTACGCCGTAAATCGTTAATAATGTTACGGCGTAAATATGATGCTTTGAAGGATACGGCGTAACCATTTCTTATGGTTACGTTGTAATTATTTTTGTGAAGGTTACGGCGTAACGTAGCAATTTAGTTACGCCGTAGAGATAATTACGGAGCGGATAAAAATATATTGTTGAAGAATTACGGCGTAATTCGGCAATTTAATTACGTCATAATTAATAACTTGGGCGCAATGGAGTTGAAGTCCAGGGGCTAAATGAAGTTAAATGATATTTATTTCGAGGATTGAAAGTAAAAATGACAAGTACGATGAGGGACTAAAGGTGACAATTCATATGAAGTTTATTTACTTCAAGGACTTGTTATAAAAATATGAAGTACGATGAGGGGCCAAAATCGTACACTAGAGTAAATAAGTTTCAAGAGAATTGGTTGATGATAAAAAGTACGAAATGACATATTTACGGCGTAACTATAAATTAGTTACGGCGTAATTTCGATTACGGCGTAATTAATAATTTAGTTACGTCGTAACTTTCTATTTTCGTAATTATTTGCGCGGACATTGGTTACGGCGTAATTTGCACTTAAGGTTACGCCGTAACCATGTCGCGGCCTATAAATACAGCCCCAAATCTGCACTTTTGAGTATCTCTCTTCACCCCTCTCCTAGGGGTCGATTAGGGCACCACTACAGGGCATTTTCTAGCAGTCCGAAGCCAGTTTTGAAAGAAGAATTCACTCGCAATCATCATCATTATTAGCTCTACATCAAGTAATTTGTATCAAACATTATGTTCAATTCAATTCATGATTTATTCATTATTGTTGGATTAATTTACTTTATGATTGGCTAAGCACCCTAGGTGCTGGCCTAGTTATGATTCCTTAATTGTTTTGTTTGTGTTTACATTACTTCCATATAATTATTTCTAAGTGTATGCATGCATAGTTTATTGGTAGCTACCCTTGTTTCGGTAGTTTTGAATGGCGGTAGAGGCTAGTTGCTTAGGAGATATGACCAACTGGCCCTAAGTGAGTAGACTGAGACGGGAAGGGTAAGATATGACCAACTGACGACCCTTTCTACTTGTGCGATTTGACCAACAGATCACCTATCATTTGGATGAACTTAAGAATTAGGGGGTGAGTGTCTAAGATGCTAGCGCCCGGGCACTCACTATTATAAGTCTAGCATGTAGCGGAACTTAATGACTCAGCTTAGAGGACTAGGAACAACTGGACTTATGAGGGGACACCTGACTTCTTCAGTGGTGGCATCTTTGCTGATAGGTTAGGGCGAACTAACCAAATGCTGTCCTCTCGACTTTGAACCCACCTGAAGTAATTGGAAGTAATTAGACTTAAACATTACTAGCTAGGATGAATAACTAGGTTAGCACCACTCTCCTTCATTGATAACAACTCTTGCCTTTATCTGCTTTCTTGTCTTATTAGTTAATTTATTATTTCAATTTTAAAAGCAACTAAAATCGTGACATAGACTTAAGTTAATTTCCGATCCACGTAGCTCTTGGGATGACCTCGGTATTACCGAATACTACACTACACACGGCCGGGTACACTGCCCGTTAGTGCATTAGGGTAGACCATAGGTATAACGAGACAATATAAATTTAAAACCTGGTCAGTAAAACCTGCATCAAATAGATTCATCTTTTCTAGTGAGAGAAAGTAGTGAGAGGGAGGAGAAACAAGATGAGTTTTATTAAACAAAGAAAACAAACACACACCTAATGCTTAACCTCACCCCTCATGGAGAGTCATGAGGGGTATTTATAGTTAGGTTATTACTCCCTCCTAACTAGTGAGCCTTTTTTTCTTTTTCTCTGCTCCCTCCTGAATCGACAACTCTCTTCCAACACGCAGCGAAGAAAGTAAACTCTTGATTGTAGCATAATGGTTGTCGTTTTGGGAACATCATAACAACATAACTCACTTTGTATTGCATCCAAGTTGGTAAAAAGCCCCGATGTACACACACTACTTCTCCTTCTTCAGTCTTAAGCACAATTCCCTTCGACAATCCAATTACAGAAGATGAAACACCAACTTCTCCCTCCTGATGGTTGCGAGCTATCGGAATCATCATAATGTTGCGTACATGTCATATTACATTTTTCTTGATGCAATATTAAAACCTTAGCTTGATCAAAATTTCGTGAGAATATGTCGCAAAAATACTCTCAATATATTTCTCTCAAACCAACCTTTAATCGAACCTCCTTTGATTCACCGGCTAATAGTAATGACCACTTATGGAGACAACCCGATACGACTAACTTGAAAAGGAAGTAAACATCCCAACTTTGTGACCTGCTGCTTGTTCTAAATTTTTGATCAATCCACAACTGCGTGTGACACTGAGCACAACAACGTAACTCCTTAAAGTGATATTTATACACTGTGAGCACTACAACGTAACTCCTTACATCAGTTCTAACTAGATTTTAAATTCATAATGTGCCCCCAACAAGTTATCTTGAGACCATCGACTTATCTCAAAGATAAATAAGTACATCCTTGAAACGTCACTTCAATTTCAAATCAATAATACCGTACAAAACCCCGTAATCATTTTTTCTCAAATTTTCGCGCAAGCCGTGAATTTGTATCCCTCTGTGAAAATTATCAATACCAAAATTACCACTCTCCATACCAAATGTTATCAAAATTTTTGGCTAACTTTGACATTAGTACAAAAATTCGGATATCAAGTTTTCAATCTATCAATACATTTCCGCCCAAAAAAAACCATCTAAAAGCCCATATTTAATCTTTATGATAGGCCTGTTCATCCAAGAGAAATATTCTAGTCCCACTTAACCTTAATAACCCTAATAAGAGGGATATATATAAGTTACATATCTAAGTCACTTTTACCCTAATCACTCTTTATAATATCAACGCCCCCATCATTTTCTTCTGTGTACAAGACGCAGCCACACACAAATAAATCGAACAATCAATCATCAAATCACCAAAACTAATTTCCTCATTTCTGCTTTCGAATCACAAGCAAGACAACCTATTAGAGTTTATCCCACACAAAACATAGCATGAATATTCATTCTGAGTGCCGCTGCTTTGTTTGAATTATAAACTTCAAGATCTTATAAATGAGGTTTCGGGTAAGTGTATGCTGTGTTTCGAATTAATTTGATTTCGATTTAAATGAACCAAAGAAAGAATGAAATGGAATCGTTTTGTTCTTTCTTTAAGAGTTTGGATATTATATCAAGAAGCTTTGCTTCTAAAGGATCTATGATGGACAAGGTTCAAAAAAAAAATCTTGAAAGATTAGAAAAGTAATTGAACCGATGCTGAGATCCTTTTTATCATTTCGAGTTTAATTGATGTGAGATGGGGAGTGTTATGTGAGGATTATTGTAGTGACATAGATGAAGGATTAGTTAGTTCTTGTTTTGGATTTCTCGGACTGATGATGGGTTTTGGAACCTGAGGTCTATTGAGTCTTGGTAAATGGTATTTGATGTGGTCGAGTCATGGTCAGTAATAGTTTACGCATAAAGTTTTTTATGTTCTTGCTCGAGAAAAAAATTCTTTCTTACGCATAACCCTCTGCTTATGCGTAACCATGTCTTGGTTGAAACATCTTATGCGTAGAAACTTGGGCTTACGCGTAACACATGTTGCTTAGGCGTAAACTGGTCATGGTTATGCGTAAACTGCTTACGAGTAACCTTTCTTACGCGTAAAGCATGTTTACTCGTAACTGTCTTCTTACGCGTATTCCATACGCGTAAGATTATCCTTAGGCGTAGAAAACTAGGGTTTTGACCCAGTTGACTTTTTTCCGGCGAGATTCCGACCATGTTTTCCGTTTAGCTTCATAATAACCCAAAAAATTTGCATAAGGACTCCATGTTTGACCCGTTTTTTACCAAGAAATTGACCAGTATGACCATGTTGGGAATTCTACTAAGTATGAATTATGCTGAAGTTACTGCTAATGGATTCTGCTGAAGTGCAAGGATTCTGCTGAAGAAGTAATTCTGCTGAAGTAATATAACCGTGTAGATGGTTTCTGCGGAGAAAGATATTCCGCGTATTCTATAGTTAGTTAGGATATGCATGAGCTTTATTAGGAAGTGATAATGTATATCTTATTTAGTTTTATGTTTATACGTTTCTTGGGAAACGGTTTAAGGTTCCTTGTCTATAAAAAGAACACAATAGTATGAATTAGGTACGAGTTTGAAAAACAAGTTTTAGTAATATTAAAAGATCCATAGAGGATCAACGTATTCTTAGTTATTTGTGTTTATACTTGTGTTTGATTTCCGCTTGAATACAAGTTATAGAGACTGTCTTTTAGTGTGTTTGTGATTACATAAGCATAACTAACGATCTACGAGTGCTCAAAGATCTATCAAGATCTTAGGTTCAACAAGTGGTATCAAAGCCTCGGGAGAGTCTCTGTGATACTAAGAAAAATCTTTTTGTACACCCAAACAACCAAAACAACATTCACCATGCCTGGATCAGATGATGAAGTTGAAGTCACCAACAATTAAAACAACACATCTCTGCAACAACTCAGTCTCAGTAACAGCAATGCAAAGTTCCCATACCTAAAGAAGGAGGAATATGATTTGTGGGCTATGAAGATGCAGAATTGGATCTCCAACATTGATTAGAATCTCTGGGAAATTGTGAAGAAGGGGAACAGTTTGAAGAGGCATATCACAGATCCTGATGGTAAGGTTACCATCCTTCCTCCCAAATATGCTGAAGAGATATTGGCTGTCCAGAGAGAGAATACAGTCAGAACTATTCTCCTTCAGGCTATACATGAGGATCACTTGGGTAAACTTTCACTACATGCAGGATGCTAAGGACATTTGGATGGCAGTCAAGGCTAGGTTTGGTGGGAATGAGGAGTCAAGGAGAATGAGGAAATCAATGCTGAAACAACAGTTTCAAGAATTCCAAATCTCTGAAGAGGAAGGTATCCACAAGGGGTATGACAGGTTCCATAAGATATTGAGTCAATTGAATCAGCTGAAGGCAAAGCCAGATAATGATGACTGCAACTCAAAGTTCTTGCGATCTTTACCTTCATCTTGGTTGCAAGTAAGCATTGCCCTCAAAGCTAAAGGTGGGCTGGATATGCTCACTTTTGATGAACTATACAACAGACTTAAATCTCTTGAGCCTGATGTGAGAAGTCCATTTCGTTCATCCACTCCTTGTCACACAGCTTTTGTTGGGGCTTCCTCAAATAGGATGACTTATGCTCCAAGTCCTGTTTCCTCAGCATCATCATCCTACACTACAACTTCATCAAGTGCTCAACCTAAATCTAGTGGTGTATTGGAAGATGTGATTCACTCTTTTGTTGCTGATTATGACACTCAGCAGCAACTAGCCTTTGAGGAACTTGAACAGGTGGATCCATTTGACATGGAAGAGATGAACTTGAAGTGGCAACTGGCTATGCTCTCAATGAACATCAAGAAGTTTGAGAGTAAGTCTGGGAGAAAGTTTGGTTTCCAAGGAAGAGATCCAGCAAGATTTAACAGAAGCAAGGTCAAGTGCTTTACTTATGGGCAGATGGGTCACTTCTCTAGAGAATGCAATGATAGGAAGGCTGGTGATGAGGTGAGATATTCTTCTGTTAGGATTTAGTAAATCCAGTTATTAAAGAGTCGGTCACCTCAAGTATATGTAATCGTTAGAAAGCTCGTAGTCGTAGATTATTGTAAGTTAAGTAGTACTTAGTTTAAGTAACACCGTGGAGGACGGACGGGTCTTTACCCACTGTATGCCTGATCCACAGCTCGATAGGTGGCGATTTATGTAATGACTATAAATACTCTCTACCTCCCAAGGTAGAGAGTTGGAGCTCATAATAAGATTTTTCTTTCTCTCACTAAAGTTCCCTAAACCTCGAACTTTCTCTCTCTAGAATCATATTGTACGCCTATTTGATCTTATGGTTTAGTGTGTTTATGAAATCCAATATGTTACAAATGGTATCAAGAGCCATGGTTTGATCATCTCTTACATATCTTTGGATTTCTAGTGACTTTTAGGTGGTTTTAGAGTTTGAAAAAGTTTAGTGGTTTGTGCATCATTTGGATCATTTCTAGTGTTAAAGTTTGAATCATGGGTGTAGTTTTGTGTTTAGAATCATTGTATGTGCTTGGGTTTTGATTTGATAACCTTGAATCATCGTGGTTGGGTTGTTTTTGGATTGAAAAGTGGTGTTTTTGTGTTTTTCTAGCTAGCGACTTGAGCCACGGATAAGTTGTCTTGGTAGCGACTTGCTGTGTAATTTGGTAGCGAGTTGTAGTTGAAGGTCTTAGCGAGTTGAGCTAGCGACTTGTCTATTGAGACAAGCCGACAAACAGTACACTTAGTGGATTCTCCCGTGTAATCCTTAAACATGTCTACCATCGTACCTACAATCATCTCCACTGTTGCCGAGGATGTTCAAGCAGCTGGTTCAGATACTCGTCCACCCATGCTTGACAGAACTGACTACGACTCTTGGGATCAACGAATCAAATTGTACTGTCTTGGAAAGGAAAATGGAGTCAACATTCTCAAATCCATTTATGAAGGACCGTATCGGGTTGAGACTACTAGAGACGTAATTGATACAACTGCAGATGGAACAATAATCTATGGAATAGACAGACCAAATACATATGATGAGCTCGATGATAAGGAGAAAAAGAGATTCGATGCTGATATCAGGGCTTCTAACATCGTACTTCAAGGTCTTCCAAAAGATATCTACAAGCTGATCAATCACAACACCGAAGCCAAGGCAGTGTGGGATAATGTCAAGATGCTTCTCTCAGGTTCTGAATTAACTATGGAAGACAGAGAATCACAACTCTGTGATGAATTTGAACACTTCAAGATGAAACCAGATGAGAGTGTCTATGAGTATTACGTGAGATTCCACAAGCTTGTTAATGATATGAGGAACATCAGAATGACTATGCCAAACATTCAGCTGAACTCAAAGTTTGTGAACAACATGAATCCCGAATGGCACAAGTTTGTCACCTCTGTGAAGCTAACCAAAGGATTGAAGAATACAAACTATGAGCAACTCTATGCCTTCCTTCTTCAGAATGAGAGACATGCTATGTTTGAAAAAAGGATTCTTAATCAGTTCAAAACCAACCAGGGAGAGACAAGCTCATCGAATGATTCAACTGCCTTCTACTCAAACATTGGAATCACAACCAAAGCCTCACAAGTCATACCCATGGGTAATGGTAATCACAAACTCATTCCCGATCCAATGTTCAAACAAGCTGATGCTGATGCACACGTGGGAAACTTCATTAATCAACTGGCTCTCATGATCAGTCAAAACATGAACTCTCTCCCACACACCAACAACAACCTCAGAACAGCATCTAATCCACACAATCAGGCAACTGTCAGAGATGGAAAGGTTATGGTGCAGCCAGTTCAAGAAAGGCAGTACGAACAAGGAAGAGGTGGAGCTGGTAGAGGTTATGCTCAGAATAGGGGAAGGAATGGAAACCAGGGTCAAGCAAAGCCAATCAAATGTTACAACTGTGGAGGTGAGGGACACATTGCAAGGAACTGCACATCGCCAAAACGCCCTCAGAATGCCGAGTACTTCAGGGATAGGATGTTGCTTGTGCAAGCTCATGATAATGGTGCAACTTTGGATGAAGAGTAGTTGTTGTTCTTGGCTGAGGGAAATTCTAAGACATATGATGCAGATGTGGATGAGCAACCAATTCAGGAGATAGGCCATAATCATCAGAATGCTTTTCAAGTAGCTGATTGTGATGCATACGACTCTGATGTTGATGAAGAACCCACTACACAAACCATTTTCATGGCTAGCATTTCTCCAATGGTCTCTCCTAAAGTCTCTTCATCACCACAAGCTGGTCCATCCAAAGACAAAATCATTTCTGAGGTACTAAAATTATACGATGAAGTTGATGAGCAAAAGATACATAACGAAGTACAATCAACTGTAATTATTGAGTCAGATATTGAAAATATGGGTAATATCAATGTTGTCCCATATGATCAATATGTGAAACAAAGTGAAAGTGAGATTGTACCAAGTGATGTATCTTATGCAGTCAATGATGACTATGCTTTTGACGAATACACTGCACGTGCCCCTGATGATTCTGTTATCTCTAAACTTAATGCTTATAAAGAACGTGTTGCTATTTATGAACAACGTGCTAAGTTTGAATTAACCACCCGTGAGCAGGAAATGGATGACCAAATGCGTACAACTATTAGAAAAAGTAGGTTTAGAGAAGAAGTATTAAAACAAGAGTTAAACTCCTTACAAGAAAAGCTTTCTAAAACTGCTAAGCAAAAACAAGAACTTCAAGAAAATGTTAAAATGCTTAAGCAAGAATTCAGTGTTAAGGAATCAAAACTTTTGAATGATTTTTCTAATCTAAAAACCTTGAAAAACAAGCTTGAAAATAAGTTGTACGTACAAGGAAATACCATTCAGACTGCTCACTTAATCACTAAGCACAGAGTTTTTAGTGATAAGCATAGTACTCCCTTTGTTGAGGAACCAAATCCAGAGGTTGTTAAAAAGGCTAGAGCTGCCCATAAGGTAATTTATGATGGCAATGAAATCCTTAAGCCTAGACAGAAACCTAGTTGCGTTGAGTGCACTGAGGAAGATAAGAAATCAGATGAAGTCACTAGGGAAAAGATGAACAAGAAACTAGATGATCCTAAATGTAAAGAGAAGAAAATAAATATCACACCCCATGATTACAAGAAGGAGAATTGGATTTCCTTGAACATGTTTAAGCCTCAGACGCTGTTAACACCCGAACAAGTGTTCTGGAAAAAGGATTTAGATAAGCAAAAAGCAGAGAATCTTGTTGTAACAAACCCCCCCCCTTTAGGAAAATGCCTTCAGCGACTGTGTATCCTCCCAATACACCAATGCATTTAGTTCCTAGGACTATTGCCACTAAAAGCAAGACCTTAATCAGTCAATATGTTATTTTTCAACTATTTGTTGATTTTGAGCAAACTTGTAAGAAAAGGATCACACCCACTCGTATAACTGAAGGGGAAAGGGGTTTTGAGCAAACGAAAGAATGTTATTTAACTGAAGTCATGCCTTTCTTTAAACAACTAAAAGATCATTTTGAAAGTCTTAAAAAGGGAATGAATTTAGACATTAAAGAAATGGAAAAGGAATTTGATGCAATGATAGTTGAGGTTAGTGACTATGAGCGAGCACTAAAATATAATGAGATTGAGAGGAAGAACTTGCATACATTGAATGAGACTCTTATTACTGAATGTGTTGCTCAAGATGTGTTTTTCACTGCTACAAATTGTTCCATAAATGCTTCTCAATTTCATGAATTATCTGTTGCCCTGAAAGTTTCCCATGATCGTGTCATTGAGCTTGAAAAGACTAATTCTAAACTAAATGAGAAAATTGAACTGGATGATCACGACAATTTGGTTAAACATTTTTCTAAACTAGAGGTTGAGCATTTTAATTTACAACTAAAATATCAACATCTTAAAGAAAATATCAAAACTTTAAATATCAAGACATCCTCAGATGCTCCAGAGTTTGATGTAGTTTTTCAAATTAACAAACGTGATGAACAGATTCAAGCTCATTGTAACACGATCAGAAAGTTGAAAGCCCAAATCTCTCAATTAAAGGGTCAAAAGAACAATGTGACTGGCTCCCAAATGCCTCCTCCTTTAGATTCTCAGAATTCTCAAACGTTTCACTTCAAAACTTAGTAAATGCATTACAAAAGGAAAACGAAAGTTTTCTAGAAGAAATTGAAAAGGTTAAACGTCATTTCAATGAGTTATTTGAATCAATAAAGGTCACTCGTAACAAAAATAACAAACAAATAGCTTCATTGCAAAAGGAAATTGAGAATCTGAAGAGCCAGGTAAAAGGGAAAATGCCAATGACAAATGGGGAGAATGGTGTATCAAAGGTTCACTCTTATAATAAATATGCTTTGTATGTGAAATATGTTCCCCCTCATCTTAGGAATAACAAACTTGCAATTCAAACATATTTCTCACACCTTAAGGATTGTCTAGAATGTCTCTGTGAGATTGTTGAAGAGGATAAGTTAGAGAAACCACTTGATAATGCAATTGGGCATGCATGCTTATATGCCGAACGATATCAAGAACTTCTAGAATGCTTAATCACAATATTCCCTAAGTCCTTAGGTGAGAGAGTTAATCCTTTGATTCCTTGTTCTATGCCTAGTGCCAAGCATGAAATCCATTCAATGCCCAATGTTATGAATGTGAACCTTAGTTTGCCTTCAAGTAGTTCAGATTCCAGATCTGTTAGTGCTAAGAAAGTGAACTCCAGTGTGCCTTCTAGGAGTACAAATCCCAGCACTTCTTGTGTTAAGAAAGTGAACCTTAGTGTGCCTGTATGTAGTTCAGATCCCAGCACATCTAAACAGGAGATGCAAAGAGTAGCAAAACCAACTAATGTTCCCATTCCCTCTGCAGGAGTAATCAGTGACATTAAAGCAAGCAGGTCAAAGTCTCAAGACAATACAAGGAATGATAGGATTAACTCTCTCACCTAAGGACTTAGGGCATATTGTGATTAAGCATTCTAGAAGTTCTTGAAATCTGTTGGCACATGTGGGAAGGAGAGCTTGTACATCCTTATAAAACCATTTACCAAATTATCAGATTAAATCCAATTTAAATCACAAATTCTCCTGTTTAGATGTGCTGGGATCTGAACTACATGCAAGCACACTAAGGTTCACTTTCTTAACACAAGAAGTGCTGGGATTTGTACTCCTAGAAGGCACACTTGAGTTCGCTTTCTTAGCACTAACAGATCTGGAATCTAAACTACTTGAAGGCACACTAAGGTTCACATTCATAACATTGGGCATTGAATGGATTTCATGCTTGGCACTAGGCATAGAACAAGGAATCAAAGGATTAACTCTCTCACCAAAGGACTTAGGGCATATTGTGATTAAGCATTCTAGAAGTTCTTGAAATCGTTTGGCACATGTGGGAAGGAGAGCTTGTACATCCTTATAAAACCATTTACCAAGTTATCAGATTAAATCCAATTTAAATCACAAATTCTCCCCCGATCACAATTATCAAATCATTTGAGATTTGTGATCTCTGTAGATTTAAACTGATTTTGAAAGCTTTTAAGGAGAATTGTGACTTGATTATGAAAGCGTTTTATCTGATAAGGATCGGATTTTAAGACTTTAAACTCCATTGAATAAACATGCATGATTATCTTTTGAAAACAATTGTATGACAAATAACTTTTTGATTTAATTGAAATCATTCTCCCCCTCAATCAATGACATAAGTTGTTGATTGAGAGATAGATATTTTGACAAACTTTTAAGTCCAGATGATTATCAAAAATAGAGTCCGAGTTATTTTTCAAAACAACTAGTTTTCATTAGATAGTAAGGATTGGTTTAAACAATCAGAGCAAGAAATTTGAAAACCAAGATAAAGTATGGCTCTGTTCTATCTTTGAAAAGCGGGTTACTGCTTGAAATGACAATAAACCATTGTTTCTCTTTCTCCCAAAAATATTTTTTTATTTTTTTGATTTTTTTGATTTTTTTTTTTTTAATTCGAACAACATCTAAAGTCCCGTGTCATTCTTTGAATGACAACATCAAGACCGTAGATATAATCGAATCGAGAGAAACATGACAAAATGACAATATTTTTCAAGATTTTTCGAATTTTTCAAATTTTTATGGATTTTGACAGTTTTATAATTTTGTATTTTGTTTTTCGAAAAAATATTTACAAGGGATAGATGAAGGAAACCTTTTACTCCTCTTCTTCCTCTTGAAGACGTTTGAGAGTTTCTGGTTGTAGGCTCTTAAGACCCAGTCGTGGAAGAATAAACTCAAAACGTTCTCTAGGAAGAGCTTTTGTGAAGATGTCTGCTAACTGGTATTCAGTCCTCACAAAGTAAATTCCACCACACCGTTTTCAACTTGCTCCCTGATGAAATGATGTCGAATGTCGATGTGCTTTGCTCTTGAGTGCTGTACATTGTTGCATGAGAGAGCAATAGCACTTTTATTATCATAGTACAGAGGGATTTTGTTGAATTTAAAGCCATAGTCAGATAATTGGGATCTCATCCATAGGATTTGAGCACAACAAGATGACATGGCTATGTATTCCGCCTCTGTAGAGGAAATAGAAGTACTCATTTGCTTCTTTGAAGACCAGCTCACAAGCTTATCACCCAAAAACTGAGCACCTCCAGACGTACTTCGACGAGTATCCTGACATCCTGCATGATCAGCATCTGCATAGGCTGTTAGTGACATACCGGTGTCTTTCGGGTACCAAAGTCCCATATTGATGGTTCCTTGGAGATACCGAAAGACCCGTTTAACCGCTTCAAGGTGCTTTTTAGTAGGCTTAGCCTGGTATCTAGCACATATGCAGACAGCGAACAAGATGTCTGGTCTACTAGCTGTGAGGTACATCAGGGATCCAATCATACTACGATATTTCGTTTGGTCTACCATGATCCCTGAGTGGTCCTCATCTAGTTTAGTACGTTCAATCATGGGAGTGTCAACAGGGTCACTAGAATCGAATCCAAATTTCTTTAAAATCTCATTTGCATATTTAGATTGATTTATAAAAATGCCTCCGGGACTTTGTGAAATTTGTAATCCCAAGAAAAATGATATTTGTCCCATCATTGACATTTGAAATTTAGAACCCATTTCTTTTGAAAAACGATCACACTCATTGGGGTCAGTCGAGGCAAAGATGATATCATCAACATAAATTTGAACGTGAATTAAATGTTTGCCTGACTTTCTGGTGAACAATGTAGGATCAACTGCTCCTTTACTGAAACCGGTAGATAGAAGAAACTTTGATAGCGTATCATACCATGCCCTTGGAGCTTGCTTTAAACCGTACAGAGCCTTCTTCAAACGATAAACGTGAGTAGGATGCTCTGGATTCACAAAGCCTTCAGGTTGGCTGACGTAGATGACTTCTTTAAGATCTCCGTTCAAAAATGCCGTCTTTACATCCATCTGATAGACTACCATGTTCTTACTAGCAGCATTAGCCAAGAAGATTCTGATTGCCTCGATACGAGCAACAGGAGCAAATGATTCTTCAAAGTCAATACCCTCCTCTTGACGGTATCCTTTAGCAACCAATCGAGCCTTGTTCTTTAAGACATCACCATGCTCATCAAGTTTCACTTTGAAGATCCATTTTAGAACAATGATCGTAGCATAATCTGGAGCAGGTACTAATTCCCATACATCAAGTCGATCAAACTCATGAATTTCTTCTTGCATGGCATTGAACCAGCTGTCTTCATTCATTGCGGTTTTAACATCTTTTGGTTCGATCTTAGAGAGTACGGAGTTGAAGAAGCACCATAAGGCATCGGTTGCAAGTTGTTTCCGTGTTGATACTGGACGAGAGGGATTTCCAATGATGTTGTCTAATGGATGATCGTGAGTCCATTTTCTAAGGTGTTCATGTGGCAGTTGTTGAGGGACTGAGGTAGCAGAGTCGATGTCTCCTGAAGAAGATGGTTCTGATGATGATTCAGGAGCAAATATGTTTTCAAATGGAGCATCTTCAGGAGTAGCAAAGGGATTAACTTCATCATTGATCCCAGAAACAGTTCCATGATGTACATTCGAAGATTGATGATTTGTTGATGAGACTGAGTTATCAGCAGCAGGCGCTTCTTGACTTAATGATATTGAGACTGAAGGATTGACTTCATTCTCAGGGATATGAGCAGCCTCTGTTGTGGGAATTGACAGTTCATTAGCACTTGGCTCATAGTGTTCATCAAACATCGGATCAAACAATTTCTTCAAATCATCTTCAGTTGGAGGTACATATGGAGTAGCTGGAGAGGAATTTGGTACAAGGGATGAACCAATGAGACTGTTTTGAAGTGCGGGTCCAGAACTGGGTTGTCCAGGAGCCATTTGACCGGTCAGCTCATCGAACATAACGTGAATTGTTTCCATGATATTTCGGGTTCTCTTGTTGTAGATTCGGTAACCCTTCTTGTTAGGTGCATACCCAACAAAAACTCCAATATCTGCCTTTGCTCTTAATTTACCTAAATCTTGACCGTCATTTTTTGGATAGCACAAAGCACCAAACACACGAAGGTAGGAGAGATCAGGTTTTCGTTTATGAACAAGTTCATATGGAGTTTTTCCATGAGAGGTGTGTATAAGGGAACGATTTTGGGTGTAGCATGCAGTGGCAATGGCTTCAGCCCATAGAAACATTGGAACCTTCGAATAAATAAGCATTGTTCTTGCGGCTTCTACAAGAGTTCGATTTCGTCTTTCAACTACACTGTTCTGTTGAGGAGTTCGTGGAACACTTCTTTGATGACTGATTCCAACACTTTCATAAAACTGAATTAAGTCTTTGTTGACAAACTCTGTGCCATTGTCTGTTCGAACAATTTTGACTGTATTGTTGAGTCGAACCTGAAGCTGTTTGATTAGTTTGATGATGACATCTGGAGTTTCATCCTTTTTCCTCAAAAACTTTACCCAAGTAAATCGAGAGTAGTCATCAACAACTACTAGAATGTATTTCTTCCCATTTATCGTTTGCACTCTCATTGGTCCGCACAGATCCATATGAAGGGTATGAAGAACTTCCATTACAGAATTTGTGGGTTTTGGTTTGTGGGCATATTTCGTGCTTTTACCCAATTGGCAAGCTGAACAAAGATGATCTTTTTCATATTTTAATCTGGGTAAGCCTCTGACAAGATCCTTTCTGGAAAGGTTGTTTATGGTGCCGAAGTTCAAGTGATTGAGATGACGATGCCATAACCAAGACTTTGTTTTATAAACCTTTGATAGCAAGCAGATTGGAGAGGACTTCATCATGTCATCGATAGAGATGGTGTATAGGTTAGAACCTCGAGTACATCTTAATAATTCAACACCATCAAGTTCTCTAACAAAGCAAGCATGTTTTCTAAAAGCCACTTCTAGATCGGAATCACATAATTGACCAACAGAGAACAGATTGTGACCAAGACCTTCCACATAATATACCCTGGAAATCACACTTTTACCAACCACATAATCTCCATAACCCATAATAGCTCCAAAATGGTCATTCCCAAATCTAACTGTCCCGATGAATTTACTTACGAAGTTCATGAGCCGCGACCGGTCTCCAGTCATATGCTTGGAACAGCCTGAGTCCAGGTACCACAGAATGATTTGAACGATCTGCAGTTGAACACAGACAAGAATGGATAACTGGATAATTGGGATCCCCATGCAAGAATGGGTTCCATTTGGTTAGTAACAGTGATTGGAACACCCACATCAGAGATAGAAACATTCATATCAAAAACTGAAGCAATGGAATCATTATGAATAGATGCAGTACTAGTGTCCGTATTTGCCCTATTCAAAGTATGTTCACTTCTTAAGGGAATAGTTCTACCAGTAGGCATCCATTTTCTAGTGGGCATTGCCTGATTAACCTTATGGCCTACAGGTATCCATTGATAACCTATCTTACTAAATGTTCTTCCTGTGGACTTCCACTGTTTTCTAACTTTCTTTCGCCTTTGCCTTTTTGCCTTCTTAGCATGATATTTTGTATTAACAATGTTAACTGGGGATTTAACAGCATTAGACAAAGCATTCACACCACATTCATGATTAGAAACAGAATTCCAGCAGACATCATTACAAGGTTTTCAAATAGTATCAGAATTCGAATTAATTACAGTACGCCTATGGCAAATACTAGAATCAACACGATTCATTTTATTCGGCTCAAACTTAAAGTTCCTAGGTTGGTCTTCTACTCTCTTCCAATGCACATTCTTAGCTTGCGAGGTCCTTCCCACATGGTTTTATAAGGATGTACAAGCTCTCCTTCCAACATGTGCCAAACGATTTCAAATTTTCCATGCACATGTTGAGGGGGAGCATCTATCTTAAACCACAAAGATCTGAAACGTGATCAATTTATATCAATGTACAGGTTCCCTCTTGTATGTGCAAAACTATTTCAAACCTCAAGGCACATATTGAGGGGGAGCAAGTTTATGAAAACATCATCCTTCCCTTATATTCTTTATCTACATGTTTTTATCAAGGAAGTGATGTTGATATCTTTTAGAAAATGGTAATCAAAGAAGTTAATTCTTTCTCTTGCCTCCGTGTGCAAAACGATTTCAAACACTTGATGCACATGTTGAGGGGGAGCTCTTGTTCTAAAAATATCAAAACAATTCAGGTACAAAATGCTTTGATAATATATCACAAGTATCTGGATTGATTTTCAAATGGTTTTCAATTGGTTCCAATGGCAGATGAACAATACTAAATAGACCGACCAAATTTACTTTATGTACGGTGATATAAGGATAATAAGGTTAGGTATTTGTTCCCATGATCTGCCAGAACCGTAGGGATCTACCCAGGGACAATCCACTAGATAGTGTAGAAGTCCTTAGGTATATTTAAAAAAGGAGAAAAATGAGATATGGGAAGAGTGCGGACTGAGACTGAGCTAGTATTGGAATAAACCCAACAAGGTTCTAGCTATGAAGTCTCGGTAAGCACTGAAGGGGTTGAAGAATGAAAAAGAATTGAATGAGAAAAGGGTGAAAACAAATAGCCCTCCAATTATTCAACCTTAGGGCAGATACAAGGTTCAATCCATATGCTACTGGTGGTTACCAAGGTAACATCGGTATTGAAGACAAGACGTCATGGACCCAGTGACGCACTGCACTTCAACTTCCCAAAATACTCAAGTTCCTCTTAAAAGGGCTTGTTTCATTCTCACGGGGAACCAACATTATCTATCGACTTTCTCTTAGAGATTGTTGATATTGAAAAAGGAGACCCTCTCCCTAGTCTCCGATATAGGATCCAAATATGCACAAATTGAGTCTAGAGCCACGAGATCATCAATAAATCTCATTAGGACACTTTCAATGAAGACTCTCTGTTTCACACAATGTGGAAAGAGAGATTATATCTTGAGTCCTACGCATTATCCTTGTGGTATTGCCAGAACATCTGAGTGATATGCAAACATATTCACAATGAAGATGGAAAGCCTTCTGGAGACAACATCAAACAAGCTCCTGGTAGGTGGCATGTGAGATCTATTCAATAGATCAACCATGTGAAAACTGAACAGAAACAATGGGGCGATTCAATCTTTTGAATCAATCCTGGTTCAGGTTATGGATTGACGGATACCTTTGAAAAACCGGTCTTTGTGCTTAAAAACTATTTCTTTAGCACTTCGACCGTGTACGAATATTTCAAATCAAAAGGTGTTTATGATTGATAATTGATTTTCATTAAAACCTTCGTTGTATTGCAAAAACAATTTCTATTATGCGATACACGATTGTTTTTCAAATCTCTTTTCATCAATCAGAGAATCTCTATTCGCTGGTTCACTCACTCCGTGTTGTCTTCTTTGAGACGTTTCGGTTTGAGAACAACTAGAGCAGCTGCGAAACCCTGTCAAGGAAATTCTTCGGAATTATACCTGATCACAGGCAGTACTTGTACTGATCAACGGGGAACCGTGGGCCGTGTACCTCAATTCAACGAAAGTGATCAAAGACACTTTCGTGCGCTTTATTGCTAAATGTTTTATGCAGGTACGCCCTACGTTTGCAGCTGATCAGAATGAAGCGGTCAATCTATAGCCGCATGCTCACTCAACACATTCATCTATTAAGAAATCATGATTAGTGCATCAATGACTCTGATATTTTCACTCCATGCTTCTGCTACGCTGCTGCCAATATCATGAATCAACGAAAGCTTCCGCTACTCTGATGAGAATATATCATGATCCAGAATGTGAGCATGTCGGTCCGTTTGTCACAACATCACGTAATACCAACACCACAATGGATGTCTCAGAGATTTTTTTGTTAGCTGATGATCTCAAAAGCTGGCTCAAAATTATTATCACGTGGATCAGTAAAAGACCTCCACTTGGATTAACCAAACATGCAATAAGAAGAATCAATGACTACGAGCTTCGGAGCAAAGTACTACATCAAGAATGCAAGAACAATCTTTTAATATAATATCTGTTTGTATTCAATGTATGTTTAATGTGTGTTTGAGGTGACCTCCCTTAGGGGGAGATTGTTAGGATTTAGTAAATCCAGTTATTAAAGAGTCGGTCACCTCAAGTATATGTAATCGTTAGAAAGCTCGTAGTCGTAGATTATTGTAAGTTAAGTAGTATTTAGTTTAAGTAACACCGTGGAGGACGGACGGGTCTTTACCCACTGTATGCCTGATCCACAGCCGAATAGGTGGCGATTTATGTAATGACTATAAATACTCTCTACCTCCCAAGGTAGAGAGTTGGAGCTCATAATAAGATTTTTCTTTCTCTCACTAAAGTTCCCTAAACCTCTAACTTTCTCTCTCTAGAATCATATTGTACGCCTATTTGATCTTATGGTTTAGTGTGTTTATGAAATCCAATATGTTACATCTTCCTATCAGCAGATTCAAAAGGAAGCTGGAACTTCGAAGGCTGGACCCTCCACAGCTCTTGTCACTATGGATGACCATGTCAATTGGAATCTGCATGAGCCTGATAATGATGAAGGTCCTGGTTTGGAGAATATTGGATTGCTGGCTAGTTGTACTTCAGAGGATGTGCATGATCAAGTTGCCTTAATGGGCATCTCTCAGGTACATAATTGTGTTTTTGGTTGTAGTGAACGCTATAATGAACTTAAAGAAGCCTATGATGAATTGAAACCTAAATATAATGAATGTTATGTCGAAGTTGAGGCTTATAAACAGGCTTTAAAAACATTAGAAAGACAAAAAGTTTGGTTTCAAAAGAATCAATTGGCTTATGATGAAAAGATCAGGGTGTTACAAAGTGATTTAGATTGTGCTAAAATTGATTTAAAACGTATTGAGAAAGAAAAAGTTGAGGTAGTTTCTGAAAACCAAGTGCTAAAAGAGAAACTAGATAAGGAAGTAGCTAGACATAAAGAATGGTTAATATCAGGTGACAATCTAGCTAGACATATCTATAGTAGTCAATCTGAGACCTCTGGGATAGGTTTAGGTTTTCAAAAGTATGTAGGATTAGAAGCTAGGAATGATGGGCGTAAAACTACACCAGCAGGTTTAGCTAATTATGTTAAAGAAGGAACATTACATGTTGTCCCTGGACCCATTAGAGGAGAACATATGCCCATTGACCTATCCCTCAACGTTGACTTTGATGGATCACACCATCTTTATGGCAAAAAGTCAAGAGACTTGCCAGACCCTGATTCTTCATCTACTGACTTTGTCTCTTGTTGTGACAGTGATAAGTCTTCTTACCAAGGGTCTACTTCTGCTACCAGGTGTGATTCAAATGACAAGTTAGACCTTCCTAAGACCTTGCCCAAGCCTACACCCAAGACTGCTTACAAGCCTATTAGAGTTGATGCTGAGGAATCAACTTCCAAGACAGTTTCCTCTGAAGACTTGTCTTTTAATTCTTTGCACAATAATGCTTTTAAGTCTGTTAAAAACAATTCTGTTAATGTTTGTGGTTTGAATGCTTTTGCATGTAATAGAACATCTTTCACTTTGAATAAATCTTCTAAAAAGAAGACATGTTTTGTTTGTGGAAGTAAATTTCATTTGATTAAGGATTGTAATTTTCATGAGCAAAGAATGGGTGCATGTGCTGTTCAAAAGAAACCTAGACCAATGTGGACAAATATTAATGATATACCATCTTTTATTCCACAAGCAACTAATAATAAACCTTCTCCATGGAGAAGATCTGTTGCTAGACCTTATGTGAAAACAACAAGTGCTTATTTTCAAAATGATTATTGGCCTGGATGTTTTGACTCTATGTATGTTGGCAAGGGATATAAGGGTACTGCTGTGAAGCCCTTAGCAGGTTGTTCTAGGACTAAAAAGGGACCTAATTTTCAATGGAGGTCCAAGAACAATAGTGGATGTTTTTCATCTACATGGCCTAAATCCTATGATCCACAAGGCAGGCTCAAGTCAGTAATGACTTGAGTCTCCATAGTGTACTAATATTTTGTATATACTTTTTGTTGTTGTTGTAGGATCATCATCTTAAGCATAAGGAAATTGGCATTGTTGATAGTGGTTGTTCCAGAAGCATGTCTGGAAACAGAGAAATGATGCATAATTTCGTACCCATTGAAGGAGGAGGCAATGTACTATGTAAAGGAACTGCAACACTTCAACTTGTTCTCAGTCTCACAAATTTGTGACACCAAGAACAACGTATTCTTCTCTGAGGATGAATGTCTTGTACAATCTAAAGACTTCAAACTACCAGAAGATACATCAATTCTGCTGAGAGTTCCTAGAAATCACAATCTATACACATTCAACTTGAATGATGTTCAACCAGAAGGTGACCTAACTTGTTTGGTGGCTAAAGCATCCCTGGATGAGTCTACAAAATGGCATAGAAGGATGGCTCATGTGAACTTCAAGACCATCAACAAACTTTCTAAACTTGGTCTAGTTGAAGGACTTCCTTCCAAAGTTTTCACCAATGAACATAACTGTGTTGCCTGCAACAAAGGAAAGCAACACAGAGCCTCATACAAAGCCATTACAGCTGTGAGCACTATTTCAGAACCTCTTCAGTTGCTGCATATGGATCTCTTTGGTCCAACCCAAGTCAGGAGTATTGATCACAAGTATTTCTGTCTGGTAATCACTGATGACTATAGCAGATTTTGTTGGGTATTCTTTTTTAGGACTAAAGATGAAACATCTCAAATTTTAAAAGAGTTCATTACCCTTGTTGAAAACCAGTTGAACAAAAAGGTTAAAGGAATTCGGTGTGATAATGGGACAGAGTTCAAAAATGCTGTATTAATAGAACTCTGTAAGTCTAAAGGGATAAAAAGGGACTATAGCCACAACAAAATGGGGTAGCTGAAAGAAATAATAGGACCTTAATAGAGGCAGCAAGATCCATGCTTGCAGACTCTAAATTACCCACTAAGTTCTGGACTGAAGCAGTTAGCACGGCTTGCTATGTACTCAACAGGGTATCCATTACTCGACCTCATTTCAAGACACCTTATGAACTTCTCACTGGGAAAGTTCCTGCTATACATTACCTCAAACTGTTTGGATGTCAAGTGACCATTCTGAACGCCAGTGATCCATTGGGGTATTTTGATGAGAAAGCTGATGAGGGGTATATTGTGGGTTATTCAGCTCATAGTAAGGCTTACAGGGTATGTAATTTGAATGCTAGAAAGATTGAGGAGACACTTAACCTGAGATACCTAGAAGATAAGCCCAATGTTCAAGGTCAAGGTCATGTTTGGTCCTTTGACTTGGATTACTTAACTGATTACTTGTGTTATACTAGACATGTTGCTAACCAATCTGCAGGTAAACAAGAGTCTCCCACTAACCATGCAGGCACCTTGGATGTTGACTCAGAGAGTGAGTCTGATCATGATGAGCAACTGATTCTTGTACCTTCCTTCTCCCCTACCCATTTTGAAGGTGATCATTCAAAAGTGATTTCTGATAAGGATGAAGATGAGTCACACTATGCAGAGGACCTTGCTAGACTCTAGAAACAAGAGCATGCAGCCAATCTTGAAGCTGAGAGGCTTGGTGGGGAGTTTGCAAAAGAAGCATTCAGTGGAAACTTTGTTTCTCCTGACAGTTCTCCTGTTTCTACTGACATCACCAAATCTGCTGACAGCCCTGCTGCATCTACTCCAACTCCAACTAGTGTGTCCACAGATTTTGAAGAACCATACACATGATTTCCAAGTCCATCAGATCTTGGTAATCATCAATCCAAAGATGGAATCTTCACCTCACCTTCCTATGACAGTGACTTTGAACCAACCATGAACAATCTTGACACCACAATTGATATCAACCCCTCTGCTACAAAAAGGATCAACAGTGCTCATCCTCAATCAAATATTATTGGTGATCCTAAAGCACATGTTCGAACTAGAGGTGATGTGTCAAGTTCCAAGTATGGTCAAGTTGGTTTTCTTTCCTATGTCTCAAATCAGCAAAGGGACAATCATACAGACTTTAAGCATTGTCTGTTTGCTTGCTTCCTTTCTTAAGTGGAACCAACCAGTGTTACTCAAGCGCTTGAAGATTCAAGTTGGCTTGAAGCAATGCAAGATGAGATGCAACAATTCAAGAATCAGCAAGTTTGGATTTTGATACCACTACCTGATGGAAAGTTTGCAATTGGGACAAAATGGATCTTGAAGAATAAAAGAGATGCAAGGGGTATAGTGGTTAAAAATAAAGCAAGATTAGTGGCTCAGGGGTTCAGGCAAGAGGAAGGAATCGATTATGATGAAGTTTTTGCACCTGTAGCTAGAGTTGAGGCCATTAGAATATTCTTGGCCTATGCATCCTATATGGGGTTCATGGTTTATCAAATGGATGTGAAAGGTGCTTTTTTGTATGGTGAGATAGAAGAAGAGGTATATGTCACTCAACCCAAAGGCTTTGAAGACCCAGATCATCCACAACATGTTTACAAGGTTGTGAAAGCTCTCTATGGACTTCATCAGGAACCAAGAGCATGGTATGCTAGGCTATCTGCATTTCTGCTGAAGCATGGTTATAGAAGAGGTGCCATTGACAAAACACTTTTCCTAAAGAAAAATAACAGAGACATCATTCTTGTGCAAGTTTATGTGGATGACATTATCTTTGGCTCCACTAAAGAAGCTTGGTGCAGGGAGTTTGAGGAGTTAATGAAGGGAGAGTTTCAGATGAGTGCTATGGGGGAGCTTACTTTCTTTTTGGGTTTACAAGTTCAGCAGAAACCTGATGGTATTTTTATCAGTCAGGATAAATATGTGAGAGACATCTTGACGAAGTTTGGTATGGAAAATGTCAGAACTGCCACTACACCTTATGAAGCTCCAAAACCAAAGAACAATATTGAACCAGATCCAGCTATAAATGTTCACTTATACAGATCTATGATTGGTTCATTAATGTATTTAACAGCTTCCAGGCCTGATATTACCTTTGTTGTGAGTGCTTGTTCTAGACATCAGGTCACTCCACTTACTTCCAACTTGAATGCAGTCAAAAAGATCTTCAAGTATCTTAAAGGCCAACCTAAGTTAGGTCTTTGGTACCTAAAAGAGTCTCCTTTTGTATTGGAAGCATATAGTGACAGTGATTATGCTGGTGTGAATCTGGATAGAAGATCCACAACTGGAGGTTGCCAATTTCTTGGTAGAAGATTGATTTCTTGGCAATGCAAGAAACAAACTATTGTTGCTACCTCTACTACTGAAGCAGAGTATGTTGCTGCTGCAAATTGTTGTGGTCAGGTACTATGGATCCAAAATCAGTAGTTGGATTATGGGTTTAATTTTATGAACACCACAATCTATATTGATAATCAAAGTACCATATGCATAGTTAAAAATCCAGTTTTTCATAATATAACTAAGCATATTGAGATCATGCACCACTTTATAAGAGATGCATATGAAAAACATTTGATAAAGGTGGTTAAGATTCACATAGATGAGAATGTGGCACATTTTTTGACTAAAGCTTTTGATGGACCCAGGTTTCAACACCTAGTTGTCCATATTGGGATGCTTAACCCTTGACTGCAAATTTTAAGGGGAGGCATAGGCCTCAGGGGAGGATTTTAGTTGTATATTTTGTAAACTTTGTAGATATTTGGTTATCTTTTTGTTTGCTAACATTACTAACCTGCTAATGTTCTTTGAATTTTGTTTGTTTTGGTTTGGTGTGTTTGCTACTCTATGTTTGTTTTGCAGATTGCTTATATAAGTTGAAGTTCACAAAGTTGGTTAATGGAATATGGTCAAGTAAGCTAAAATCTTGTTTCTACTGAAAAGAAGTACTGAAGTGATCTAATTATTTCTACTGAAGAGAAGTACTGAAGTTTAATTGTTCATTCATTCAAGAAACAGTTTACAGCTTATAGCTTACAATCAACTTCAAATGAAAAGACAAGACCATTTCTATACAAGATCTACCAAACTTATACTAGTTTCTATCATCTATTACAAAAGCTGGTGGATATGCATGACCAGTACGACGAAGAAGCTGAAGCTGAAGATGAAAATGGAAAGGATGGATTGATGAAAACTACGATGAAGATGCTCAAGAACCTAGTTTTATATCTTTAGCTCTTGGCATGGTAGATGGATTTGTGATATGAAAAATCTTCGGTTGTTCCATCTACTCGTTTCACCATAAAGCATCACTCCATCTTCCCTTTTCCTTTTCCCGCCACCTCAGCTCTCTTGCCCTTTCCCTTGCTTCCATGGTATGAAGTACCAGTTCTTGGAGCAGGAAGTGCAATCACCACAGCACTTGGCTCTAGACGATCTGAGGAGTCATCAGAATCACTAGAAGACTCACTTGGATCCACTACACTATCATCTTCAGAAGAAGGGAAAAAGGGGGATTTCAAAGGTCGAGGTTCATCTTGATAAGGATATCGAAATAACAGATGTGAATCATCACTGGCTGATGATGATGATGTTGATGATGGAGAGGAGGTTGGATCAATGACTTCTGGTTTGGTAGACATTGTTATTGTTGATGATTGTGGAGTTTTTGGAGAAATTAGGGTTTGTGAAGATAATTGGGGGTAATTGATGTGTGTTAAGTGTGCATTGGGATTATTTTATAGGCGGATTCAAGGCTTTATGACAATTAATGCGAGTTGGGTGTCACAGTAACACTCAAGATATTTACTGAAGATACTAAGTCGCTTGAGTTGTTTCTGCTGATTGACCTTCTTCAGCAGATTGACCATCGTTTCTGCTAAAGTGTTAATTTTGAATTGGGATTATTTTACACTTAAGATATGGTCAACGAAATACTTTTGACCATAAATTGGGTAACTTCTACTAATACCTTATTTGCATATCTTCGCCTAAAATTAATTGATTCCCTCTTCACTTGATTTAAACACACTTCCAGTTGCGTGAATTATAACCCATAATCATAATTTCTCATATGGAGCTTCAATTTAAGAAAGATCATAACAAAGTTTCTTTTCTGGGAAATGCAAAGGGTCATGAATTATATGAACCGATGGTGGAGTTCTTGAAGCGATCCAAGATTCATTATGCTTTAAAGCACTCTCCAAATGTGATATATGGATCATTAGCTGAACAATTTTGGGCTTCTGCTAGAAAACGGAGTGACACAGAGATAGAAGCTACGATTGATGGAACAGAGTATGTTGTGACTGAGGAGTTGATTCGGAGACAACTTCGTTTGGATGATGGAGATGGGGTTTATCACTTTAATACTGTGGAGATACTTGCTGGGCTAAGAGCTATTGGATACCAGAGTACGAACACAATGTGGCACAAAAACAAGCTTTGCCCCATGTGGAGGTTTTTGGTACACACATTACTTCAATGCATAAGTAACAAGTCAGGTGGATGGGACCAATTCTCTACTCAATTGGGTTGTGGTATTGTATGTCTTTCACAGGGTTTAACTTATAATTTTTCTAAGTATATTTTTGATAATATGGTTGAAAATGTTCAAAAGAAAAAGCATAAGTTTCTTATGTATCCCAGGTTTCTACAAATGATTTTAGACATAACAACCCAAGATAGAGTCTTTTGTCCCATAGGAGCTCTAAGTGCTAAATTATTTGCTTCAATGAAGACTCATTATGTTGGGTCACATCATCCTTTGTTGGAAGCTATGTTGCCACAAGGCAATGTGGCTGCTGACGAGGGTAATGTAGCTGGTGTTCCACCTTCTACTAATGTTGTTGCTGATGGTAATCCATCAGTTTCCATTGATGAGGGCCATTCCATAACTGCTGAAGCATCACATGTTTCTCCTGACCAACCTCCACCTACACCTGTACCCACACCTAGTCCTAGTCCACCACCTTATCATGTTACTCCTGATGAGTTTGAGCATGAGCTTAATAGATAGACCACCTCTAGTCCAGTGAGAGAGCCACTTAATGAAAGCTCTCATATCCTTGAGCATGTCTATATTTCTCCTGAAAGGTCCAATGAAGCTCCCATTACCACAGAGAAATCTGCTGGTGTAGCTGAGGACCCTATTACACTTACATATGTATATTCTTTACTCAACAGGACTGTACAAGAGGTAGCTGATCTCAAAAAGGAGCTTGCTGAGACTAAATCTTCATTTGGTGGTGAGATTGTGGGGTTGAAGAGAAAGGTTAAGGATTTAGAGGAACAACTTGGGAAGCACAGTAAAAGAAAGGTTGTGGTTACTTCTGATGAAGAGCAAGATGATACTCATTTGGATTCACTTGAAATTTTGGCTAATGTTGCTCAAAAGACTCATGCTTCTTCTCCAATTGTTGATGAATCTTCAAAGAAAAAGGATCCTATTCTGTTTACTAGAAGAAAGAGAAGACAATATTTGAGCAAGGATTCCACTGAATCTTTAAAGGTGCCAAGTGTTGCAACTACTGATGATCAAATGGTAGATGTTGCATCTGAACTTGGTTAAGCTTCATCTGTGCAAGAACAACCAGGTCCTTCACTTTCAGCAGATCATCATGAAGTATTTGTTGCTGGAAGAAGTTTTAATCTGGATCCTAATGCTGATGTCTCTTCTACTCCTGTTGAAGATACTTTTCATCATGTTATTTCTAGTACATCCATTGGTGTTTCTTCTGGGCATGTTCATACAGTTCCCATTGTTGAGATTCCTCAAGATGATTCTGCTCATAAGCCTGCTGACAAAGAGAAAGGAGTATTGGTTGATGAAGAGATTGGTTTAGATCTTGTGAGTGAACAGGAAATGCAAGAACAAGCAAGACTGCTAGCTCAGTATGCAGATATGAAGAAGAGTCATGCATTGGCTCAAAAGCTTGAAGCTCAGTTTACTACCAATTTGCCTCCTGAGAGACAAAGAGAAATCAATGAACTATCCACTCAGTTTACTGATAAGCAATGGGATGCTTATACTCATCAAGCTGCCTCAAATCCTACTCTTGCACAAAGTATCTTAGGTGCTGCTTTTGATAGTGACAACTTTGCTGAACAAATGGTGGCTCTTGGGGAACAAAAGAAGCTAGCTGCAGCTGCAAAGAGAAAAGCCATTGCTGCTCAAAAAACTCAAGCTAAGAGAGAGAGACCACAAACTGCAGCTCAGAAGAAACTGTATATGAGGAATGTGGTGTATAATCAAAGCAATTCTCTTTATCAATCTAGTTTGACAAAGAAGCAAGTCTGGGCTTTATCTGATTCTGAATTGACTAGCAAGTATACTAGAATTATGAAGCAGATTACACCATCTTCTAAAAGGATTGCTGGTAGTGCAGATGCTCCAAAGGCCAAGAGAACCAAGACAGTGGAGATTGTGGATTCTTTTGATGATGTTACACCAAAAATGAGCTCTCATGCTATTTCTGCGGAGGCATCTACTGAAGCAAAAAATGCTGCTGAAAGAGTTCCCTCTGCTGAACCTCTTGTTGTTTCTTCTGGAGCATTACCTCGTGTGGCTAATCCATCTCTGGATTCAAAGGCTATGCCTGCTCCTATTCCACATGTTCTATTTGTTGATAAAGAAGGAGCAGATATGGTTAGGAAAGCTGAACAAGCAGCTGCTAAAGCTAAAAGGGCCAGAGAGGTGCTTGATAAAATGTATGTATTGCGTGGTGTTGTTCTAGTTTCTTCTACTTCTACTTCTTCCATTCCTACTGAAGATGTCCTTGGTGCCTCTGAGAAGGTACCATCTTCTATCTCTATGGAAATTTATATACCAGGTAGGAGGAAGAAAAGGATGTCTAAAAGAAGACACGTTACTCTAAGGAGATCTGTGAGATCAGCTAGGGTTCATAAGTCTAGGGTTCATAAGTCTAACAAGGGTAGTTATTTGGATCTGAAGGCTGTTGATTCAACTTTCATTAAAGAAGGATCTGTTGATGCTTTTCTTGAAGGGTCTCATGGTGTGTTGACTGCTTGGACTTTGTCTGATGGACAGCTTAACACCATCTTTAGGCTGGATAACTCTTCTATGCAGTTTAACTTTTTGAAGGACATACTCCATATGGTTGATAGGCAAGATTTGACTACTCTTCATGGCCTTGTCACTAAACATTATGCTACTCATTCACCACAAGTTTCTGGTTTATACTTTTTGGGTGATCTTCAAGTTCTATTTGACTCTCAATCTCCAAATGGTAAAGGGTATTCTATTTGGAAGAATTCACATAAGTGGAAGGTTGAGACTTGGAGATTTTATCCTATTTCAAGTGTGCATGTGTTGGAGACAAAGTGTGGGATGACTGTGTGTATGTTTTCTTATAAGCTTTATCCTTTGTCTGTGAAATTGATGCAAAGAATGCTTAGAAAGAAGTTGGAAGTTCCTCCTGATCCAGTTGGGAATGATATGCTACATGCTGAACAGTTGATTGGATTGATTAAGACTCAGCTTCAGCAACATCAAGCATCTTCTTGATATTGGTATCTTGTATTATTTCGTATTATTTCTTTCTTTCTTTGTTTAGTTAAAAAAATAAATTAAAAAAAAAAAAAAAAAAAAAAAAAAAAAAAAAAAAAAAACTATGTATATTCTTTGTTTGTCTATCTTTTCTTGCAGGTTTGTTGTACATTGTTGATGGTTATCGACTCACCAGTTGTGCCTTGTGTACATCAAAGAGTTGGCTAGTCCAAAGGGTACAGCTTTGGTAAAGACACATCAAATCTGTTGATAGCTGTAATGGTTTGCTCAAAATCATAGGGTATGCAACTCACCCATGCTTAATTGCTGAGGGTTGTATGGTCCTCAATTCACCATGGTTTATTCCTTTTTGGAATCCAAGAATTGGCTAGCCCACAAGTATATGGCTTGTGGTAAAGGCAGTGGAATACCATATTGGGTTCTCAATTCACCAAAGGTGATTCTTTCCCCTAAGAATTGACTAGTCCTGAGCAAACGGCTACAGGTAAAGACATCTCCAATCCGTTTATGGTTGCTGATTTGCTAATAAATCATATGGTTATCAGTGTACCATAGTTTTCAAACTTAAACATATGGCTACTCCAGTAGTAATGGCTATTGGTAAAGAGACATCAAATCCATTATTTTCAATGATTCACCTCTTACAGGAGTTAACACACCTGGATGTGATGAGAATAGTATGAAACAAATATGTTTTGATGTACATTTTGTCATTTGTTGCTGCAAAGATTTGGTGTTTCACAGTTGTGTCATCATAGAGATGTACGTTTTGGTTCTTTGCTGCTGATATTTGAGTACAATCCTCTAGTTCTGAAGAGTTAAAGATCTATCAAGAAACTGGAACTTAACCTAGTCAAATTCCAGTTTAGGGGAGGATTGTTGGGAATTCTACTAAGTATGAATTATGCTGAAGTTCCTGCTGATGGATTCTGCTGAAGTGCAAGGATTCTGCTGAAGAAGTACTTCTGCTGAAGTAATATAACCGTGTAGATGGTTTCTGCGGAGATAGATATTCCGCGTATTCTATAGTTAGTTAGGATATGCATGAGCTTTATTAGGAAGTGATAATGTATATCTTATTTAGTTTTATGTTTATACGTTTCTTGGGAAATGGTTTAGGGTTCCTTGTCTATAAAAGGAACACAATAGTATGAATTAGGTACAAGTTTGAAAAACAAGGTTTAGTAATATTAAAAGATCCATAGAGGATCAACGTATTCTTAGTTATTTGTGTTTATACTTGTGTTTGATTCCGCTTGAATACAAGTTATAGAGACTGTCTTTTAGTGTGTTTGTGATTACATAAGCATAACTAACGATCTACGAGTGCTCAAAGATCTATCAAGATCTTAGGTTCAACAGACCATTAATATATTTCACAAATTGGTACAAAAAAAATCATAAGGAAATGGTATTACGCATATTGTTTTGGACAAAACATGACACAAGACATAAATTATAGGACCGATAAATTGATAAAAATAACAACCTAGCTCCGATGTCAATTTTAGGACCGAAAAACATAAGATTTATGTGGTTTTGGGAGGCCTTGGTTGGTGGATGAAGATGAATAGATTCATCTTTTCTAGTGAGAGAAAGTAGTGAGAGGGAGGAGAAACAAGATGAGTTTTATTAAAAAAAGAAAACAAACACACACCTAATGCTTAACCTCACCCCTCATTGAGAGTCATGAGGGGTATTTATAGGCTCAACAAACCATTACTTTGCCACTTAAACGATACTAGTCCCTATGGGCAAAGTATACTACGCATCTAGTCCAATTCACGTAAGTGACGTTATCTTTATAAAAAAGCGAGGCTAACAGATTTCTCGATTTCCCCTAAGACTCTAAACATTTTCACGTAGGATGAGTGCGAGAGGTTTATATTCATCTCAGATATCTCGTGTATAGATAATGTTTGGATCAGATTAATAGGGTCGAGGTTTGCATAACATGCGAGTCAAGTCTTGGGGGGAAGGTATGTGTGAACAATATGGACTGTTTTCTTCGCAAAAGTTGAAGAGAGAATCAAGAGACCAATCTTCAGTGAAGGCACATTGTCCATGATTTGGAATTCGGAGAATGTGAGCAAATTGCCCAAAGGTTAAAACAAACTTTTGGTTTTTGATCCAAAACCAAAGAGATAGAGATCGATCCTCGTTACGAACGAGTTCAACTTGACGGAAGAATTCCAATACAAACCTTGGACAGATTTTCTCGTGATTCCGAGAAGGCATTCTAGTCCTATGGTTCGGAAAGAGGTATTGATGTCTTCTTCGTATTGTAGAGGAGTGTCGACAATACGTCCTTTATGGAAGTGACGAGTTTCGAGATTATTGAACCCTCGGACATGATTGCCAGGTGTGATGGGCTCAAAAGAGATGTTAGGGATGTAGACATAAGTGAGTGAAAAGTCGAACTCATACTCATGAGACATGACGAGACCTATGAAAGTGAAAAGAATATGATGAGACTCGTTAAAGCAAAAAAATGATCACTTAACATTTTTACTAGCTTTCTATTAACAATTACAGTTAACTCACTTAGTATTTATCATTCTAGTGGGATATTTCTTTTTAAGATGAAAGTTGTTTTTATGTTGCATGAGAATCTGTTTTCCAGAACCACGGTTCTCACGGTTCCCTTCCAAGAGGGATCCGTCTAGTTGAACTATAGGGATCCGTGGGTCTGTAGTGATAGAAAAAGGATTTTGACGAAAAATAGATTTTTGCATCTTATAGGTTTATAAAAAGATATGTATGTTAGCCAATATTACTTAGTTAAGCATGCCTTGTAGGTTTCTAAGGTATCTTAAAACCGAAAGCACGAAAGAAAAAGAATAGAAGACATGACAAACACATTATGAAAAATAAA
This sequence comes from Chrysanthemum seticuspe, assembly GCA_019973895.1. Lineage (NCBI taxonomy): Eukaryota > Viridiplantae > Streptophyta > Magnoliopsida > Asterales > Asteraceae > Chrysanthemum > Chrysanthemum seticuspe. The sequence continues at coordinate 143,997,716 of BPTQ01000006.1, forward strand.
ATAGATAAACTAAAACATTAGTAGTATTTCATTTCAATGCTAAGAATGATACAAAGGATTGGGTATAAAACACCAATGTAAATTAACAAGACAAAATACATGTCTCCATACAAAAACTTGATCATGGGAACAAAAGAGCGATAAATGTCAAGACGATGAGTACGAAGGCGATGTAAACTATGATGATGAGATTCTTCCTTGGTTTTGATTTGAGATGAGATGAGATAAGAAGGAAGATGAACTTTGAATGAGAGGTAATTTTTGAAAGTGGAAGATTTGAAAAATGAGGGTTTGGTGGAGTGTAACGATCGGAAGGGATATTAATGGGGAAGGAGTAATTTTTGAGATTTGTGTTTTGTTTTATTATTAGAAGGATTTGATTTTTGGATTAAGTAAAATAAGACACAAGTTTATAACCTAGACTATAGACGGAAGAGTAACACGTATGCAAGAAGAGTTTCCTAATGAAGCTACGTGTAATATATAAAAAAAAAATATTCATATAAGTTCCTATGTAAGCATACTTATTCTTAAGCTAATGTTATTTAGAGATAAGTAGGAAGTCATACTTCTAATGCACTTATGAGTGTCTTTCTTATGACAAAGAAAAATGTCAATAGACAACTCTGGTTCCTTCGTGATTAAGATACCTTCTTAGGTAAGGTAATCTTCTTACCAAGCAATTCCTATGGCTTGATAAATATGAGCTTTAACTAAGCAAAATGACAAGGAAGGTTAGTGCAATTTAGTAGAATAAAATACGAGAGAAAAAAAATATTGTTGTCATCTAATCAACATCCTACAAAAGTGTTTTTAAGACATGGTGTTAATTTTTGTAAAAGACATTCTTTGTAATTTTTAATTAAACACGGATCGTATCAAGTTTTTAAAGTACAACATACTCTAAGAAACTGGGTAACGAAGCTCTGATACCAATTGTGGAAAAACTAAAAGGGGGGGTTGAATAGTTTAACCGATTAAAACTTGGTTTTAAACTATTTAGATCTACTTATGTCAATCTATTTGAACGTGTGTGTTAGATGTTGATAGACAAGCGTATAGATAAATAAAAGCTAAGATAAAGAGTAAGAAGCACAAAACCACAACGCGAGTATTTATAGTGGTTCGGCTACAAGGACACCTTCCTTGCCCTACTCTACTCCCCGAGTCACCTACTCGAGAGCTTGTAATCACTACACGACACCAAATCCTTATGGCGGAGAAGCCTTCACAATGTTGCCTACTCTTTTTCCGGTACTAGGCTAGACACCGGGTTCTTCCACAAGGTAGAACCACACCTAACACAACGTCGCCTACCCTTTATCCGGTACAAGGCTAAATACCGAGTTCCATTACAAAGGAGGAACTACTACACAACACTACACAACACCTATCCCAAAGGAGATCCACTCCTTAATACAACATAAACAAGGATATCAATATCCTTGGATACACCTTATCTCTATTTGTACTTCGATACACCTTATCGATTGTACACCCTTGGCATTCTTCACTAATGCCTTTGACACGGACGTTCGACACCTTTCACTAATGTCTTCGTCTTGACTCTTTTGGCATCCTTCACTAATGCCTTTGACACGGACGTTAAGCACCTTTCACTAATGCCTACGTCTTGACTCTTTCGGCATCCTTCACTAATGCCTTTGACACGGACGTAAAACACCTTTCACTAATGCCTACGTCTTGACTCTTTCGCCATCCTTCACTAATGCCTTTGACACGACACTTCTATGAAGGAAGAAAGAACTATCAACAAGAAAACCTCAGTAGTCTTGATGATGACAAAGCATGACAACTCATGGACTTAAGCTTGCTCGACTTCAAAAGGTGGTGATCTCGCCTTTAAGAGGAACCTAGAGAATCACACAAAAACAAAACTACATACAAAGATCACTTGGATCTGTGGTTAAGGAGTTTACAACTCAAAGAGAAAATATATGTGAGAGAGGTTGAGTTCCAATGAAGAAATGGCTCACTATTTATAGAGAGAAATGTGCTACTGTCCCACGGATCCCACGAATCCCTTACTTGAGGGATCCGTCCAGTGTAAACTGGGGGAACCGTGGAACGCTCCTCTTTGCCCATGGGTTTTGGGTCATGGGTCCTAGACTTTGGACCATGGGTATCCAAGTAGATACAATGTATCTAATAGGTGCAATGCATCTAGTCCATGGGTCATGGGTTAAAACCATGGATCATGGATAATATCCATTCATGACTTATGCATGATGTCATGCAATGGGTTATAGGTTAAGCTCTATGGGTATGGGTCATGGACTTTGGGTTATACCCAACAACATTCAATGTATTTGGTCAATGGGTCAAATACTTAAGCTTTTACCCATTACATTAACCATTATAATACATACTAGTTATGTATATATCTATCCAATATGTAAACACTAGTTGTTGTACATATGTATTACTAAGTCATAAAATCACTACTACTTGTTTTAGTGTTTTATGTGAAAACGCAAGTGTGTTAGTAAACTATTGGCTCAAACCATTTACGTATTTTACTCGTTTCGTTAAAATGATTTTACGTTTGTTATCGACAAAACATTAGAAGTTCGTTAAATATAAATAAACGTTTTTACGGCTTATTTGTATTAACACACATGACACATTATTTCTACAACTTGGGTATGGTTAGCATCAACTGCAACTATTGCTTTATTAATAAACCCGTCTCCAACCAATAATAAGTTATCCAGATGATCTTTTTCCCCAGTGTTGGAACCACTAGATTGTATCATTACCAAAGCATCACACCCCTATTATTTAACCACACACAACACATTATATACTTGAACTTAAATTCACGTAAAAAAAATCATTAAACTAATAAACATGAACAAAACAATCATAGAAGAACAAACAGAGAGTTCCTGGAATGGTGACGAACGTTTGTTTAACCTTAGATGTGACTGCTCTTTGCACAATGCTTTCAACATTTGGAAAGTCATATAGTTAAAACTAAATAACTTGAAACAACTAATCGAATCAATAACCCAAGTCAAGCTATTAGACACTTAGAAATACTATCAAACCTAGAGACTTTCCTAAGGTAAAACAGTAGAGGCCAAGTTATACCAAACACTTAAAAGTTAACTTCAAAAGCTATAACTAACTATATCATATTGGACACCAGCAAACTTGTCAAACTTTTATATCACCTAACCTTGTAAAATCAACAATTAAAAAAATCTAATACTAAAAAACTTAACATTGAAATAATACTTAGACATACATTGAAACCAACTTCTTAAATAACCAAAGATAACTAAAGCTTTGTGTGAAACCAATTACATGTATGAATATTCAAGACTTTCAGATTACATGGCCCATTAATCAAAAAATACACAAAAGTATGCACTTTTAACATTTAACAGAACAAGCCATAAACTTTTATTATGACCAAAAACATGTAGTCTTGAAAATTAAGCAGTAAATAAGAATATAATATAAGAGACTACCTTGTAATTAGCTTCCATTGCAGCATAAAGAATGTTCCAAGCTCATATAGATTGGGGGTTTCATTAATCTGAATTCCTAAAATCACCCAAACAAGAATGACTTATGACCCCCTCAAATTGATGATTAATTAAGGATATAATACATAAAGTAGACTTGATTTTGGGAGTCATGATGGTGAATCGCCTTCGTCTGTGGTGGGTGAGGATGCAACAGAAGACATGCAAGGATCGATGGTGATGGTGGTTATGGCGGCTAGGGTTATGTGGTTTTTTGGTAAATTCAAGGTGTGGTGGTGATATTAAGGTGTTTGGTGAATTTGGTGAGGCTGTGTGTGAGTTATGGTTTGACAGAGAAGAAGTGACTATTGGTGATTTGGAATAAGATAAAAGATGAGCGACTAGGAGTTTGAAAATTTTATGAAATTAGGGGCGGGTAAAAGGAGCGGGTGGGGTTTTAATTTCATTTTGGGGAAGTCTATGTTTATACTTTTTTATACACATTTATACAAATTACAAAGTGTATATTCTTTTAAGTAAACATTATATTATAAAGTTGTTATGTATACTAGTAGGTATGAAACTAGCAAAGCCGCTTGTTAAAAGCTTAAGATGAAGCTCGAGCTACATATATAAGGCACGAGCTTTATAATTATAAATAAGTCGAGCTCGAGCTTTATCAAACTCGGACCTTCGCTTGACTCGTTCACACCCATGTACACTAGTACTTTTTACAAAATTAATTATGAGGATAATTATAATAAAACTGAAAATCTTGGTTTCTATTCATAAAGTATGATAACAAGTGCGGCCACAAATGTTTATTAGTGTCGAGTTTTATGCGAGAATTTTCCACTTATTATGTGTTTACATATGGTATGTAAATCGGTTTAAAGATATGAGATGGAAATGGTTTTGTTGTTTGGTTTCCTGTGTTGAACGGTAAAGACCCGATGAGATTGATGAAGATCAAGAATCTCGGGTAACACTTAAACAAAACCCTAATTTACTGTTGTGAAGCAGTATTTGCCCAACTGGGTGAAACTTGTTGAATGTGTGTGTGTTGCTTTCTATTTACAGAGAGCGAGTAGGGTTTAGAGATAAACCCATGCGGGGTGATCAACGGCTGCCAAGGAGCCAGGTGTTGATCATCCGAAGAGCAGACAAGGAGGGACAGGTGGACTACCCTCCTTAGCTTGTACAAAGTGGTGCTTGACGTGCGTCCCCACTGCGTAGTGTCAGATGATACATGTTAACCGTTAGTGACATTTGGGGAGCAGTAGGTATTTTGTGGGAATTACCAACGACTTTCCCACAGACATAATCATTTTCTTTTAGTTTTTTTTGTATAGTTACACATTCACGCATATACATGTCCGTATACCTACATAAAAAATATCTATAGATACAATGAAGGTCATAAATAGACGTGTAGAACATATACGTATAGATATCCACACATATACAATGGTTTGTTCCACGAAAAGGTTATGCCTAAAGCTACACATACACTTGTGATATTCACATAAATAGTTGGGTTAATAAACAAACACATATAATATGAAACTACAAACACATATGAAGGCATAGTAAGTAATGTGTGAATGTGTAAGTATAGGGAAACATAAAGACGATATTTTTTGTAGGAAATCTGTGGGTATATACACACATATTTTCTACATATTTATCAAATTGGCAGGTAATCTGTGAAAAATTACCGACGACTTTCCCACAGACATAATCGTTTTCTTCTAGTTTTTTTTTATATAGTTACACGTTCACGCATATACACGTCCGTATATTTACATACAACATCTATAGATACAATGAAGGTTATAAACGGACATATGAAACATATACACTTAAATATCCACACATACACAATGGTTTATTTCACTAAAAGGTTATACCTAAACCTACACATACACTTGTGAATTGTGATACTCACATAAATAGTTACAATAATAAGCAAACACATATATGAAACTACAAACAATGCTTACAATAAAGGACATATATGAAACTACATAAACACATATATATATAGTTACATATATGAAACACATAAATAGTTACAATAAAGTACATATGAAGTGAGAATCAACTACCAATCCCTAGAGGAATTTGGTAGTTGTTTTGGTTTGCTCCCTAATTTTAGTAAAAACACTGTCTTCTTTGGGAGTGTTAGTAATGAAGATCAACAATGCTTGCTTGATATTCTTCCTTTCATAAAAGGTTCTCTTCCAATGAAGTATATGGGAGTTCCTTTAATTACTAAGAGATTGGGAATTCAAGACTGTAAAAATTTGGTGGATAAAGTTAAAAATAGAGTCAATCATTGGAGGAACAAATGTTTGTCTTATGCTGGTAAGCTTTAATTGATTGCTTATGTTTTGGAGTCTATTCAAATGTATTGGTGTTATGTTTTTATGCTTCCAAAGACTATGATTAAGGAGATCAATAAGGTGTTAAAAGATTTCCTTTGGAGTCATAGTGAGGAGTCAAAAGGAAGGGCTAAAGTGGCATGGAAAGCTATCTGTAAACCAAAAAGTCAAGGGGGTCTTGGTCTTAAGGATACTGTCATTTGGAATAAGGCTCTTATGGTCAAGCATCTTTGGAACATTGCTACAAAAAAAGATACTCTATGGGTCAAATGGGTTACTACTATTAAACTTAAAGACTTAAGTATCTGGGTGGTGCAAAAAGATGGTGCAGACAGCTGGGGATGGAGGAACCTTTTAGATATCCGAGATTTAGTGCTGAGAAATTTCAAATATGAGATTGGTAATGGTATGGAAACTTATATGTGGATTGATAACTGGTGTGGGGTAGGGCCTCTCATTAATCATGTTATCCACAAAAGTTTGTATAATGCTAGAATTAATATAAACTGTTATGTTGCTGATATGGCTGAAAATGGATCATGGAAATGCAATATGGAATGGCTTGGTACATATCCTGTTTTGAGCAATGTTATGACTCCTACAATCAGGCAGAATAAGAAGGATAAAGTGATTTGGGTTGATAATAATGAGGATTGTAAGAACTTTTGTATGAAGAATGTTTATATGGATCTGAGTGGAAGTGCACTTGAAGTTTATTGGAGCTCTCTTGTTTGGTATACACAATGTATACCCAAACATTCCTTTATTGTGTGGATGGCCATACAAAATAAACTTCTCACTCATGATAGATTGAAAAAATGGGGCAGTTATGATATGATGGTTTGTAGCTTATGCATAGGAAATGATGAGTCTCGTGATCACCTTTTTTTTAAATGCAAGTACTCTCAAGTGATTGGGACAATATTCAGAAGATGATGGGGTGTGAGGTTCAGGACAAAGTTTGGGAGCAGATTGTGATGTTCTTAGCCAATAAACCATGTAAAAAGAGCATATGGAGCATTGTTAGAAGACTATGCCCAGGGGCAGTAGTGTATTTCATTTGGCAAGAAAGAAATTTTAGAACCTTTAGAAATGAAGAAAGGAGTTGGCAGACTTTATACAAAATTATATGTGACACTGTGAGGGCAAGGCTAATGGGGTTGAGTGTGAAAAAATCCTTTGTTGCTCTCAAAGTTGCAGACATTTAGAGTGTAGATCTGCACTACATGGACTGATTTCTTGGTGTTATGATTTTGGCTTCCTAAAGGTTTGGTCTAAATCTATGGATGTTGTGGTCTAATAAGCTCTAAAAAAAGGGGTGTTTGGGAGTATGGTTTATGTATAGCAGATGGCTAGTATTGTCAGATATAGTTTTGTTTCTTCAATTTGCTTTTTAGTATCTGTTCTTTGGGCATGTCCAAAAGCAGTCATATGTTATCAAATGATGTACAAAACGTTGTGGTATTAATATATTTCACCCTTTTGTAAAAAAAAACAAAACAAAACAAAAAAAACTTACACCACATATATACAAACGTTCATGTATATGCAATGGTTCGTGTGGCACGTGTTTACACAAATACGCATTAGATATACACACACATTTGTAATACCCACCAAATAATTACATAAATGGAAAAACACATATAATATGAAGTCATACATAGTAATGTGGAAAATTATAAGGTAAAAGAAACACAAAAATGATATACTTGTGGGAAATCAGTGGGTAAACTGCCCACGAATTTCACACGGATTTATAAAATCGGTGGGTAATCTGTTGGAAAATTTTGTAAACAATATTAAACTGGTAAAACAGTAGCTAATCGGTGGGAAATTTGCAACCGATTTTCACAAAAAATTTGGTCAACAAATTAGTGTGTAACTTGTTAATCCGTAGGAAAATTACAACCAATTTCTTACGGAAATTTAGTCAAGCAATTGGTGTGTAAATCGTCACACTTATTTGTGGGAAATTTGCCACGACTTTTCTTTTGTGGGAAAAAATCGGTGGGAAAAAACAGTTTTGTAGTAGTGTTATAGCTTCTAAGTATTAGTTTAAAAATGTAAAGCCATGCAATTTTTATGTTTGCAACATCGAATAAAGTACGCTTAGCCCTTCAGGGATTCAAGAGTACTAATCTTCAAGCTATGGAATCTTTGTATATCGTGTTTTATGTTATCGAATAATACATGATGAGATATAAGTATATAACCATTGTTTAAGGTTTTTTCGTTTAAAACCTAAATGTTGTGTCACACAACTCACAAGTCACAACTCAGAAGCTTAATAAAAAGCCCAAACCGAATTACTATAGGAAAGGTTATCTTAGGACCTTAGGCCCAACGTGCTTTGCAAATGCTCAAACGTAGCGAAATCCGCATTTCGCAAGATCATATTACGATACGTGTCATCATCACAAAGTGAATATCACATATAGACATTTTTTCATATATTTACACTAACAAATAATTTCAACCTTTCACACGTGACGTGATGCACAAGGTGTAATTTATGGACAGACAACATCAATTCACAATATTACAACCACATGTATTGAAGAGGCAAAATTTCTTGGCCTGATTTGACTTATGATTTTGAGCAAAACAAGTCACTTGCTTAAAGCATGGGCAACCATAAAGCAACATCAAAACAAGCTACCAAAGAACACGCCATAACATTTCCAATTATGCACATAATATGTTGAGTTTGAACCCAACATGATTTTGGTATTCCATAGTGAATTTTGATATGCATTGAAGTGTAAATGCGACCCTAAGGTAAGTGCCCACACCAACCGATATTAATGTGGCGTGACCAACATAGGGTTGGTAAATTACGATGTCATGATAGCAAAGGTGATGTCCGCATGAGACCTCACTAGTGGATTCTCATATTATGGTGTATAGCGTACTTGGGGAATGAGGTAGCAGGAACTGAGCTACGGGAGTAATGTCATATTGGTTATAGCTTTCTTGGGTCTTTCATAGGAGATGATCGACCTTTACGGACTCAAATCACGTCCCTAAAATCTAAACCAACCGTTTTCAGCACTAAAAGCTACAGCAACATAGAACAACGAAAAAAATCCATGTCGACGAGGTTTTAAGAGCTTAAACATCAAAAAATTTACGAATCATTACATGCATTCATATTCTCTACTTCCCCAACAAACTGTAACCCCTCTTATATTCACAGAAGTATCACAAAACTGATAGATAAACCATGCCATACATAAGGGTATCCAAAATTTAGTTTTGGGCTTTGGCCATATATATGACTTTCAAAAGTCAAACTTCTGAATGTATACCTTCCCCATACTCATCTTGTGCAAAAAAAAGGTAGCCCATTCAGCTTCTGATCCATCACTTGCAAGATTGTTGTTGCATTGCTAAATTGCTTAACTTACATGTTGTGATCACTGCCTTTGTCACCTGCATTGCTTCTTTTTGTAATTGTGTTAGTACTTCTTTTCCGCAAATTTTTTTTGATAAAGTTTATTAAAATATAATACCTTTTACGTTTGCTCTTCAAGACTGTAGAAGAAGACGGATTGCTGTGCCAATTTCGCTTCCTTTGATTGATAAACCAATTGTTTATCTGCTTTAACTGCAATCCCGTTTCCTGTACCAATCTTGCCTTATCTTCTTCCTGTGCATTATAATGAACCAAATTGTTTAATACTAAAGTTCACGAGACACACAACAAGAATCATAACAATGACTGTGCATATAGGCAATCTGTCGAACCATGTAAAACATAGTGTGGTCAGTTTTGAACAATGTAAAACACAGTGTGGTCATTTATTCAACTCACCGTAGGATACGGCCATTTGGCATGTGATTGCCACCACGACTTCAAAACAGAAGTGGTGTCGCCTGGCAGTTTCCCAGCTCTTCTTTTACGTAATATCTCCTCCCTAATGTCCACAATCTTCTCCTTGTAACCCTATTAACACCACAACAAAATAAAATGAGGTGTTTGATGTAATGTGTTTAACATAATCGCATATACATTAAAGTTGTTAACTTTTCCATCCATCATGGCTTATAATTGCAAGAGACCATGCATGGGTCTTCGGGAAAAATATTTAGCAAACAGAAACATTATAGCTTATAAGAACAGATTGTTATTATTATACGTAGTAGTGTTAATAATTTGTGTAGCATGTAATCAAGCAAATATGACAGTCATATTACTTTACGCTTTCCATGGTCCCAAATGAATATAAAGAAAGAGTTAACTCTTAATCTAACGTTAGAAATCCCTTAACAAAGTGATCTTGTGAATCAAAATCTAGTAATGATTAAACGGGAAAGAATACATAACCTTTATGATGAAATGAGGCATTGAACATGATTAAATTTGTCAGATTTATTCTAGTAAGGACGTAGACTCACCTGTTTCAATTCATGCTTTAGCTCTTGCCTCACACGCTCCATCAAGGACCTCTCGCTCTCTGTTGGGACAAGAGGTCCAAATCCCATGCTATCATGTCCATCAAGACTACCATCATACAAATTAGCATCACTCTCTACTTGATCTTCTTCATCATCCGACATTGTCGCACCCGTTCCTTCTCCAGGTGAAACTCCTGTTTCATGAACCAAGAACTATAAGGCTCTATATAATAATAAAAAATTGAAATTGAGTTCACATGAGTGAAACTCTGATGGATCACCTGTTAAGCTTTGTAAGGACTGCTCAATCTCCCAACAAGCCATAACGGCTTCCATTGCATGAACACGAACGTGTTGTTGCAATTGTTCTTTGAACGAACAAAGCAACAAAACATAGTGAGTCTGCATTGCAACACGAGACAGCATGAATTCAGTTATCCAAATTCTGTTTTAAAACATGCTATGTGGATTGAAACACCCAATACAGAACTCTGGACAAGTGAAAACAAATAACAAAGCCTCATAAAAGGCATGGCAACACATATATTATCATGCAAAATCTGCTAACATTAGTGTTACAATAGAAATGATTATCGGGTGAAATAAATTTACATATTTACTGCACGTTTAACCTGGTGTAGGAGCCTTTTACTTGCATTCAACAAACTGTCCCGCTTTTTCAGAATGATGTTCATTTATGTCATTTATATACTAGTAAATTTCTTGGATATTTATTTGTCCAACACTCAAACATCTAATAAGTAATAACTTGTTTTTTTATGGAGCACAACTTTAACAGCACAAGCAATACACACACTTTTATATGACTAATGATAAAGTTGCACTCATTTGAGAAAGGTTAAGCACAAATGCAAATGAATAAAAATCAAGAAGCATACCATAAACTGATCAAGCTCCTTATCATCACCAAGATTACCATGTCCTCCAAGACCCGAATACTTTGATACAACATGTTGCGACTGCGCAAGTTGTGCATCAATCCTTGGCAACTGATCCACAGGCGTTGCAATTCGCAAACAAGACACATGAGCGGACAACAACTGCTCATAAAGCGGATGTGACAACACATCCGCTTTATACCTTGCATTTTGCCAATTCATTGCCCCATCACCACTGCCGTCGCCGCCACCAACCTCACTATCCCCTAGCTCACCACCACCATTGTTATCCACCTATAAAAATGGTCACAATATCATATTAGTTGTGTCCTTAGCTCCCTATACAGGGTACATTGTTTAAATTTTTGTTCAAACACTAAATTCAAGATGGTCAATAAAAAAATACAATATAGGTCAAAACTAGTACCTAGATTTATGCAATATAGGATCCAACCAATTGTTGTTTTGTACTATGCAAATTCTTTATTTACAATCCCTAGGTTAAAAAAAGTGGCTAATCCACAGTTGAAATATTTAATGCTTTTGTGTATATTAAATTCAATGGTCACTATTACAAAAATTTTGTGGACAAAAAAGGATACCCATCAATCAAAGGGGCTCTGAGTAGTTTTTAAAACTGAGTATCTTTGTGTTTTACACAAAAAAAGTAGGGTATTGAACTGAATATACACAAGTCTGGCTTTTGAGTGTAAGGTGAACACAAAATTAACTTATCTAAGTCCTGTGTTTCGTCATATCATAAGCAAATCTTCACAATATCTCATGATGTCATTCCTTCTTTTTTATAGAATTTAATACTGTACTTGGTGCAAAAGATATAAACAAATTTTGTATGCATTCTTACATAGTACACTACAGTATATGTTTATATTTATTAGAAAAAACATACTTCACCCAGAAAGTGGTTTTATTGGATGTTTGGAATTGCTTATTTCATTGTTTATCCAACCACTTTTGAGCATTTGAAGAAAAAAATACTCTAAAGTAAGTAATATTTTCAAATTCAGTTAAATGACCTCCTTAAAACATTAGACATAATCAAATTCAGTTAAAAGATTTGGTTGTAGTAAAGGGTTGTTGGAGATAATTTATCTAAAATGATTATTATTTTCATAGTACTAACTTGGCTTATTTTACCGTAAAATAAGCCAACAAATGGTTTTAAACTATTTATCAAAATAAGTAGATAAACAACACTTAAGAAGATGTTTAAATTACTTTATTTTTTGGAGAATTGGAATTACTTGATTTCTTAAAAATCTTATTAGCTCAACGTTTTTTTTGGCTAAGGAGGGATGTTTGTCTAAGCTTATTCGATGAGTTTACGAGCTTATAAAAAAATTGATAACCTCATAAGGGTTGATAAGCTTATAAGCTCACAAAAATGAGCTTCCGAGCTTATCAGATTCTCAATAAGCTTAGACAAACACCCACAAAATTATCAAATTGAACTTTTAAACTCAAATAAGTCCTCAAAAAAGCTAAAATTTCACAAAATTATAAGAAAAAGAGATTATATACCATATTTCTGGACTGATTATTCAACTCAGGTGAAGACATAGCAGCAGCAGCCATAATCGAGTCACTAGAAACCATCTCATCACCACCACCACCACCACCCCTTTGCATCATATTTCTCGACAACCACTGATTATTCCCATTACCACCACCAGACTCACTTTCATTACTAGTTTGCAAGTTAAGAAAGTTATTACCACCAGCACCACCAAACTGAGCACCTGCACCTTGTTGTCTCATAATAGCACTGTTAAGCCAATGGTCTTTTCCAGCTGGCATCATTGTTCTTAGGACAGAATTGGAGTTGTTGTCGGTGTCTGTAAAATGTTGTTGTTGTTGGGACATGTCTTGTGAGAGATGGTTGTTGTTGTTGTTTGGATGGAACGCCATTGATGATTTTTTGAGGTTGTATGTTTGTAAAGGAAGAGATGATTTAGGGGAAAAGGATGTGTAGGAACACGATTAGCAGCTTTTTATAGATACAGTAGTGAGAGAGAGAGAAAGAGAGAGTAGACACTTGTAGAGAGGAAGGTAAAGAAAGTGACATTCTAGGAAAAATTGGAGGGTAAGTAAATGAAAATTTGGAGTGAAAATCTAACTTTGTCATTGTCATTTTAGTTTGAGAATATGACTAAGGATCAAATGAGAAATAAAATTAAAATGAGAAGGGTGAGAAGAAACCACAACCGCATATTTCAGATGCATCTACAAATATAAATGCATCTCCTCTTAAATTTCTCACCCTCATTTGAAATATGTGGCTCTAACTATTTTTCATTCTTCTCATTTCAAATTTTCTTCTCACTAGATCTCTTCCCTTGAGAATATACCTAAATATATTTCTTGTTAATATTTTGTTTTAACTTATGCTAAAGGATATCGTCGCTACTACTTCATCTTATACACTATTCAGTTTTCTTTCTTCTCTTATTTTCCCGCACTTCCTCTCAACTTTCACAAAAAATTGGTCACCTTACACTAACTTTTCATTAAACTACTCACTTAATATAAATATACTTCGTTAAATACCACATGCAATAATATGCAAAATAAAAAACAATATAACAAAGAAGAGAAGCCGACTTCAACAGCTGTAACTTAAAGTGAGTGACTCACCTTAACATCATTTTTTTTGGGTAACTTGGCGATAGATATGTTGATAACTGATGCGTGGTTCACGGTCGAAATACTTCCTTTCCAAAGAGTAAGTTATACAACCCACTAGGCAGTGTCCCTAATCGTTGCAGTATAGTATGGGTAAGCCCAGGGGGTTGATCGTTCTCTAGGGGAATAGAGATGCTAGTCGAGATGTATGACGAAAAGATAAATGTGAGGGTGATTCTTTTTAGTCTTTTTATATTTTTTATGAAAGTTGGTAAAATCTCTGGGTTTGAAGAGTGGGAGGTTAGTAATTTACCAATTAAAGTACTAAACAAATTAATTAAAACTAATTAAACTAAATGACAAAAGTAAAAGCTATGGATTGTAAGATAGTGTTCTTATGATAATTAAAAGCATGTTTATTTAAATTGCCTAATTGATGTGTTGTATTTCATTTTTTAGTCATAGGGTGGTGCCTAATTCCCTAATTTTATGAATTGTAAGACTCCTCTAGAACAGCCGGGATCGTCAAGTACCGAGGTATCTTCCCCGAATATTCTATTATCCTTAAGCTACAACTCACGCAATAAGCACAACGGGAGCCTAATGGTGCACTCCAAGGCTTTAATTACTATTTAGGACGTTCAAGCTCGCAACAATAAAAAAAGAAGCCAGTTTTTCTTAATCTAGCGTGACAACCAATTAGAACAAGAGATAACCTAAAAATAATCAATAACTAGGTTTCATTAGATTTAAGCAAACACTAATTAATTTAGTTACGCATGATAGATAAGCAAGAACACAAGCAAACAATCAAACATAGATTAAACATGGTGATAGATTGGATAAACAAACTTATCTTGAAGTGTAAAAGAGAGTTTGGAACCCTAAAGTACTGTCCAAGTCGGACAAAAAACAAACTACGGTTTGCTCTCAAAAATAATACACACATAATGCAGGAAATTCGAGATCTATATATAGATTTTACAACTGCGACAACGTCGCCTTTTGATAGTGACGTCGTCTGATCGTCGTCATTAGGGTTTCGTATTTGTCAAGTCATCACTGGGACGGCGTCATGTATAAAGCAATGATGACGTCTCGGTTGTTTTGGACGTCGTCTTGTGCAGAATGAAAGAATGATGGCCTTGCGAAAATAGGCGTGACGCCGTCACTTGTTATGACCAAAAGATGACCTGAGTCGTCGCTTGAGAAAATTTTGAACACGTTGTAAGCGATGGCGTCGCCCTTGAGGTTGGAACGCCGTCCGATCTTCTGAATTTGCCTTGTTTTCTTGACTTTGTCGTTTTCTTCATGTTTTCGCTTCTTTTCGTCCAGATATGCTTCACTCCAGCATTTTGCTTCCAAATGACCTAAAATGTGAAAAAAAAAATGATTTTAAATAGTAACGGATATAAAATGTAACGATTTAGGGCTTAAATGACCCCCTAAAACGTATGTTTTAAATCCTTATCAAATATCTCTACACTTTGAATTTGTTTGTCCTCAAGAAAATGTGCTTTTGGCTAATCAATTTATGAGTTAGGGGTCATTTAGCATTTGTTTAAAACATTCTACAACAAGTACAAGTGCTACAATAGTCAAAACAAGCACGAAAATTATATACTAGCACCTCACAATTGGTGTTTGGATTCTCTCAAATCTCAGGTGTATATGAAATATAACATGTAAGGAAATGAAAGATAAACACTCTCTACCTGTCATAGCACATAGATTACCATAGGCTTAAGAATAGATCAAACCTTCACCGCTTTGGCGTAAGCACCTAGGAATAACTATCAAAGAGTTCTTTACAAAGGGTTATAATGTTAGGTTTCGGGTAGGGAATAAAAGGGTTTTGTTGGATATAGGGAATTTTTAGTGGTGACAAGTCAAAAATCTAAGTTATATGCATGTGAAACGCGGCGTTGCTAAGCCAAGACTCGACCCACTAATACAACAACTTGAATTAAATCAAAACATAAACATAAAACATAAAAGATAGATTTAAGATGGTAATCCGTACTTTTTTATTTACTTCTCTCTTTTCTCTTTTTTTTTTAAAATTTTTTTTCATACATTCTTACCCTACCATCCTCTAAGATAAAATCAATATAAAGGGATTCATATGAGCATCCCTACACTTGATTTTTTATTTCACTAACACTATTGACCCGAATTGAAAGATCAAAACACTTGGAGTACTTTAATTACGTAGACAAAGGAAATTTGAATTTAACGTTCTTTCCCATTACTCCATAAAATACTACTTTAACCCATGAGTCCCGATCATCCTAAAACTATGTATAAAAGATATGCCTCGACTTAGCAACCATGCAAGTAACTAGATAATTGAACTAAGGGTTTAACAATAGTTACAATAATGCACTAAAGATGAGTGCATACAAGGTGGGCTAAGGTGATTTGGGTATAATATTTGAGGGTGAATTGTAAACAATGCTCTTCATTGATATTCTGAAAACCGTAACATCACGAAAATTGTGAAAAGATAGGCTCTGAGGGGTTAACTAGGGGTATCGTGTACTAAAGATGAGTACATCGCAAAGGTGTGGGGAAAATTACTCAACCAATGAGGCTGACGTAATTAAATTACAGGTTTAAAACAAAAGTTATCCTAATGCCTCTTATCATTTAGTTAATCCTAACTACACGAATGTAGTCTCACTAGCGATCTTGGAATGCATCACAAAACAAGTTCTAGAATCTATTATACTACCGATACACTCACTAAGCAACTGTTGTAAAAATCGGTCCAGGCGGCCGATTAATCCTAACTACACGAATGTAGTCTCACTAGCGATCTTAGAATGCATCACAAAACAAGTTCTAGAATCTATTATACTACCGTTACACTCACTAAGCAACTGTTGTAAAAATCGGTCCAGGCGGCCGATTAATCCCCGCATAATCGTTGATTGCTCACTAAGCGCCTTGATTTATAATAATCAGCCAATTTAATCGGTTTGGTCAAAGATCGCTTAAAAATCGGTCATCAAACCGATTAATCGTAAAAAAATCAATCAAAATCGGTCTAATCGGATTAATCGGACAAAATCACTTAAAAATCGGTCAACAAACCGATTAATCGGACAAAATCGGTCAAAGATCGCTTAAAAATCGGTCAACAAACCGATTAATCGGACAAAATTGGTCAAAGATCGCTTAAAATGGTCAACAACCCGAGTAATATCTATGTTTGACTTTGAACTTTGAAGAATTATGTATTATGTTTATATTTGAACACTTAAAATATTTGAATTTTTATGCATTATGTTTATCTCATACATATAGTATAATATAATATCTAAAATTACAATTTTGTGCATAAAAATTTCAATCCGATTAATCCCCGCCTAACCGATTAATCGCTCGGACCTACGCCTCACTAGCGCCTAACGATTTTTACAACCTTGGCTTTCATACATACTAATATGACAATCTAGATTATAAGGATCCTCGTTAGACTTATCAAATCGAAACAAGTTATCAACTTGACTGATTTAGTCTTGTTTAATACCAAATGGCTTTGGCTCAGTTGGTACCCACCTCCGAAAAACCCACGGGCCTACTGGAGAATTTTGTGGATAAAAGATCAAGGGTTTGAGTCTTGGCTCTTGGTCACTTCAGTTGGTGCCCCACTGGGCCAGGAGAGTTTCCGGAGCTATTTCTTGTGAGGTAAAAAATGGCTGATGCCGAAAGGCACTCGGGGTCAGGATGTTCCGGCCAATTCACACTTTTTCTGTAGCCTTGTTTAAATCGGTCACCAGCTTTTCAGCATTTACGAGTACTAGTGGCTACTAAAAGCGCTATCATTGCGTATTTTTAAGCTTTTATTAGTTTGTTTTTCTTTCTAAATAAAATCATGAATGTTAAAAAGTAAACTATTTGCGTATTTATCTTGTCTTTCTAAATAAAGTGTGTAACAATTCTTCCAGGCTCTCTCACTTCTCTTCTTATTCTTTCGACTCTCGTGGTTAAATCATTTATGTGGAAAACTAGAAGGGGGTTGAATAGTTTTACCGATTGTAACTTCGTTTTAAACTATTTAGATCGACTTATGTGACTCTATTTGATCTGTGTGTTGGATAATGATAGATAAGCATATAAGTAAGTAATGTAAAGATAAAGAGTAAGGAAACACAAAACCACGACAAGGGTATTTATAGTGGTTCGGCTACAAGGTCGGCTACAAGGACACCTTCCTTGCCCTACTCCACTCCCCGAGTACCCCACTCGAGAGTTCGTAAGCACTACACAACACAAGCTCCTTAATGTGGCGGAGAAGCCTTCACAACGTCGCCTACTCTTTATCCGGTACAAGGCTAGACACCGAGTTCTTACACGAGGTAGAACCAAACCTATCACAACGTCGCCTACACTTTATCCGGTACAAGGCTAGATACCGAGTTCTATTACAAAGGAGGAACTACTACCCAACACTAAACCGCAACATAAATACCCCAAAGGAGACACACTCCTTGTTACAACACTAAAAGGATCTCAATACCTTTTAACCCAAACTATCTATCTTATACATCGATGCACCATATCGAATGTACACCCTTGGCATCATTCACTAATGCCTTCGACACGACCTTTCGGCACCTTTCACTAATGCCTTCAACACAACACTTCTATGGTGGGAGGAAAGAACTATCAACAAGAAACACTTCAGTGGTCTTGATGATGTCGAAGCTTAGCAACTCATGACCTTGATCTTGCACATCTTCAAGAGGTGGTGATCTCGCCTTTAAGAGGAACCTAGAGAATCACACAAACATAAAAATACATAGAATGATCATTTGGATCAGAGGTTAGAGATGTTACTATACTGAGAGAGAGTATGTGTAAAAGTGGTGGAGAGCAAGAGAGAAATGGCTCACTATTTACAGACAAAATTTTCTACTGTCCCACGGATCCCTCCCAGAGGGATCCGGCTAGTGCAATCCTGGGGATCCGGCTACTGGGTAAGTTTAGTCTGGATTTCGGGTTGCAAACCAGGTTATGGGTTATGGGTTATGAACCATGGATACCCAACAAGATGCAATGTACCTAGACATTGGGTTATGGATCTTGGGTCATGGGTCATGGACTTTGGGTCATGGATCATGGATAATACCCAACATGACTTCATGCATGATGTCATGCAATGGGTCATGGGTTATGGATCATGCTCCATGGGTATGGGTTATGGATTTTGGTTTTTACCCAACAACAATCATTGTACCTAGTCAATGGATCATGGGTCATGGGTCATTGACTTTGGTTTTTACCCATTACAATATATACAAAGTATATATGTACATTTCTATATTATGTAAACACTTGTTGTTATACATATGCATTTTTATAAGATGTAAACAATATTATTTGTTTAGTGTTAAATAAAAATGTCTTTGGTTTTATATAACTTATTTACTAAACATGTTTTGATATGGTTTTAATATGTTTAGCATAAGTGTGTTAGTAAACTATTGGCTCAAACCTTTTACGTATTTTATTTGTCTCGTTAAAATGATTTTACGTTTGTTATCGACAAAACATTAGAAGATCGTAAAATTGTTTTTATGGTTTATTTGTATTAACAATCTCCTCCTTTTTGTTGATGACAAAACATAAGATTATTTTAAGAAGAAAATAAAATTCGTAAAAAATATGATTTGGAGTTTTTACTATCTTCTCCTCCTTTTTGTCGAAACAAAAAGAGCGTCGAAAAGAAACTAACACATTGTTTTGAGAAAAACGTGTGAAAAGTAACAATATGAAAAGATAGAGAGTAAGAGGAGAGAAATATTCTCGTCTTAGCTCCCCCTTGACGGGTGCTCCTTTTTATTGAGGGCGTCAAGTAATTAGAAAGTCTAAGCGAGTGTGTTGCAATTATGTTTGCAAATGGTTTCGTCTTTGACGAAAAGATCCCCCTTGACGAGTGCTCCATTTTGAGGAGGACGTCAAGTAGTATAGAAAACCTAAGTGAAAGTATTGCAAGCGTTTTTGCAATTTCTTTGCTTTGACGAGAAACTCCCCCTTGTTGAGGGTGTCAAAGTCTTCATGTGTATTTTGAAAATCTACAAAACAAAGGTTAGAAAACATGTATATGGTGCATAATTTCCTTCAAATGTGATTCATATTAGTGGAAAAATAAGGTTTCTGTTGCACGGAACCTACGGATCCTTCCTGTGAGGGATCCGTCTAGGCAAAAATGAGGGAACCGTGTACATGCACTCTTTTGATAGCAATGTAGATGTAAAGCGTGATGTTAACGTCAAAAAGAGTTATGTATTATAGCACCAAACATATTCTCATATCTATATAGCATACAACATGTGGTTTCATTCAATAAAACACGAGAAATGACATACATATCTCTAAAACTAAGAGAATGATACAAGCATGTAGTAAAATTTTCTATCGTTTCTAAGGTTTGCCTAAGACTAGAGATGAGCACCATTGTGCTCGTATTCTTAAGTTCTAAGGATGATTAGATTTGTTGACCTCATCAAAACGCTCGAGAAGGTGATAGAACATGAAACGTACATCATGGACTAGTCCTTCGACATGTTGACAATGAAAGCAATCATTGCCATGGATAGGGAATGGTGGTGGTAGGAATGGAGTGGTTTGAGGTGGAAGATTTGATGAGGAAGATGGATATACAAAAGATTATGGGATTTGTGGAGGCACATTTGATGAGGTTGGAGGTGGTTCAACTAAGGGTGTTGTTGGTGGAATATATGTTGATGGTGGCGGTAGAGAAGTGTATACTTCCATGTGATAGGGTTGTTGATTTTAATGATTCCTCATAATCCAAAATGGACTATTTGAGGGTGATGGGGAAAAGGATACGGGTGCTAGTGTTGTTTCAACACCAACATTTTGGTGAAGAGGTTGTTGCACCATTTTCTCAATTGAGGAAAGTGTTGGCAATGGTAGTGGATGAGATGGCGTAGGTGGCAAGTCCTATAAGTTGTAGAGGTGTGGGGATGAGAGTGGAGTGGTGAAAGAGATAGCTCTAGGTGCTAAAGGTGATGGTTTAGTGGAAGTAGGGGTGTTTGGTTTAGGAGGTATAGTAGTGTTTGTCAAGGGTTGTCTTGTGGGAACAATCCTTTTGGGAATTGGTTTGATTGGTAGAGTTGGTTGTGAGGGAGTTCTAGTGTTTGAGTCTTTCACCGGTGATGATTCGGTTGAAGAGATTTCATGAACCACCCGAGCAATTTTCTTGGGAGGTCCTTTAGTAGATGAGTTAGCACTAGGAGCTTTCCTTATGTTGAAATGGTAGAAAGGTGTGACAATTCGTAATTTCAGGTCATTTCTCAAATTTACTATTCATCTCGGGAATTTACTATTCACCGGTTACTATTCAAAATTTTACTATTCACCGTTTTCGAAGTCGAAGTAATATTCTGAGAACGTATTTCAAAATTTACTATTCACGAAACACTATTCAATTCCGGAGAAAATCACTATTCAAGTTTCACTATTTCATCATTTTTCGTAAACTAGGTTTACGAGTATCAAATTCGCGTAACCTTAATGGTTTAGCTGTGAATTCATGAACATATCATCAAGGACATTTCATATAGACTAGGTTTAGTCTACATATCATTAGCATCATTATCATCACATTAGTTCATGCATGGTTTTGCATTTTTCATTAAACGTGTAATTTCATATTAAATAAACGCTATCGCGTAATTAATTATTTTGAACATTTGATCCGATACTTCCAAAAATTATCCCGATATATTTTTATACTCATATTAAGATTATAAAAATAATATTATGAGTTTACCCAGTGTTTTAAATTTATTTTGTATATAAATTGTTATATTTATATAATTACGACGGTTTTCGTAAACACTACACGATAATTATTATTTCACTCAATTTTTGTAAGGAATGTATTATAATTTTTATGACTTCAATATATTTTATTTTGATCCGTTAAAATTTATGTTTAGCTAACGCTACCCTAAATGCTTAAATATATACACATTACTAACTATGCTTATACAAATATACATTTACATTACATTTACATACTTAATAAATAAAAAAATATCCTAACTATCTACTACTTACCCTTGTCGACATTCACTAGATGACTCAACCAATTTATGTACAAATATCTTACACATTGATAATACATTTTATTAAACAAACTTCAACACATAGATAACTTAATATCTAGGTGAAAAAAAGGACTACACTCTCCATTCTCTCCTTCATAGAGCCGGCCATAGAAGTATACCATAAGGAGTGCATATTTTTTTTAAGTCAAGTAATTTCACAATCTAGACACACTCTTGATTAAGGTTGTGAAATAAAAACCTTGGGTGTTTAGGATTAATCCTTTGTTCATTTAACCTCATCAAGTAACTAGTAAGCATTTCATACTCATTTTCATCTTTCATATTCATGTTATGTTCATTTTATCATGCTTGAGTAAAACATACAAGTTATATGATGTCTATACCACTTAAATTGTTTATAAGCACTATTAATTTATATTTGTTATTCTATAATTACTCCTTGAAATATATCACTTTTGGTGATGTTTAGGAACCCATGACACCCTAAGAAGGTGTATGGTAGGATTAGAATAGCTTCGGAGTTGTTTTGAATTGGTTGGAATAGGTTTGGCGCGAGAAAAACTCATTTCGACAAGTTTAATTAAGGGTCTGTCCATATTTTTGAAATCTGGAATTTTCGACAGTAGATAAAAAATTTTGGCCTAGATATTTAGAAAATACACTTTAAAACGAAAACGTGGCCGCTTGAACGGGTTAAAACGGAGTTATAACGAAAAAGTTATGCTATTTTCAAGTTTGACGACGAAAACTATAATCTTCAGAAAATTCAGCATGTTATATCAACTTTTTACGAGTCAAAAATGAATCTTAAGCGTTATTAAATGTGTCGACTTATCAAAAATATATTAGTATATATTATCACGATTCCGAGGATATATAAAACGTAGAAAACGGACTTATAACGATTAAGTTATTCACATTTTAAACAAGTTGCCGTAACTATTTTATATAAGCATAACTAATATATTTTCTAATAGACAAACATATCGGCCGCGAATGACCATGTTGAGGGTTGTTTTTAACATTGATGGAATACTTTTTATGAAACGATGTCTTCTAGTAAAAGTAAGTTCGCCTAGCCTATTTTCCAAAACGTCCAACCGTTCGTCAAACGGAGTTGTAACGAGTAAAATGCGGTCACTTAAACTTTGCCGAAAACCACCCTTAAACAATATTTTGGACACAAGTACCATGCTTTACCTATATTTTTTCTATGATCAGACCTCTAGGATGAAAACTTAAATGCTAAAACTTTGAGATAATGATACAAGCTTCCCAAAACCGTTGAGTTCGTTTCCTAACGCTCGACGTACACCATTTTACGACTAGCTTTTCAAGGCCGTTTTAGTCACTTTCATGAAATTTTCAATGACATTATTTTACGAAGAAAAGTTATAATTTAACAATAAATCACTAAACGGCTATCGCAGGAGGTTGTTTCAACGTAAATACTTGTAAAGTATTTTATAAAATGACAACATGTCATAAACATATATTTCGACGATAAACGTTATCTTCAAAATTTCACAAGTGGTATAGATATCATACGAATTGCATGCATAACATTACATCATAACTTATTATGTATCATATCATTCATAATAGGTCAAGGTTAGAGATTCGCGCTACGTTTCAGTGTACTCACTTTTGCCATCGCATAATTGTCCAAGTGAGTTTTCATAGCCCCACTTTCAATTGTTTTGTACTATTTTTGGGGGAGATACATGCTCAACTACTTGCTTTTATTTACACAAGTACTTTAAACTTTTACGGATTATCGTGAGTTTCGTAGCCCCTACTTTTGTATGTTTTGAACTATTTTGGGGGAGATAAATGCTTAACTATTTTTCACAAGTACTTTGGATTTTTATGGATAACTTCCATCATGATCACCATCGTTTCAAATCCGAATGTTGTACTATATCAATAGCTATTGATTATGTGTTATAGTTCTACGTCGAATAAAGTACTATGTCAGTTGACTACTGATACATTAAATCATGTGCTATTGATTATGTGTTATAGTTCTACGTCGAATAAAGTACTATGTCAGTTGACTACTGATACATTGAGTCATGTACTATTGATTATGTGCTATAGTTCTACGTCATATAATGTTCTAAATCAGTTGACTACTGATACATTGAGTCAAGTACTATTGATTATGTGCTATTGTTCTACGTCGAGTTAGGTACTATTGTGAATTCATTTGACATCATGTGCTTGAACATAAACTATACACATTTTGGCAATGGGTTGTGAACACACAGGTTGCAAGTTTTGTATGGGCGGAACTTGGAACTGAGTGGATTTACAATGCCTTTGCTGCATAAACGATTTTGAAAGGCTTTACATTTCAACTCAAACTCTATGAACTCACTCAACCTTTGTGTTGACACTTTTTAGCATGTTTTATCTCAGGTATCTAAGGCATTCACTTCATGGCATGCATATGGACTTATCATAGAGTCGTGGTGACGATGCGTCTCACATGGGATTTATACACTTTAAAAACATCGTTTGAATTGTATCAAACTTATTTCCGCACACGTTGATTTTCATTTGGGACCTATACCTTGTAAACTCTGATTGTTTTAATAAATCAAACGATGTGTTTTCCAAACGACACTTTAGGTCGTTCAATATAACTGTGATTGTGATGCTATGACAGTCGACCCCTAGGAATTCCATTCCGCTGCAAAATAGGTAATTTGGGGGTGTGACAAAAGGGAAGGTGTGAAAAGATAGTTTTAGCTACTGAAAATGAATGTGTGAATGGTGATTTAGAAGTTCTAACAAAGAGGTTTAAAAAGAGAAAGATTTGGTAAGTGAATTAAAGCTTAAGCCACTAAAATCCTTCAAAATGCAATGATTTGCATGTATAAGAGTTAGCTACAGATTTGCACTAATCTAGGAAGTCAATAAAGACAATGTGGAGTGTTTAAATTAACAAAGAGGGTTTGAAATGATTGTTTTAAGTATGATTGGCTCAGTCTGTGCAGCCGGTTCCAACGGATCCCTCACATGAGGGATCCGGATAGGCTAAACCTAGGGATCCGGCTCTCAGTAGCCAAGGAAAAGAAGGAAGATGTTTTTTGTAAGGTCTAGTACCTACATATCTTGAGTGTTTCAGTTTCCTCAGGTGTCTTAAATGATATGAGACTTAAATGATCAAGTATAATGAGTGAAGGTAGCTAATGATGTCTTTTATGGAAAAAAATATGGTTTTTAGAGATCAGATGATGATCTAAGAAAAATTTAGAAAATTTCTTAAAAATTATAAGAAATGAAAAACTAGTTTCTAGCCTATTTTGAGATAAAAATGACTAAAACCAATTTGCTAAAATTGAGAGAAATATCAAACTAGGTGTTTTAGGATGAGAGGAAAAATGTGTGAACATTGGAGCGAAAATATGGTGAGTTTTAAAGAAGTGATAAATCAAAAACACCTTGAATGTGATCTTGAGTCATCCATGAGTGAATGTGAGATCAACTAAACTTGAGGAAGACTTAAGTGATTCTAATGTATCATGTTTTACTGATCTAATAAGTTTTGGAGGGTTGGATTGATGTGAGGGTGACAAAATAACTTTACTGTTTGCCCGGATCCCACAGATCCCTCACTTGAGGGAACCGGCTAGTTATAAGCCATGGATCCGGCTTCTGGGACATATTACTCCATATAATATGTGCAAAATTTTGTTCTAGGTGTCAAATACTGAAACTAATGATTTCTACTAGAAACATACATATATCCAAGTAAAAATACAGAAAGCATAGCACATAAAGACAATCTATAGGTGAGTAAACACGATAAAGGTCATATATTAGAATAAAAGCAACTAAGTAAGTCTTGCACAAAATTATGAGCATACATTGTTTTGACAATCACAAAACCTCTAAAATAACCATAAAGAAAGTCATGGAACTTAATGTCTCTTTCGTCAATCTCTTCACTTCTTCTTCTTTCCCGAATTCATGATGAAATGAGTTAGACAATTGAACATCCCTTTTGTTTGCTTGAATTCTTCCAACTCATTGGAAGAGTGAGAAGTTGTTCATAGTAAGTCATGGGTTCGATTTGATAATTAGAAACGGGGTCGCCTTCAACTTCTTCATTTTCATCCGAAGAGTCCGAGAGAGCGCGAGGCCTTTTCCCATTGATTATGAACCGTTTGGAGGGTTGTTTGGTAAGGGGTACCATAACATGATTTGCAAGAAAATGATCATCGGTAATAGGAGTAGGTTGCATTGCACTAACATACTCACGGATTCATGTTAGGAGCATACCATACGGAAGAACCATTTTGTCGGTTTTGAACATACCTACCATTCTTTTAACCATGTAATAGGCGAGATTGAAAGGCTTTTGTTGGATGAGACAATAGATCATTTGGAAAAGACACGCATTAGGATGGTCCTTGTTTCCAACCAAGCAAATGACATTTTCTCTAAGGATTTCTTCCCAATTTTTGTAAATGGGAAACATCTCAAAAAGTTCCATTTGATAGGGATCATGATGGATAAGTTCTTTGTTGCAGTTATAGCGAGATTGGTCGGCTCTCTTTTTGAAGATGGTGTCTCGAACAACTATGGGGTCGTCAAAAGGAGTGTGATAGATAGGTTTAGAGTCTAGTGCAAAGGATTGAGTATCAATTGACCAATCTTGTGAAAACATACAAATTCCTTCACATGGTATGTGAAGGATTTGTACAAATGTGTTGAGGGGTAAGATGATGCTTTGGTTGTTTATAATGAAAGTGATTGAAATACTTTCATCATTATTTCGGACAATCCTAACACTCTTGTAAAATTCGAAGATGAAGACCAGACAAATTTGTTCATCAATTTTTAGGAGACAATCAAAGTTGATTGCGGAAAAGACTTGGGAAATGTCGGTGTTTTCAAGGAAACCTTCCTCAACTACACGACCTTCATTGATAAGTCGTTTTTGGAGCATTTTGAAGGTTTTGCGATCATTTTTTGATAGCCCTTCTTTGCGATAGTATCTAGAGAGGTAGTGAACGGTGTCATGATAGTCTTGTTGAGTAGCTTTAGGCATGTTTGATCCTAAAAAAAATTCTAATTAGGAAATTTTTTGTCAAGATGGGTTTATAGGTTTATTTTGTATTAACAATCTTGTTTTGAAAGTCTTTTATTATGTAGAACCTTTTTGTAATGAATTTTTTTTTTGCAATACTCAAGTTCCCAATTGGTGATAAAAAAAATTGAAGCTAATTGAAAATTTTTAAAACCATAAACCCTAGGATGGAGATGATGATAAATAGAACATATGAGTGTAATTACTTACAATGATGTTCAAGATTGAGATGCTTGAGAGTATGAAGCCCTAGGATGATTGGAGCAGAGATTAGGTCGTTTTGTATTTTTAGGAAGAGGGAAAGTGGGATTGTTTTGGGTTTTGAAAAACGAATTTCCTGATGTCTGTTTACACGGTTCCCCCGGATCCCTTGTTTGAGGGACCCGGCTAGTACAACTTGTGGGATCCGGCTTCTAAAGACAAATAATGGAGTGTTTTGGATTATTCTTTCACTTGTAAATAAGTTATACAATATCTTATTTTTAAAAAGAACTTGTAGAATGAGATTCCTATTTGAATGGACGTATGGCTAAGGGGAGGAAAATTGTTTATCGAATGATGGTAAATCAAGACTTAACTATTAATAATCTATTTTGCGATGACGGCGTAGACTTGACGAACTTTCTTATGAAAAGAATGAGAAGGCATGTGGAGGTGACATGTGTCACCTTTGCCACATCACCATGCCCCACCCCCGAAAAAAAAATCCCGCCAAAATTTTTTTTTGGCAAAATGTTTTTTCCCCGCCAAAATTTGTACTGCATCACAGTTATAAAGTTATTGAGTCACAATCATGATTTTAGTGCATTAAGCTTATAAATTACTGCATCACAGTTATAAAGTTATTGCATCACAATCATGATTTTAGTGCATTAAGGTTATAACCTTTATTTTAGTGCATCATATTTGATGCACTTAACTATTAACTATGATGTAGTAACTTATAATAAAGATGCACCAAAACTTATTAGTGCATTAAGGTTATAAGTTACTGCATCACAATTATAATTTTAGTGCATTAAGGTTATAAATTACTGCATTACAGTTATAAAGTTACTGCATCACAATCATGATTTTAGTGCATTAAGGTTATAACATTGATTTTAGTGCATCATAGTTGATGCACTTAACTATTAACTATGTGCAGTAACTTACAATAAAGATGCACCAAAACTTATTAGTGCATTAAAGTTATAAGTTACTGCATCACGGTTATAAATTTACTGCATCATAATCATGATTTTAGTGCATTAAGATTATAAGTTACTGCATCACAATTATGATTGTGATGCAGTAACTTTATAATTGTGATGCAGTAATAAATTTTGGCGGAAATTTTTTTTGCCCAAAAAAAATTTTTTTTTGGCGGGAATTTTTTTTTTGGCGGCGGAGGGGGGGGGGGAGGGGGGGTTTGACACATGTCACATGACGTGGCATGGTGATGTGGCAAAGGTGACACATGTCACCTCCACATGCCTTCTCATTATTTTCATTATAAGAAACTTTTCATTTTAACCCTACCCTATATATATATATATATATATATATATATATATATATATATATATATATATAGAGAGAGAGAGAGAGAGAGAGAGAGTGAGTGAGGATCAGGTGCGAATTTTTTTAATTCGTGCGGATGTGCGGATAGATCTGGACCGCCCATTCCAGATCTGATCTTGACTTTTTGTAAAAAAGTTAAGATTTACGCTATCTTCACGGTACCAATTAACCATGTAAACGATTTTTTTAATTTTTTTTTCCTTTTCAGCGATCCTTAATATTGTTATCTTCTTTCATTTTTTAATTTTTTCAGATTTTTCTGAGCACTTTTTGTTTTTTTGATTATGAGTCCTACCGTGATATTAACGATATTATGAGTCCTACTGTGATATTATAAAATGGTGATATTAAGCTTTTTTACATATAAAAATGAACCGTGATATTAAGAAACATATGATAGTTACTATGATATTAACAATTTTATTAAAAAAAAACATATGATAGTTACGATGATATTAACAATTATATTAAAAAAAAAAGTTTATGTGATATAAAAGAAGTTATTGTGATATTAAAATTTTATTGTTGATTTCATTGCGATAGTAAAAAGGAACCGTAATATTAACATTTTTTTATTAAAAAAGGAACGGTGATATTAATAATATTAGTAAAAAAACAAAAAAGTAGTGTGATATAAAAAAAAATTAGTGTGATATTAACAATTTGTATTTAAAAAAAATGTTTATGTGATATTAGATCAGATCTTGACTTTTTTACAAAAGTCAAGATCTGATCTTGACTTTGTCAAGATCAGATCTTCACTTTTGTAAAAAAGTCAAAATCAGACCTTAATATCACAATACCTTTAATCATGAAAACGATTTTTTTTTTGAATTTTTTTTCAGCGATTCTTAATAATTTATCATCCTCTTTATTTTTTTAATTTTTCAGATTTTCTTGAATTTTTTTTATAAAAAAGTTACTGTGATATTACCGCACAATCCCTAATTAAAAGCTTACTCCCCACCCGATCCCTTCCCTATATATATATATATATATATATATATATATATATATATATATATATATATATATATATATATATATATATATATATATATATATATATATATATATATATATATGCATGGTTTTTATAATGTGTTATTATGAGAGAAAGACATATATTATCATTTTATCCACATAAGGTTACTATATGTATAGATCAACTAGTTGTGGGTAAGAGGATATACCTTTGTCCTAATCTCTTTTTATGGTTTTTAGAAACCATAGACCCGAAATACTTCATAAGCTTTTAAAGTAATCCATTGTGCTTTGTTAAAGTAGGTTGTGATTACTCTTGGGTTCTTCCTTAGGTGTTAACTTCATTTTTCTTTGGATAGAACGAAGTCTTTTGAATAGTTCTAGCATGAAGATTTCTTAAAGAGAAAATGTTAGAATGGTCTATCACTATCCAACATTTTGTTAAAATATAAATATTTCTAAAACATAGAAATTTTGTTTTAAGGAATTTTCTTCTTTGTAGTTTTCAAACATACACGGATCGTATCAAGTTTTTAAAGTACAATATACTCTAAGAAACTTGGTAACGAAGCTCTGATACCAATTGTGGAAAACTAGAAGGGGGTTTGAATAGTTTTATCAATTGAAACTTCGTTTTAAACTATTTATATCGACTTATGTCAATCTATTTGATGTGTGTGTTGGATAATGATAGATAAGCATATAAGTAAGTAATATAAAGATAAAGAGTAAGGGAACACAAAACCACGACACGAGTATTTATAGTAGTTCAGCTACAAGGACACCTTCCTTTCCCTACTCTACTCCCCGAATACCCCACTCGAGAGTTCGTAAGCACTACACAACACAAGCTCCTTAATGTGGCAGAGAAGCCTTCACAACGTCGCCTACTCTTTATCCCGTACAAGGCTAGACACCGAGTTCTTCCACGAGGTAGAACCAAACCTATCACAACGTTGCCTATACTTTATTCGGTACAAGGCTAGATACCGAGTTCCATTACAAAGGAGGAACTACTACCCAACACTAAACCACAACACAAATACCCCAAAGGAGACACACTCCTTGTTACAACACTAGAAGGATATCAATACCCTTTAACCCAAACTATCTATCTTGTAAATCGATTCACCATATCGAATGTACACCCTTGGCATCTTTCACTAATGCCTTCGACACGACCCTTCGGCACCTTTCACTGTTAGGTCACTAGTTTTACAACACAAGCTTACTAGAAAGAGATAAAGGCGATTGAACAATAAACCAAACAAACACACGCGTATGAATGTGATCGGTTATGCGTAAGGAGTGAATGAAAGATAATATTTGAACAACCAACCCTCAAGTGAGGGTTATACAAGAGTATTTATAGGCAAGGAGCTAGGGCAACACTCCCACTCCTTCCCTTTTCCTTATTGGACATGGGCCTAAGCTTATGGGCCTTCTACATAAGCTTGACCTTAAACAAACATAAAGGCCATAATAAGCTACCTATTACATATGAGTAACTAATACTTGAATTAAGGTTTAGGAGTGATTCCAACAATCTCCCCCTCAAGTGTTGGTGATGAAAAACGGTGAAGGCGTTGATGTAATAGTAGCTTTGACGTCTTCTGACATTTTTCTTTCTTGTGAGAAGAATTGCCTTGATTCGAACAATCTCCCCAGTGTAGAGAGATAGTTTTCTTTGAACAGTTATGCTTTGACGTCATCTTTAACTTTGTTCTTTGATCAATGTTCTTTGTGATGAAAGTGATAGTATGTTGTTGTCTGCATCAAGTCTGCATCAGGTCTGCTTCGCTGCTACAGTGTCTCCACGTCATTCTTCAACATGCTCACATGCTCTTTGACATTGGAATTCAGTACTGATGAAGTTCTTTAAGTCTTTTAACTTTGTAGATTCTTTGATTTGATGGAGAATCATTCTGACTGTTGTGTTGCTCTTGGATAGAACTTCCATTAGTGATGATGTTGGCGTGAGCATGAGAAGAATCTGCACGATCATCCTGCTCCGTAGCTTCCATAAGAAGAAAACATTTAAAACGGTTAGTAATAAGCGGATTCCGGCACTTACAGGTTCGAACTTCGAGAGTGTTAATAGCATAGTGTGAAAACACAACTCTAATTCTCACAAAGGCCGTTCCTGAACTGGAGTCCCACAAGTGAGATAACGCGATGTACCGAAGTACATCTACAGTTCAGATGAGTCGCTGAGGTACACCGAAGCATCACCTCACGACTGTAGACCGTTTGAGACACACTAAGCGTAATCCACGGGGAGTTACCGAAGTGACCTGCTGTCAGGGCTGTTTGATGTTGACCCTAGCAGGAGTTTCCATTTAATCACTGAGGATCACAGATGTGAACCTCTCATAAATGTTCTCGACAGATTGCTAAGATCTGTGAAGGACTCGATAACGTACCACTGATGTTCTTATTGTTGAACATCAAGTGATGAAATGTCAAGTGTTCCTAAGAGATCTTTTGATGAATCTCGTGGCTCTTGACTCAATAGTGCGTTTTGGTTTTCCTGAGCGGAGACTAGGGAGAGGGTCTCCTTCTTTAATACCAGCGATCTCTAAGAGAAAGCCAATAGTTTATGTAGGGTTCCCTGTGAGAATGAAACAAGCTTCTTTTGAGAGAAACTTGAGTGGCTAAGAAGGTTTAGTGCATGCGTCACTGGGTCCATGACGACTTTTAATCTTCAATACCGGCGTCACTAAGTGACAACCAGTAGCATATGAATTGAACCCGGTGTCTGCCCTAAGTTGAATAATTTGGAGGGCAATTTCTTTTCACCCTTTTCTTTGCATTTCTTTTTAATTCTTCAGCTCCTTCTTTCTCCGATTCTCATTTTCTCCTTTTTATAATCGTACCTAAGGACTTCTAAGTACTAACTATTTGTGATGTCCTTGGGTAGATCCCTCCGGCTCTGGCGGATCATAGGACGGTTATTCCTAACCTTAGTCACCTTATCACTCCATGACTAACCTATGTTGCCATAAAACCAATTTTCAAGAAAATCTCTCAAAGGGTTTGTAAATGAAAAACATGTTTGAACCACTGTGAGAGTTTTATCTTTTAGCAGAAATACTCCCCCTCCATATGTGCTTTAGAGTTTTGACGGAAATCTGCACAGTGTGGGAAGAGCGCGTACTTTTGAATTGATCAACTCAAGATAGACACTCCCCCGCGAGACACGGTTACGTTGCATAGTTAAAGAGTTACATTGTCAGCTTTTAGGTGACAACTAGCTCTAATAACTACCTTGAAGGTGTAGACAAACCTCGAAAGGTTGTCATACCCGTCAGAGTTCATGTCTACCAAGAGATTCTCGAATGGTACTTTCTACTCGGACAAGTCCTTTGCGAGACACGTTTACATTACTAGAGAACTAGCTTGAAATTATTACCCGTCTCGGACAAGTCTTTTCGAGTTACTAACAGTTTAGTACCATCAATTCGTTGGTTAAGTCTATTACACAAAGATTCATTTGCATTTACACAACATATTTCTTATCACATAATTTTCTCCCCCTCAAAAATGGCATATAAAATGTTATTTTTGAAAAGTTGAGAATAAATATGACCATTTCGAGTGTTGCGGGAAGATGACCACTATGAACAATTTGTGAACAAAGTTTTGACTCAAGTACTCCCCCTCAACAATTGATATAAACGGTTGAGGTTTTGAAAATCATACGGGGAAGTACTTGTCCTCTTGAGCAAAACCTTGAAAAATGAAAGGTTTGATAGGTTTTACTCAAAAGTAAGAAGCTTTCGCTCCTTTTATAAAGATTGTGGCACTGAAGCGTACCACAGGGTCCTTTCTTGACAAGAACGGGTTGTACACTGTTATGTGTGCACAAGCCATTCACATATATAAATCATACATCTAAAGTAATAATGAAAGAAGCAGTTTAAGGGGTACCAGGTAGTCCAGAGATGTCGCCAGGAGTGTGAATCGGGCGTTGAAAGCCGGTGATGTTAATCTTGGGTCGACCACCAACATAGCTTTCCAATCTTCTGAACTGATCCCTTCTATACAACCGTTCATCAATCATCGTGATGATCCTCTTCACATCCCTTCGATCCTGAGAATTCCATCACTTAGGAGACCCAATCTTTTGGTGTATATCCTTCAATCGATAAGCCAATCCGTCCCTAACCATCTTCAAAGTGTGATCTCCAAACTTGTGAAGATCACTGCACGCCATCAAGAAATTTCTTTGAAGTTCACTGCGGTAAACGACGCCGAATGGTTTGCAGATGAGTGTAAATTGTGAGAGCTGGTTGATGTCGGGAAGATCAAGCTGCGGTGGAGTGAAGTTGACACGGGTCTGATAAGATTCAACTGCCAGCTGGAGATCTTCTACACGTTCTTTGATAACTATGCATCTGATGAAGATGAGCACTGACTTGATGAATTCACGTTGTACTTCAGTGGAGAATTGTCTCATACGACCCTGTACTTTGGCAAGGTACATGTCTTCGATGTCGTTGATAGACAAATTCTCAAAGTCAGCTTCAGAGAATGCATAATCCCTTTCGTCTTGTCTTTTGACCACAATCTTCTTGAGATACGTGTAGTCCCATTTGGACGAAAGATCAACGTGTTTGA
Source organism: Chrysanthemum seticuspe (assembly GCA_019973895.1). Classification (NCBI taxonomy): domain Eukaryota; kingdom Viridiplantae; phylum Streptophyta; class Magnoliopsida; order Asterales; family Asteraceae; genus Chrysanthemum; species Chrysanthemum seticuspe. The sequence goes on from BPTQ01000006.1 coordinate 144,031,913, forward strand.
TGGCAACGATGTTTTTAGTACTTAACACTGCATGTTGAGACTTCTGAACCTGGCAGCTTCTGTAGTAGATTCTTCGGCATTCCGGCCAATGATGAATCCCATACATTGCATCTCGGTCGTATGCTTCCACTTTGTTGGAGAACAAGTGATTAGCTCTTTCCTCGATAGCTATGCAGTTTGAGTATTCGGCTGCTGGGAATGGAAGTGTCAAGGATGTAGCGTATTTCCTTGAACCATCGCCACCGTGAAGAAGAAATTCCAAGTCTTTGTTGAAGAAATATCTGAATGGGATCCTAGGCTGATCTGGTTGGCCGATCGTTGGTAGTGGTTTAGACCAGTCGGTGTAATATGGAGGGTTGTCCCGCTTGGTAAAGTCGATGTTTGTTTCTGGGTTGAGCCAATCCATGTTATTAGACATAGCTCGAGCAATGTTTTCAAGGTGATATTCGACCTCGATGGCACTTTCTGAGCTATCTTTCCACAGTTGAAAAGCTTCATTCTTGATTCGCCTCAACTCGGATTTCGTCATCTTCTTTACTTTGAACTTTTCTTGCAGAATTTTAGCATGCTCCAAAGTATTACCGTCTACCAGATCTTGACCTTCTTCAGGGTAGGGAGTGGAATTGACAAGTGTAGAAAACCATTCAAATTCCTCTGTTGTATCTTCATCTAGTCATGATACGACGTCAGCCGTGGGCGCCTTCTTTTTCTGTTTCTTAGGCCTAGATGAGGGTGCTGGTTTCTGTACTTTGTCAGGTGAGGCGGGTTGTTGTTGGGGCTCATGGTATTCTTCATCGTCACCACCCGTATACTCAAAGTGGTCACCGGTTTTCTGAATCTGGGGTGGTGTCTCAGAATCATGAGGTTTATTTGCAGAAGAGGGAGGAGAAGATCTTTGTTGAGCAGGAGTCCGTTGTGGTGGAGGTTGCATCGAGTACTGAATAGAGGATGATTCATCAGACTTCTTTGTGCGTTTGGGCTCTTTATCCTTATCCTGATCTTTGTCTTCATCATCTCTTGAACGTTTGGGCCTTACAGCTTCTTCTCGAAATGCGGACCTGAGTTGGTATTCTAGTAGAGCTTCAAATAGTTTAGCTTCGTGTGAGGCAAACGTTGCAGAGCGTTTCGACATTTGCGCCACTAGCCGGTTCACCAATTCATCATCTGAGAAAATTGTGGATTCAACTGGATTGATGATTAAATTCATCGGAGTTGATTTCATGGCTTGTTTGGCTAGATGCAAGAGATTTGGATACAGTTGTCTGGTATACATCTCCTTTGTCAGTTTCGGAACGACCTCCATAAGGAACTGGTGAGTGTATCCTTTGATCATTCCGTCCATTTTCCCTTGAAGATCATCTTTCATGAGCTTCTGGACATACTTCCTTTCAACTTGCATCTTGTCGATATCATCATGAATATACTGTATCTGATCAGCGTAGAAATTCATCTTCCTGTAGAGCATGTCTTTCTTTCTGACTTGTTTGACAGCATTCCCAATTCTTTTATGAGCATGAGAAATCCAAGATCGAGTTGGCTTCTTCACTGATTTGGATGATGATTTGGTTGATTTCGTTGATGGTGGTGGCGAAGAATGAGATGATGAGTCTGATGAGGAGGAGACATGAGGAGACTCGGGGTCCTTAGGCGGTTCAGAAGTTTCCTCCTTAGACATAGCCTTGTCATCAGTCTTTGTTTCATCAGCAGGTATTTCCTCAGTCTTTTCTTTTGCTGGTTCCTCAAGCTCATAATTAATAGAATCCTCCAAAAGTTGTTGTTGTTGCAGAAGAGTGGTGGCACCAGTTCCCTTATCGGGTCGATTAACCGCATCAGGATCTGGTGAAGAGTGGACACCACCACTCGACCCTCCGGGGCCACGCATTTGATCTTGTTCAAATTCTTTAGCCTTTTGAAGGTGTCTAACGAATTTAAACTTCTTCCTGTAGGATTTATCCAGTTGCTCTTCATCACTTTCAGAGCTTTCTTCATATGGCACAAGTACAGGAGTCTTCCCTTTGCCATGTTCAGCTGTTGGACTAGGAGGTTTTGCTACTGAGGGAGGTGGTTCGGTTGCAGATTCAGAGTGGTGGACCTCCTCGTCTGATTGTGTATCTTCAGAGCTTTCGTCCAGTAGCTTTCTTGGTGGTTCAGGTGTAGGAATAGGAACAGCTTCCTGAGAGGGAACTTTCTTCTTTGGAGTAGGTTTCCTCTTTGGGACTTTCCTTTGACTCTCTGTGCTTATTGCACTTCCAGCACTTCCTCTTCTGGTTCTCCGAGTAGGTGTTCCAGAAGGCTTTTCATCGAGATGACCAACTTTGCCTTCTCTTACTGCTACCCGATACCTTTTGTACGTTTCAAGCTTTTTGATTTCGTCAGTCAGTAGGTGATCAGGTAACACCGCACCCTGTTTCTTTGTTGACGATTCCTTGATTCTGACTGATAGGATAGGCTCAGTCAACATTTCGTGATTGTCGGGGTCATTGAGCCTCTTGGGGATATCAGGATGAAGTCCAAGTGCTCTCTGGATCAACAGTTTTGTGTATCTGACATAGGGAATCTTTGAGCCAAGCTTTTTGAGAAACGTCATCATGTCATCCCATATCAGAGCTTCAATTTCGATGTCCTTCTTGTTGATTAATGACCAGAAGATTTGCAGTTCCATGAGGTTGGGGTGCTCATAGCCACTGTCACGACCAGAGACCGATTTGGTGATGATGATGTAGAGGGTTCTCCACGGTTGAGGAATGTTCTTAAGCTCCACATGAGAATGCTTAGAGATAATTCCTGAAGCTTCATCATAGCCAATATCAATCAAGAATTGTAGAACTGTCTCCTCAGTAGGTGTGGCATAGAATTCGGTTGGTACGATTTCTGGAATGAGAAGAGCAGCCCGTAAGTCTGCATAAGTGATGGTGACTTTTTTGTGATTGATAGTCACAGTCACTGCACTTTGACCCTT